>CABEGB010000158.1:0-518216 GCA_901521435.1 Crematogaster levior
CACTTTAACGCCCGAGTGCATCGCGAATTTTCCACGAAATATGGAACGGATCCATCATATTGTAAGTCTGGCGATTCTCACTTTTTCCCGACATCTAGATACTTGAGCAACGACTTTTCCGTGAAATACGACGTCAAGGAAAATTCCGGTGAAAATTCACTTTAACTTCTTTGGAACGAAAACGGCAATTATGATCATTTCTACGATTTATTCACGATCATATACTAAATTAAGAGATTGTTGCTAATACTTGAAAAATATAATTAGGATTCTACCGTAAATTCTCCGTAAATTAATACTGCAACACTATAATTATCTGATATTTAATATATATTGAAATAATGAATATTAAAATATTTATTTGTAAAATTATGAATTATGAACCCAAGTTATTTCAAAAATGATATTCTCGCAATTAATGTCACGTTTATTGATCAATAACAATACTGTAGGTTATCTATAGAGTGAGATCAAATTGAAAATATTTCTGTTTTCCAGAGATGAGACATCTTGTCAGGAAGCAAAGCACAATAGATGTCCAGTCCGTTAAAGTCAGCCTCAAAGACATCGTTTGTTATCTCTCCCTGTTAGAAGCCGGCAGACCGGAGGATAAACTGGAATGTAAGTAATTACTACAAAACAACGATTATCTCGGAATTCGCGAAACTTGTGTCAGCTTTTATGCTGAATAATTCGGATGATCGATGCTTTGAAAGAGAGAGAGAGAGAGACTCGGTTGTTTCCTGTATAATCAAAAAACATGCCCGCGCATAAATCACGATGAAATCCCGTTCGTTTTTAGGAGAACGTTATCAGAGTTATCATGTGTGTGCACACATTAAATAGTGAAAAATTGTTTCCCGAAATATATACTATCGTCGTCGTGAATATCCAGGTTATAAAAATCTCCAGGTTTGAAAATCCATTTGCTTTTCGACGTTTATTAAACTTTTCATATGCGTTTCCCCTTTTAGAAAAATTTAAAGGTATTTCTACAGAAAAAGAATGACAGTGAGAGAGGATTTAGGATATATTGAAATAATAACATGTCAAAATAACGAGAATTGAAGAAACCAAATTTTTTTTCATGTAAATCCTTTTTTTAATCTGTGATTTGAAATTTTGGAGGAATACAATTACTTTAATTAATCGAATATTTTGCTCTCGAAGAGAAATTGAAGTAACACGTATGAGAAAAAAGAACGAGACTGTGATGGACATATAGAATTTACGAGGGGACACTCGCGTGTCGGCCGACAGTCATTCTCGATTTTCTGCTGCAGTTGTTACAAGTCCATTCTGGACTTGCAGTGCGGCTGCAACTTGTTGCGCGGCAATTTCGGTTTGCGTTAACTCGGTAATTTTTTTTTCAGTCATGTTCCGATTGTATGATACGGATGGGAACGGCGTCCTTGATACGAACGTGAGTAAAGAATCATTAATAATGAATTATCAGTTTCCACAGATGATCACGCAAGCAGTGACACGTGTGTGTAATGTTGTTTTACAATGTCACTTGTACTAAGCAGAGATACCATTAATTGTCATAAATGGTCATATACATCGCTTGTATTAAGCGGAGATGCCATTAATTGTCATAAATGGTCGTATATATTATGGCTACATTAGATTGCAATACGTTACCATGAAACAAAAACCAAATAAATGCCATGTCAATGTTAAAATAATCACAATCAACGCAACAAGTGACGCGTGACAAAAAATATCGTTAACAATTAACTGAAATTCTAATTCCAATTTACGCCGGCGAAACTGACTTTTCCTCAACAAAAATAGCTTGACCTTTGCTGTTTAAGTAACAACGGCGGTATAGAATAGCTCCGGCTGATATTAATAGAAGAGATAAATACTTGTTCCATACTGTTGGCCGCACCCATAACAGGCACGTCAATTGACATGTACCCTATGCGAACCATTACAACGTGAATTACGTAGAACGAGTATAATTTCCGGTGCTTCGGTGACGTGCATCGACCTCTTTGCAATTGAGAGCAGTATCAGTTGACTAATGCATTGTATGAAAACATTTCATTTTATATCAGTACTGCGTATTGTTCTGTTGATGCGTTTATCGTGCGTCAATAGAATAACATGACAATACTTTTCAATCTTCTTCTGCGAATAGTGGGACACGTAATAAACATTTCTCATTATATTCATTTTAACAATACAGTAAAAAATCTTTCTACATTTAAATAATTGAGAAGCGTCTACTTTTTTTCGGTAGACTTTTAGTAGAATCGCAGTATTCTATCGTTTCGTGGGACTGATTCGAAAATATTGTGATAGCCATAGTATCGGAATTCGTTTTACATACAATCGTTTATAGCGTCAGGTGTTCAATCAGACTTATCAGACGCGAGGTGTAGAGTTACGTGCATATTGATGTATATATGTATAGAGGCGCGATTTATGCGTTGACATGAAATTACGGCCAAGAAGGATGCCGGGAAAACGACGGTCGCCCGCATAATGAGTTCCACGTTGAATAAATCATTGATATCGCGGTGTACAAATTGTGTGGCACAATAAATATTAACATTGCCGATAGCGGAACCACGAGAAAAGCAGATGGAAATGAAAATGCATAGATGCTGCTTTCATTCGCATCTATTCAACTAGAGCAAATAAACGATCGTAAAAGGTTCGTAAAACGAGTTCTTAATAAAAGATGTATTAGGTATATGTAGCTCAATATGAAAAGAATGGATATTCCATATACACATGTATGAAACTTTCTTCAAAGAGTGACTGATCAAAATACGCGTCATGTGAAACAATTCTTTATCGTTACTTTATCGTTAATATAATTATCATGTCTATTCAGGAGATGGACTGCATCGTAAATCAAATGATGAACGTTGCGGAATATCTTGGCTGGGACGTCTCAGAGCTGAAACCGGTAAGTAGGAGGGAAGTCTCCTTTTGGCAGACTCGAATTTTGGAAACTGAACGCGATCGCCTTTCTATTACAATTCAATTAACGTTTTTTTCTCTATTTCAAAAGATATCAAAAAAATCGAAGAAATTTTTCAAAACCAGCTGACAAGTGGAATATATAGAAAATATAATTTTATTTTAGATTCTGCAAGATATGATGATAGAAATTGACTACGACGCAGATGGTACAGTCTCGCTGGAAGAATGGAAGAGAGGTGGCCTCACGACAATACCCCTGCTAGTTCTTCTGGGTCTGGATTCCCACGTGAAGGAAGATGGGAACCATCTGTGGAGGCTGAAACATTTTAGCAAACCCGCGTACTGCAATCTCTGTCTAAATATGTTAGTTGGTCTCGGCAAGAAAGGGCTTTGTTGCGTCTGTGAGTAAGAAATCCTTGAAATAATACTACTGCTATCTCGTGATGTCAAGTTAGATCTGAATAGCGATTGCAAAAAACGGTATCATGTGAAAAACATAACCAACATCTCTAAGAACGGATGTTTTATTTAAAACTAATGAATACATACATAATCATCATTGAATAACAAGGTCCTTATTCTCCGATCAGTTTGCAAATACACTGTGCACGAGAGGTGTGTGCAAAGAGCGCCAGCCTCCTGCATAGCCACTTATGTCAAGAGCAAGAAGACATCCCAAACAATGGCTCATCATTGGGTCGAAGGTAATTGCCACGGAAAATGTTCCAAATGTAGAAAGACGATCAAGAGTTACAATGGCATCACTGGCTTACGCTGCAGATGGTGCCAATTAACTGTGAGTATTTTTTCCAACTCTATACTAAAGCAAGATACGCAATATATGTGTAGACATATCGCTCTAATTCATTATTTGAAACAAAATCTAAAATATATTTTATACGGTTATATGAGAGAAAAAAGAAAGAAAAATACTCTATAAACTCCAAAACTACATAAAAACACTACATAAATTCCGAAATTATTATAAAATAATTATAAAATAAATAATTTATTGATTAAATAAATGTTCTTGAAATTGCATCTAATATCTAAATTACTTATATATTTTTTAATGTAACTGATTAAATAATGCAAACAAAAATACATATTTTAATTTGGGATTAATTAAAAATTTAAATACGCATACGTATTAATAAATTTATATGTATAAATTTTATTCATTAATAATGTGAGAGTATGCCTTACTATCTACGTGAATGTTCACGGAAATATTGCAGTTGCACAATAGATGTGCGTCACAAGTGAAAGCAGAATGTACACTCGGCGATCATGCGGTACACATCCTTCCACCTACGGCAATTTGCCCTATTGTTCTTGATAGACAAAGGTCACTGTCAAGGGATAGCAAACGTGGTAGCAAACACTGTCAGGATAGCTCATCGGTCAGTTCCGTAAGTACGATATAATACCCGTATTAATTACTTCTTATCATTGAACACCCATCTCGCGAAGAGATATGAAATATGAAATATAATTACTTTATTATTATTTAGAAAAATTTTGATTTAAGCTCTTTGGATTGTAAAATTATATGTTTACAAATATATTATGTATTCATCAAATATATAAAACTTACATAATTAAAATTAATGGAACATATCGACTTAGGAAAGCTATCTTTGAATGCTAAGAAAATTAAAATTAAAATTGAAAAATTGTGTTTTCAAGCGTGACAATAACGAAATATCATAAATATATATAAATACATATTTATGCTCTATAACATAAAAATAAATGCAATGAATCTAATAGGGTGCTTTCCTGAGCTGTGGCAGTTCGTCGAATCAACAACCAGCTATGTCTTTTCAAATTACACCACCGGAAGGCACGACGCCGCTTTTGGTTTTCATAAATCCAAAATCGGGCGGGCGACAAGGAGAGCGAATGTTACGGAAGTTTCAATACATTCTGAACCCTCGGCAGGTCCATAATCTAGCGATTGGCGGGCCCATGCAGGGTCTGCAGATGTTTAAAGACGTAGAAAATTTTAATGTGATCTGTTGTGGCGGCGACGGAACAGTTGGCTGGGTTTTAGAAACCATGGGTATGCATCGCGATTTAATTACGATGTATATACATATTTAATTAAATTCATATCGAGTACGCGAGTAAAGTGAATAACGGTTGTGTAATGGCAGCACATAAAGCGGCACTTTGTAATAAATTTTGCAATATTGTGTACTAATTGTTAATCGTGTATTAAATCCGATAATGTTCATCGACTATCATATAGACCAGCGAATGACCTTTTAATAGACCTCTCCCCATTAACCGATTACACATAATAAATTAATCATTTCGATGTTGCTTTTCGATGCCACTTTAATTAATTACTAATAATTTAACATTTGATGGCAACCGCATGTTGTAATTATTGCTTTCACGACTATTTCCAGATCGTGTACAATTCGAGAAACAACCTGCCGTTGGCGTTATACCTCTCGGCACGGGCAATGATCTCGCCAGATGCTTACGTTGGGGCGGTGGTTATGAAGGAGAAGCAGTACACAAGGTGCTTAAGGTAAAACAGATAATATATATTCTAGTACATATATGTAGATTCTGAGAAAATATTCTTTTCATATTTTTATACAAAACCTCGAAGGTTTTATTATTTAATATCAAATTGCACTGTGGAAGTTCGCTACATGAAACCTAAACGATTCGTAGAAAATAGAGAAGGCAACGCAAGTGATGATGGACCGCTGGCAAATAGAAGTGGATCAAATGGACGAAAAGAAACCGAATCAAGATAGCATACCATATAATATCATTAACAATTATTTCTCGGTGGGCGTCGACGCCGCCATATGCGTGAAATTTCACATGGAGAGGGAAAAAAATCCCGAAAAATTTAATAGCAGAATGAAAAATAAGTTGTGGTACTTCGAATACGCAACCACGGAGCAGTTCGCTGCCAGTTGTAAAAATCTTCACGAAGATCTCGAGATAATTGTAAGCATAGCTAAATATGTATATATAATCTCTTCATTCGGTTAAAGGATCAGTATATCGAGTGGCGAATAGAGCCGAGATTCAAATACCAAACGCGGAACAAGAATTAATCAACCGATTCCGTTCTAACATCGTCCTGAATACATACAGTCAAATTCGTAATCAATCAATTCAATGGAATCAATGGAATTCGTGACGCTACGTGCATTTCATCGATTGCAGTGTGACGGTACGCCTCTGGATTTGGCGCATGGTCCATCTCTACAAGGAGTCGCATTGCTAAACATTCCTTTCACTCATGGGGGTTCGAATCTCTGGGGCGAACATCACACGCGGCACCGCCTTGGCAAACGGAAAAAGCGACCCGACAAAGAGCTCAGTACCAGTAGCTTCAATTCCGTAGATCTTACAGTCGCTATTCAAGGTGAGCTCAACGCGAAATAATCGATTCTCCGCGAATGATATAATATTGCTACGTCTCGCAGAAGAACGTTGCAAATAAAAGAAATTGAATACTTACCTGCTTTTTCTGCAGACATCGGGGACAATCTGATAGAAGTAATCGGTCTGGAGAACTGCTTGCATATGGGACAAGTGAAGACTGGACTCCGACATTCCGGCAGGAGGCTAGCCCAGTGTAGCAGCGTCACCATCATCACGAGCAAACGATTCCCCATGCAAATCGACGGCGAACCTTGGATGCAAGGTCCTTGTACGGTGAGCTGAAACAGAACAGTAAAAAATTCAAATTGTAAAAAAAAATTTTTTTTTTTAACATTAGGATTTTTTTATATAACGAAAATGTTATCAAACTTTTGTTAGAAAGAAAATTAAGCAGAACCATTCATTTCACTAGTTCTCTAAATTCTGTTTTAATAAGCGTATAATTTCGTACTAAATTATTATTAAAACGTTCTGCGATGCGCGAAACTTGATAATAAATATTATTTAGATAAAATTTCTGTTTTCAAATTTATACATTACGACGTTATGGAAATAATAATAATTGATTTCGTTTTTGTCTTCGTCTTTAAATTGTAAATTGACTAGGAAGACTAAAAAAATTTCTCTGGCACAGATTCGCATTACACACAAAAATCAAGTACCGATGCTAATGGCACCACCGCCAGATAAGAGCAAGGGCTTCTTCCGATTCTTAAAAAGGTGAACGTAGCAGCTTTACACTTTTACCGAAGGAGGATGGATATTATCGAGTGAAAAAATCAATTCCACCTGTCTCTACCCAGTCTTGTCATCGTCCGGCACGTTTATTCCTCTTTATTACGGCGGAAATGTATCGGTTCTATCGTATATAGTCGCAGCTTCGATACACGTCTAAACGCAAAGATCACGAACGTTAACGCGCCTTAGGTATTCTTGTGTACAGTATTTTTCAAAATAAACGAAATTTTATGTCTTAGTCTTAGATCACGCTAAGCGGTAGGCTCGACCGTCTTAAGAACCGCCTTTTTAGAAATTTTCAATCCATTTTTTTGCCCTTAACTGGCAAAATATGGACATCAAAAAGGATCGCCGTATATGATATATGGCATAATAACTGTCGTTTGACTTGTGTCTTTCACGAGTCCTCGATATTTTTTAATTTACAAATTTGCTTCAATTAAAGTACCTTTCAAATTTGCTGAGAACAGGCTCATCGATACAAAGTCGTCCTTCCAGTTAAGGGCAATTATCTCGCGTAAGTATCAGTCGTGCGAGAACTTTCACGTTCCAAGTTTTGAGTCTATCGCTTTTTACATGTGCAGATCGTCTAGCGCATGTATTTTACGCAACAAATATACAAAACGACATATTAATACGGCGAGTATTATGCGGTGTCGTGCAAACGAGAGTGGAGTTGTAACGGCCACTTAACGCGCATGTGGATACGATTCTTTTAAGATCTAATCGCCGAACAATTAGCATCTCTAGCGTAGAAATGATGGGCAAAACAGATAGACTTGACTGGTCGACATTTTCGCTTGTGATATATTCCTAATTCTGATTCTCCTTTGCACGAATCCGTCCGTCAAACATGAATCATGTACTTTCCTCAATTAACTCTAGGTTTTTTGTACCAAGGCTTAGCCGTAAAAGCTTAGACATAAATCACGACTTATTTATTTATTTATTTGTACGACATACATTTATTTATTTATTTATTTATTTATTGCATACTTTATAAATCAGAGCAATATATCATAAGCATATCATTGAGTAAGTGCGATTGCACGTTGTAATATTTGGTTGTTAAATACTTATAATTGCGAAATTGTGGAGTTAGTGAATATCATTTTAACCTTCGCGGATTGTAATCGAATAGTAAACATATAAAACAATGATAAATAAATGGGCGAACCGAACCGGGTTTTGTTTATGAACCTGTGCTCGCACAGCTTTGTCTCATCATAATCGACTAACCTTGTTCTCTGATTTCTGGTTTTACATTTATCTTTTGATTATATTTATTTCTTATTAACTTCAAAACAAATATTGAACTGATTTTACAGACTATTTGTACTGTCTGTCAACTGTACAATGACTGAGTATAAGACTAACATCGTTGAGGTTTTCTTTATTAAGGTGCGTACTGACGTGAGCATTTTTACGCGCACGAACGATTTGCGCGCACGAATGCTCGCGTCTGGACGTGTCGATTTTGTTTTGCCGCACACTATTAGCACGCACGAATGTGATCCGTCGCTTGTCGGTACATCAAATGATTTTCGTGCGAAGCAATGCTCAGTCTGGACGTGTACGTAAAACGAAAAGAGTCGTGCGCGTAAAATGGAGTGGACAAACGAAATAGCTCTAAAATTAATAGATGAGTATGAGAAAGTACCAGAGTTGTGGGATGCTAAACATCCGCTCCATTTTAACCGCAATGAAAAATTAGATGCGTGGGAAAGAATTGCAAATAATCTGAAAATGGATGTAGCTGCAATAAAACAAAAAATTGGTAGTCTACTAGGATCCTTTCGCAGAGAAAAAACACCACGCTTGCGCAAAATATATAATATAATATATGCTGCAGCTGCTGTGGTGATGTCTCTTGACGACATTTCGCTACTTACTCTGACGAACGACTGGAGCACAGTTTTGCGCGCACAAACAAATATCGTTCACATCGATAAAAGTTTCCACGCACAAGCATTCGTGCGCGCAAATCGTTCGTGCGTGTAAAAATGCTCACGTCAGTACGCACCTTTACGAACAATTTTTTAAATAAAAGCAACTTCATATTTTAAGATGTCGGTCACAGACAATGTTGCGTATATCTTACAAGCATTCGTCTTCATTATCAATGGAACACATACGTGCCATTAGATAATTTGTTTTATAAAACTAACAAGAACTATTTGTATTGTATTAATTACATATATTATATTGCATTAATTACATATATTTTGCACTGAGATGACCCTCAGTAAAAATCGAAACGTTTGTATTGTATTGTTTTAATTTGACGACACAAATATTTAGCACGTTCATCTAGCTCGGTTCGCAAATCCATTTATTTATCATTGTTTGAATTTAACGAACCTTCCAACCTTTACAGTAAATATAGCGTTTTTATTACATTAGATATTTATTGTTTCCAATAATTGTATATATATCATTTTATTTTACATTCATATTTCACATTCATGTTTCTGCACTTCGTACTCGCAAAGAACTAAATCTCTCTTGTAGACCGATTAATATATGTTGTCTTATTACACGTATGAACATTTATATTCTATATATTATTGGTGACCCTATGCTGATCTAAGTAATACTTCAAAAAATGCTTTTCTTCTTCTCTGCTACTATTATTCCAATTTACACCAATGATGATTGAATCAATATAATTTCTTAAAATTTCCGTAAACGTTAAGGAAGAAAGTAGCCCCTCTAATATAGTCATTAAGTGTATTATCTATTAAATTATATAGATTTTTCCGTGCACTTGATAGATATTTTGTTAGTATGATATGAAATCTGAGATATATCAATTTTGAATCTAATTGTAGCGAAATGGAACTTTGTTTTTGTAATTATATATACATATATATATAAAACATGCAGTCAAAGGAATAATATATACAATTTAAAATCCCGCAGGGACCATCTCGATATATAAACAATAAAGATTTTAAATTTTCATATCTTCGTGCAGACCGAGATTTTAATCTTTTGTAATATTTAAATCGTCACTTTTGCGACACCTCTCGCGGCTATTTAGATTGCGTCAGATATATTACATGAAATAAATTAAAGAGCAACGCGTGACAATTGATTGATTCTAGAGCAAAGTAGTAAGCGGGAGTTTTACATAGCATAGTTACATTTATGATAATTCGAAGTACAATATTACACCTTCACTAGGTAGATGGTTTAGCTTACTCTCCACTCACTCATGATCGTCATTGTTTTTTTACCGCAATTGCGCAGTGATTTACGTGACAGTTAACTAAGCGGTCGATTAGTCGCTAGGTAAATCGAAATACTACGCTTTAAAAATAAAACTTGTAATCGATGAAGGGAGGAAAAAAATTTTTAATTTTTCGAGTCATTACCTACTAGCGAGCAAACTCTAGGGAAAAAACGACGAGAGAGTGAAAAATCACCGCGGGAACGGGACTCTATCTTTGCGGTCTCCTACGTCCCTTCGATCTGTGAATACTAACGGCACAATAACGACGATATTGTTTTTCTATTGGATTGGCGCAGTGTCTCAGTGTGCTTTGTCATTGTGTAACATTATATATAATAAGACCCAAAAATTACTCGTTATGCGGCAGTACGAAGAAATGTAAGACGTTCGCGACGAGATCCTGTTGGAAATTCAAGTGCACGGCTAATATCTGAGACGAAAGTCGGAAGGAAAAAGCCGTATTGCGTGCTGATATTCCAAGAGAAATCTCGCCGATATTTTAGTCACCAGAACATTGTGGCCATCTCGTCGTAAGAAGCGCGGTCGTGAAGTGTGAATCAGATCTAAAAATCAGAATTCTATTAATTAGGATCGCTATCCTGATTAATTACTGTCCTAATATAGAATAAAAACAAAAGGACCGAGTCTGCATGAGCAATGTATACAAATGGCAAATATCTAATATATATAAAAATGGCAATGATACAGAGAGGACGTATGCGAAACACTTAACAGAATTATGTACAAATAATATTTGATACAGATAAGAATTTGTTGATAGCAACCGTTTCGACCTATAAACAATTTTGAAGAAGAAACTTCTTCATTTTATATCTTTTTTTCTTTTATCATTTTTTATCATTTTCTTTTAAATATGTATTATGTTTTTGAACTCTCGCTCTCAAAAAAATAATTTAAAAAAGATGTTTATAGAAATTTTATAAAATTACTAATTATATTTTATGTTAGCTTGTAAATCTTTTTGGATGTTTTGTATTTTTCTTACGTTTCTTCAGTATAGTTATTCTACAGTATAATTTTATATTCTACAATTATTCTACGATTAATACAATTTTATTAAATAATTAAATGATTTTATTAATAATTAAATGATTAAATTCTTACATTCGAGAATTTAAGCTGTGTTATCAAATATCATCGCTGTAAATTCTTTCTTTTACACTACACTAAAACTTAATTGTAATTATATCACATTTTTCCACGTACAAACAAAATTTAAAAAATATACATTTAATCATACAAAAAAAACTAATCACATATGAAAGTGTAATTAATACCTTGAAGAAAAAAGCAGAGAGCAATACGAAAAGTTTCAAACTAATTCTTTGTCTCGATTAAGAATTCAATTTTATAAAACGAATTTCTATAACTTTCTGTCCACTTAGTTTTCGCATAATCGGAAAGCAAACTACGAATGTTTTGAGCCCTGATAATTAAGCAAAAGATGAACACTATTGGAAATATACCATTGTGTGTAATATTACAGTCCGATTCACTTTTCACTCTTGCGCTCTCGATAAATATACGTGATCCAAAATGATGTTTGGCGGGACATGCGTTATAGTCATTAAGCGCTATTTGTGGAGCGACATTAGCTGAATTTACTGCCATCTTTTTTGGGTCTACGTACGTTTGAGCACTACTGCCATTTTCCAAAGGATAGACACATACGCGAACGAAAAAGCCTGTCTATAGTGTAATATAACATAAGAAATAAAATGTAAATTTAAAAATATATATTTCGCGAACGTCTCCTTCCTGTCAATAAATTTCCGTTCTTTCAGAATTTCAGGATGACATCGTCTTGTCGGGTGAAAACTCGACGTAGATAATTTCACGATTTCGTGAACGATGCGCATTAGTTCTAATTGCCGAAATTAATCTTTAAATCTCTTAACTAATTTAAATCTTTGAATCTCTAGCTCAAGTGAATCTCCAACTTAAAATCTCTAACAGATTTAATTTATTCTAATATTTATAAAAAGAGAGAAAATTTCTGATTGTTCTTATTTTATTTTTCCTTAAAAGTTTCTTCAGATTTTATATTTTTTACATCATGCATATACATATGTATATACATACACAAAAATTTCTTGCTTGTTTAGTTGAAAATTTACTAAGTTCAATCGAGCTGATCTTTCATCTTGTGTCCACGTATTTGAAATAAAATATATTGATTATATTTTTTGTGATTTAAATTAAATATTAAGAATTTAAATGTTACGAAATATTTCGGATTTTTAAGTCGCTCTTTTTAACATCCCTCTTCCAGAGTTTGATGGAAAGTAACGATCACAATATTTTCATTCTCGCCATTCATTCTATTTCTAATTCCTAAAACTAGAAAAAGATAAAAAGTGTTTGGGATTAAAGTTAATTTATATTGGTAGAAATAAATATTAAAACTAGGAAAAAAGCAAGTTTGAAGCACGAATGTGTGGGATTCACAATTTGATTATTCTCAATAATCTTCATACATTTAAAATTATATTAAAATTATACTTACGATCGCGGTCGGTTTCATGTACTGCGCAAGGAACCGTTTCCCGTCATTACGTCAGTCATCTGAAACAAATACCCTTTATAAGTCGCAAGAGAAAAGACGTCCGGCTTACAAGTTCCTCAAATCGTTATTTCGTTCGGACAGAAATACCTTTGCGACAGAAATACTTTGGCGACCAAGTCAAAATCGTGTTCGACGACAGCATTGCTCGCGCGCGACACTCACACATCCGCCATTACGTGGCGCTAACAATTCGACATTTCAAATTTGATGGAGCGCGCCAAGCATCGACAGAGGAACTACTTGCGTTCCTCAAATCACGTTTCATTTGACTACGTTGAGATTGATAAACAGCCACTCGCAGCGTTCCAGTTTTACCATTGGTGCTTCTACCATTGAAGTGACCAATAAGAAGATTCCGTATTGAATTGGCCAAAAGCCGATATCAGAATATCGATCATGTAATTTTTCATATAAAAAGTTTCACGTAAACTCAACGATTTCAACCAATGGAATTAGACTCATTGGGCAATTCATTGATTTCATTGGTTGAAATCGTTGAGTTCACGTGAAAAATTACATGATCGATACCCAGACTAGCAATTGCGGACGACAATCCGACTGACAATTGCAACACCGATTAACAATCCACCAATCAGAGCAGAGCAATTAGCGATTGCGACGATCAAATAATAGGATGCATTCTATTTTTCGAGTCGCTAGTCGTAGTCGCAGCCAATGAGAGTTCGTATTTAAATCACGTGATTCTTTAGGTGTGCGAGGAGAACTCATTAGTATTTAAAGCGTCGTTCTATCTTCCTTTAACGTACAATGAATAACAAAGATACCATGATGCCTTGAGCGCGAATAGCGTCTCCCCAAACCCTTTGTGTGTTCTGCACATTGAACCAGTCTTCTCTGTGATTGAACTAATAGCGAATTCGGGCACTTGCACTAGTGCACACCGAGTGTGCACAAAGGCTTGTTCATAGTCAATTTTTATATTTAAATACCATCTTAACAAATTCAAAAATTTTCAGCCAATAAAACGATCCGTACTAATGCTGTACAAATCATCATTTTACTGTTTAATTAGTATTTAAAAAAGGATTTATAATAATCTTTAAATATAAAAATTGACTATGAATGAACCTTTGTGCACACTCGGTGCGCACTAGTGCAAGTGCCCGAATTCGCTATAAGTGAATATTACAAGATCGATACCCTGATGTATATAGAAATGTGTAAATAATTACAATAAAACTTATTTTTGTCTAAACCAAACTTTTTTTTACAATCGAAACTTGTCAAACTTAAAAACGTCGATGACAAATGACCTGTTGCGTTCAGATTCCCCACCCGGGTGCACTATAATTTTAGAAGTACTATAGCATACGTGACATGTACTATAACAACTTCTAGTGTTATAGTTACCCGGGGAAATCTGAACGCAGCCCTAGGGATACTAGGGATTATATTAATGTCCACTTCGACAACTTCGCACTTGACAAGTGGGTGATGGCCGCCTGACATTTCACTTTCGTTGGAATTGGTTTCGCGTGTGCGTTCTCGAGATTACGAACGGTGCCGGTGATGAGTACGCGGCTGCTCGACTGATCTATTCGATCTGGAACGAGCGACACGGCGAGGAACGGCAGCATTTATGCCCGAAAGGTGAGAAAGAACGATTCCGTCTCGATATAGCGGGGAAGTCAGCGGCACTGCCGGCTGGGGTTAGGAATCGGTAGAACCTGATCCGCGTAGATCCGTAACTTCGTTGTTTTACAGGAACACGGTCGGCGACATGAACAAGGCTGGGGAGAGCAATCTGAGGCATCTCCACTATCAACAGACGGTGTAAGTTTCCCGAGAGAGCTTTAGGGTGTTTAGAAGGTCTTTTCTGCCAATGTAGATTAATCTGGGAAAATTAATTTTTTAACTTAAACCTGGTAGAAATGGGTCTGAGAATTAGAAGAGGATAAAAAATAAGTTAATCTGGATTGGTAGGAATGAAAAGTGACAAGAATGAAAATATTGTGACACTGTATCAAACTTGAGAAAATAAGCGAAATGTTGAAAAAGAGCAAATTAGAAATTTGAGTCTTTTGTATCTGTTAAATTCGTTAAAAAAAATGTAATCAGTGTACGGATTGGATACAATGATTTATCCTTTTATCCCTGATTGTGTAAAACTAGAAGATAAATAGCTTGATTGAAGCAAATTCTTGTTTATTTATTTCTAGCTTGTTTATTATTAGAAAATGTATTCAGGTTGAGTCTTCTTTTATTTGATTTAATTAATTGATTTAATTTTGATTTAAATTTTGATTTAATTTGATTTAATTTTGATTTAAAGCTTTCAACTTTTTAAACCTTTGAAACTTTGTATGAGAGATTAGCTATGGGCAGCAGAAGTCAGCTCTTAATAAGCACTTTACACTGATTAGATTATACTTTTAGATTAGAGAAGTAATTCAAGCTCAACAAAAATCTAAAAGTATAATCTAGTCAATGTGAAATGCTTATTAAGCTCTGACTTCTGCTCAACACAACCATTGATATCACATTATCGCAATTACATTGTTTGATATATTTCAATCAAATATGATTTTATGCTACTAAAATAAATTTGAAAATAAGTTTCCATAAATATGTTTAGTGTTTCTTTATTGCTATATTTTTTATATTGTTTGTTTTATTTTTTTTTAATAGAAGAAAGATATAAATAAATATAACATATATAGGTTTTAACTTGTATAAAGATCCTCACATGTAGCATTCTGTTTCTGCAGAGAGTTCAATGGACATGAGGATCAGCATTCAGTTGAATTATGTAGCACGAATGTAACCATTATCCCTTCTCCTGGTGATCACGACCATGGTAGTTCTAAAGTAAAGCTGAAGAACATTGTTGATTTTACATGGGATCATCATCTTTATTCCGGCCAGTTATTGGCCATTCATTTATCTGGAAAATATTTAGCCTACGGTTTGAAAGGTAATATTTTTGATAAGATTGCGATTTGCTGTTTATAATTTTTTTTTTTTGCTAATCGAAACATGCTTTACATGTGTACGTGATATGTTTTAATGAAGAAAGTTGATTTTTTTATCAATGTATAATATGTAAACATATCTATAAACGACACACAAGTCATTATACTTCTACTTAGATAAATTTTCCATCTTCTAGTTGGTACCGGTGGTGGGGTAGTTCGTGTTGTATACAAGGAATTAGAACATAGAGCTCTGCTGCGAGGAATGCGTGGTGCTATTCAAGATCTTGCATTCGCCCATGTTTCAAATGCAATTCTTGCGTGTGTCGATTATACAGGATCACTTTTTATACATACGATTGAACCTACGGCATCTGAATTATTATGTAGTTTAGTATTACAAGTAGACGCGGACGACATTTCTCCAACAAGTCACCGAGTAATCTGGTGTCCATACATCCCAGAGGATGATTCTTCTGACGGAGACGAAGTATCAAAATTATTACTCTTAACTCGTGGTTCCAAGGTTGAATTGTGGTCGATTGCGACAATAGCATCAAGATTTAGATCAGTAGAGGTATATAAACATATATTTCCAAAATTTTTATTATATACGAAATAAAACAATGAATAATTCTCTTTTTTTTTTTTTGCTAAATTAGATAACGGATCCAAGTATTAAAGAAAGTGGTGGTATGATGGAAATTGATCAACATTCAGGAACTATTATTGAAGCCACACTTAGTCCAGATGGTACTGCATTAGCAACTGCTAGTACAGATGGAGAAGTAAAATTCTTTCAAGTCTTCCCTCACAGTATTTCTCTCAACGGCCAACCGCAACCTCGTTGTTTACATCAATGGAGGCCTCACGGAGGACGACCTATTTCCTGTCTATTTTTCCTTGATGATCATAAAAATTGTCAACCAGAGTGAGTATTTCGGAAATATTAGTTTAGCATATGTCTTTGTACATTGAATAAACTGAACATAATTAAGAGAAATGTCTATTTTTCAGTGTTCAATTTTGGAGATTTGCTGTGACGGGATGTGACAATAATTCAGAATTGAAAGTATGGTCGTGCGAATTGTGGACTTGTTTACAAACAATCAAATTTGCTCCAAATCCTTCTGCGGGAAAGATACCGGTATTAAAAGCGGGCTTA
The DNA here is from genome assembly GCA_901521435.1 of Crematogaster levior. Classification (NCBI taxonomy): domain Eukaryota; kingdom Metazoa; phylum Arthropoda; class Insecta; order Hymenoptera; family Formicidae; genus Crematogaster; species Crematogaster levior. The sequence goes on from CABEGB010000158.1 coordinate 17,019, forward strand.
GATCTTAGTGCTGGATATTTATTTCTGTCAGATATATATAATAAAATTTTATATATACTAAGTCTTTCAAAAGACAAAGGTGAGGCGTTAGCATGCATAAGCACGGTATCAGAGTTTCTCTTGCCATATCCAATTCTAAGTTTTGGGATTGTCGACGCTGATCTACGTAAAATACGGTCGACTGGTGAATCACTGGAAGATCTGTGTGAAGAGATTGAAGAAAATGATGAACAACTTGTCATTTACATGTATCTAGTCCAACCAAAGTCATTACAAGAGTGTCACATTGCCTTTAAACCTGCCTCACAAGCAAGTGGCAACTACCTTATAGATACACTTACTCACGATCCGCTGGATTATCCTGAAGATATGCCAGATATGGGAACAGTTACTCATAATGGTATGTCCGAACAAGATTGTGAGGGAGAACGGTCTTTATCTGCTACGATCGAAGCGACAATTAATCATAGTAGTGGTGGCTTAAACTTAATGACGCCTGATGCATTTAGCTCACCTGCAAAGAAAGAGAACAACGAATTGGAGTCTAATCCCGAAAGTCCAGATTTGAGGAAAGTCTTATCTAGTAGTCCTATTGCACAAGCAGTACAAGCTTTGAACGCATCTGACTCACCACTCGTAAAAAATGAAATAGAAGAGCAAGCTCCTGCTAGTTGCGGTAGTAGTCCATCTAGAGAAGTAAGAGAAATTTTGTCTCTTACTAAACCAGATGAAACTGATATCGATGGCAAGCCGGAAACGAAAACAAATGCCGATGAGGATTGGTCTAATATCCCAATGGTCTTGCTTAAAGACGTTAGTGTGCACGCGATGCAAGAGTCGGAAGAATTTCCCGAAGATGATGAGAATAATGTGCAAAGGCAGAAAACGAAAGATGAACCGAAAATGTCTCTTCCTGCTGATGATCCTGGATCATGGCGAACAAACAACGACATCAATAATCTTGAACTGAATAATAAATTGAAATCTATTTTAGATATAATTCAGGACCAATGTCAAGAGCTAAAAGAATTACGTACAGAAATTACTAGATTACGGCAAGAATCGCCAGTAACCACGCAAATAGAATCCGCATTGGCAACAATGTCTCAACAGCAAAATGCGAACTTGGAACAAAGTTTGTATGATCAAATGGCTCGTCAACATGAATTTCTAAATACATTTGAGACAACGATGAAAGATAAGCTTGAAAGTACCTTGCCGCGTACAGTCGAAGAGACGATAAAACCTTTAAAACATCAAATGAGATTAGATGCAAATCAAATGGACGAACTTTTCCAGAAGAATATATCTGAATTGATAAACAGTTCTCATGTAAAAGATACCTTATCTTTGACAGCTGCAAATGCAGCTAAACCAGCTTTGGATATTGCTTTTAAAGAAGCATTCACAACTATCCTTTTACCTAATATGGAAAAAGTTTGCCAAATTATGTTTAAGCAAATCCAGGATGCTTTTGTTAAGGGTACTTGCGAATGTAAGTATTCCATCATAATTAAATATTTTTTCAATGTATTATAATTTTCTTTTATAGATTTACAACATATCGATACAATTGTCGATAAACTGTATCAACGTCATAATGAACAGCTAAGCGAAATGTTGTCAACATTAGTACGCGAAGAAATGCAAACTAAATTGAATAGAGTTTTAACGACGATACAAGATAGTACTATTCGAACAATTCGTGATTCCATACGAGAAAATCTGAATCAGCAACTTACAGAAATTTCTAATGCGAGGTAAGGAACCTATTATAAATTTAAAATTTAATATCGCCATAGATATGTAGAGATATTATTAAAACACTCTTTTTCTTAAAACCTATAGATCAAGAGCTACAACACCTGCTATACCTGTAGCCGCTGTAGCTGATGTTGAAGCACGTGTCATGTCCCTCCTTCAAAGAGGTCAACTAAACGCCGCTTTTCAACAAGCTCTGAGTGCAAGTGATTTAGGATTGGTAGTACTAGTGTGTGAGAAAACAGAACCTTCGAGAGTATTTTCGTGTACAGGAGCTCAAGGACAAGCCTCAAGATGCATTTTACAACAACCTGTTATTCTTTCTCTTGTACAACAATTATCTGCTGATTTAGGTCACCGTACAGAATTAAAACACAGGTATTTATTATTTTAATTTATGTTTATAATGTAAAGCTCGTATAATGTAAAAATAGACCATTTACTATCACAAGATATTTTAAATAAAAATTATCTTTTTTTTAGATGGCTAGAGGAAGCAATATTGAATTTGGATCCAAGTGATCCTGTAACACGAGAACATATGGGCACGGTGCTAATGACTCTGCAAAATCAATTAGCAACGTTTGTAGCAAATAATCCGAATCATCGGTCGACGCGTCGTATGAAAATGCTCGCTATGGCTACACGTGCGCTATTAAGTCAACATCCTTGACCATTACGTTTGTGAGATTATTCAAATATATGATATAAGATTTTTTATGTTCTGTTTAAAGACCATATTTGTCTAAAAGCAATATTAACAAAAGTCATGTTTAAGACTGGCAGTAATTTTCATAGAATAAAACAGATATAGATATATGTGAAACCATTAGCACACCACTTTAATAAACATTTAGATTCGATTTTAATTTTATTTAAAAAATACACATGTTTAATACACATGAATCTTTTCTTTTTACATACTCTAATGACATTTTTTTGTATAATTTTTACATAAATGTAACATCTATATTTGATTTAATTCTAAAACTAAAAAACGTTTTAAGTTGAACGTAATATTGATCTGACGATAGATTAGTACTAGAAAATGTTCATTGCTAATGCTGAAAGATAATAATTTTTCTGTTCCATACTGTTAAGTTTTGCATGAACGATGTTACATCCTACATGTGTAATAACTAAAAATGGATTTTCACTTGTAAGTTAATATAATAAAAATTAAAATATTTCTTCAAATTTTATAACCTAAACATAGTGCATGAATTTCATATTTAATCATACTTGTATGAAAGAATGCATCTGTAAAAATTTTTATTAAAATATCTAACTTTAAAAGCTTTCGACTTAATTGTTTAGAAATATAATTTTTTGACTGAGAAAGATTCTATTTTTGTGACTAGCGATTTATGAACTAGAAAAGATTTATCTGAATAAATAACTCTATGCTACATAATAATTATAATATTTGACTAAATGAGATAAAGTTGGAATTATTTTACTTATATGGTTTAGTTCAAATATTTGTACCTAATAGAAAGATTATTTAATTATATAGAGTGGTAGATCTCATAAGTTTAAAAATTGTAGAACCTTGATGCCAAAGAGTTTTCATACATGTCGAAGTCGCGTCTTGAATAAATTAGAATGTAGAAATTTAATTTTTGTCTTCAGCTTTTTAACTTAAATTTTCTTTATATTCTTAAATGTGCAACTTTTCGTAATATTCTGAAAATTTTTTTAAAGTAAAAATGCTTAAGAGAGAAAAGATATTCTTTACTAATTTGAACTCTACAAATAAAGGACCAAAAAAAATTCTTAATTCCTAGACTCTTAATCTTTTAGGGATTAAAAACCTAATTTGGCCCTTTGTATGCAAAGCGTTTTCAAATTGAATTCATAAAGGAGAGCACGGAACATCGAAAAATTGTTTTCCGTACATGTTGTGCTTTTAAGGTTAAGTTTTTCGTTTTTCATTTTCATAAAGAATTTTTATGTCATTCTCGCTTAATTTTATATATATATATATTTATATATATATATATAAAATACACATATATAATTATATTTTATATATGTATGTGCTGTGTACATATACTGTATATCTTTTTTACTTTTGTGTATAAATATAAATTTTTAAGAGTTTTAACTGAACTATTCTACATGAACTTTATTAACAAGATGCACAAATATATATATATTCATTATATTTATAAATAAACTTTTAAGAAATAGAAATATTAGCCTCCGAGAATACAGATCTGCCACTATTCAACTGATTGTTTCATAAATGTATATGAAATAATAATATAATATTAAATACTATCTAAAAGTCCTAAACAAAGCTGTAAATAATACTGTGCCACCTATAATGAAAAGATTATTTTCCAACATTTATATATTTTCCGTATGTAGAAGTTCCTTATTCCAGATTCATAGGTTCAACTATGTTAAAATATTCTTAAAAAATGAAATTATGCAATGTTAATATCATACTGAAGAATTTAATATACATTTTTTTCTGAGGGGAAAGCTATTACTCATGTTTCTATTACTTTTTCTTAGTCATTATGTTTTCAATTGATATCAATTTAATTTAAAATAGTTCATCTCACTATTTTTTAATTAATGAAATTAAATATTGTAAATTATCTTTATATCTTAAATAAGAATCATTTTAGTCATTTAAAATAAAAGCTTTTATTAATATAGCTGTAAAATGAATCATGAAAAATTTGTTTTATAAAAATACTAAACATTTAACATGACCATGAAAACCATGATACCGATCTATTTAAAATTCATTGTGAAATTTACATATATATACTTTACTATGTACATAAGTATATAACATATACATAGTAAAGTACAATATTTAAATACTTCATTTAGTAAAAAAAGTAAAAAAAATATTGATGCAATATACAAAAAAGCACTTGATTCTCTCAATTCTCGGTTTTTAATCATTTCCCTTTTTATATGTTATATTTACAAAATATATACAATTCTATGTTCTACGTTCACTCTTCAGTTCTGTTAGCAAAGCCTCTTTGATATGTGACGCTATTTTAATTTTTCTTTTTCTGACTTTGCTAGACTTTGTATTATTTTTTGTTACTATTGTTTCTGGTTTTTTCTTTTTCTTCAAACAGCTAAGTGGATTTGGCCCTCCTTTTTTCTTCTTTTTCTTCATTTTGCTCTCCTTCTCTTCCAATCCTGCTTGCTTCCGTAATATCTTTACATTTTCTTTCTCCCATGTAGTCATACCTAAACCTTTCTGCATAGCTTCAGCATGTTTGCGACTTGCCTCTGAAGGAGAGTCTAGTGTGGGTGCTTTTCCATGCAAATAAATTACAGGAACTCCTGGAATTATCCTCAACTTATCCTGAAGCTCACGATCTTGTGTTGCAACGATATATCTATAATAAACAAATATAATTTTATAAAAAAGAACAGTATTTTTCTATTACATATTCTTTTTCTATTACATATTCTATTACATACTCTATTTATATTGTTAAATTATTTATTTATTAGCATTACATTTATGAGATATACACATAAAACGAAAATAATCTTTTTTATTAACTGAATGAGGTTCTCTTTTAAAAAATTCATAACAACAAATATTTTATTCTTATTTCAAAATAAGCAGTTTTTTTTATAACATTACTTGGAACAAATTCACAACAGAAGAAAACTTTCTTTTTCTTTCTTTGTTATTGAATTTTGAATATACATTAAATTGTCTAAAGACAGTTTCTTAAACCTTTTAATCATCTTAATATAAACAAAAACTCAAGAGGACAAATGAACTTATCTACATACTGGTTATGAAAGAACATCTGTGTGCTTAGTTCACAAAACTTATATTTTTACCATTTCAGATTTAAACTTGATATTTTCAAAGAATGTGGAAATAAAAAATTTATAAAATTAAATCAATTTCTTTTAGTTTTCTAGATATATGTACTGTCTTAATAATATACCTTGCACTATTATCTTTCCCTATCATAGATTGTAAGCATTTTGAGCCACTTATTGGTTTCTTCTCATGTCCACATCTATGTACGATATACTGCTTCACTATTTGCGTGGCACCATTAACCGATGGGGAGAATAAACCAAGTTTCTCGGTCTCCGAGATGATACATGCTGTTGTCAGCAGTTTTATTTCAGATTGGAAGTACTTTGCAAGTTGCTCATGTATGTTAAATTTGTTCTGAAAAGTAATAAGACATAAATATGACGGATAAGGTAAACCGAACGTTACGAGATCGATAATAAATAGAAAAATAATAACATAGTAATAAAGATAACGCGCGCATGTGTGTGTATAACCTGTAGTGCCGCAAACGCAAATGTGCCGTCAACAAGAACTTGAAATGGTTGATGAAACTTGTAATTGTTTATATAAAATCCAAGAGTTTTCCGGGCTTTTTTAGTTCGTGAGGTCTTCATTTTAATAAGACAGCTTCAATAAAATTACGTCTTCATAAAGATTGAACATATGAGCTAATAATTTCTTCGTGCTCCTCGTATTTGCACCAATTTGTATTAAATCTATTAGATTTGCAAAAACCAAAAGCTAATCTCAAGTTTAAACTTTGTTTTGATTGGTCAAATTTCAATCCAACCTCAATCTTAACCTCTAATCTAATAAGGCAAAGGCAAATTTACCCAACTCCGACTAAACTAAAATCGACGATTAACTTTCAGTGTTGCCAACAGTATTTCTGCTAAATGATCTTTCTCTCTCTCTTTCCCTCTTTCTAATACAAAATATGTCACGTTAGCAACTCTGAGTTAATCAACGAGTTAATTAACCGGAGTTTGATTAAAATACTCTTAAGTTAAAAATCTACTTATTAATGTTATCCAGCGTAAAAAAAGACTAGAATTAAGCAACTATGTCTCTAGGCTATGTCTCTTACATCAATTTTGTAGTTGCACTTTTTGTACCTAGAAGTATCAAATAAATTGAAGAAAAAAATAATATGAAAAATGCCATTCTGGTTTAGTTTAGTTTCAAAAATAGTTTTTATCAAAATTAACAAATTAATCAATCTTTATTCTCTCACTATATTAATTTTCTTTTTAAAAACTTGCTATCTTCACACGTTAATTCATATATTAATTTTTAATACCTATTTTTAAAATAAAAAAGTAACATTTTCATTACTTATTAATATATTTTTTTAACTTTTAAGTGATAAATACAAATTTTATCATAATTCCATTTTTTTTTAATATTTACTGTTATCTTTTGATATAAATTCCTGCATTCTGTTTTCACTTTGTCTTTGGAAACACGGTTTTTATTTGAATATTAATAACTTTATCTTGTTTATGTCACATTATTGCTGTTAGTCACAAGATGATACATACTAGATTTCAAACCCTGCAAATAAAAATTCATATGTTTAACATTAAATTCATATGTAATCTAAAAATCTAAAAACAATTATATATTTTATACTTACGATTTCCCAAGCATAAAAATGCATGGATGTAAGCTTCTGCAATGGCTCAACCATGTAGACATTTAAACATTGGGACTGATCGATAAAAGGTCCACGAGAAGCTGCCATTTCAAAAATCGTCTTTTGTGGCATTTCCCAAACTGTTTTGTAAAGTAGTTTTAAATCCTCGGGTATATCTTCAATGTTCTGTAAACGAGAGAGCCGATTTATTTATAAAACATACAATATCTATTTTATAAATATTTATATAATATAGTTATATAATAATTGTAATATAATTATATTAAATAATGAGTATTTACTTGTATAGATCCGCCATTAATAATGATTTTATTACACATATTCTCATCCCAAAGACCTCTCTCGATTAGATCTCGTAACAAACATGGTTTAATAACCTGATACTGTTTTGATAATGCATATATCGTATGTATGTTGCTCTTGTATGGTTCAACTGATACATTATTTTCCAACATTTGCGCCATAAATGTAACTGACATTTGCGCTACTAACAAAGAATTGCGCACTCCGTGTTTGGCAATTTTTGCCTTTAAGATATCCCAATCCCATAAATTTGTTGGTTTTACATTCCACATATCGTATTGGAGAATCTACGAAAAAATTTGCACGTTCCAAATATAATAATTCTCAACAAATCAGTATATAATACAATGTTTTTTTGAACACGTACATTTTTACTGACTGGACTTCCCTCATATGACTCATAAGGACCTTTTTCTATAGCTAACTCACAACTAGCTTCTAGAGCACCATAATAAAGAGTCTCAAAAATTTGAACATTAAGTTCGTTAGCTTCTTTACTTTCAAACGGATACCTCATTAAAATGAATGCATCCGCTAATCCTTGTATACCAATACCTGAAGTTTTAAAAATAAATTTTTAAAAAACAATGCACATATATTATGTGAATTACACGCAAATAACTTACCAATAGCTCTATGTTTATTACACGACAATTTTGCCTCTGGGAGAGGATAAAAATTGACGTCAATCATTTTATCCAAATTGCAGGTGACGATTTTCGTTACTTCTTTAAGTTTATAAAAGTCAAAAGTTCTCTTAGTAGAATTGACGAACATGTTGACAGCGATTGAAGCTATATTACACATGGCAACTTCATCGGAACTTGAATATTGAACTATTTCAGTCGAGAAACTGCTGCATTTAATTGTACCCAAATTCTGATGATTTGATTTACGATTACAATGGTCTTTATAAATTATATATGGCACTCCTGTTTCAAGTTGTATCTGAATAATGAGAAGCCACAACTCCCTAGCTTTAACTTGTTTTCGAGAACGTCCTTCCTTTTCGTACCTAAGTATGAACATTTCTTTTATAAATTATATAAATTCCATTTTAAATATTATAAATATAATCACCTAATATACAGAGCTTCAAATTCATCACCCCAAGCTTCAACTAATCCAGGACATTCATGTGGACACATTAGGCTCCATATATCATCATGAAAAACACGTTTCATGAATAAATCTGGAGTCCATAATCCGTAACACATACCTTTAGCCCTCAATTGCTCTTCACCTATAATTGTTTAAAAAGATATTTATATGTACTCCTCTAGCAAGAAACGAAAAAAAATAACAGTAAGAGATAATAACCAATACTCCTTTTTAAATCTAAGAATTCAAAAATATCTGAATGCCATGGTTCTAAATACACAGTGATTGGGCCTTCATTTTTGCCATTTTTAGAAACAGTTGCAATAGACGTATTGTACGCTTTTAACATAGGCACCAATCCATTTGATACGCCTCCTGTGCCTCTTATAGGCGTGTTTTTTGCCCGGATGCAATGCACATTGAATCCTATTTCGCCATTATGATGACAAAGAACAGCAAATCTTTCCAATGTATCCAATATTCCATCTATGCTATCGCTAGACATTGTCAATAAAAATGAGCTGCAAAAAAGATCATTATTTAATAACATGTTACAACACTCGGTGGATCATTAATGAAAGTAATTACCTAGCCATTTGTTGCGTAACGGTACACGCGGTATCGATCGTCTGTGCAGCATGTATAAAATATTGTTTCGACATAAAATTGTAAGTTTCAATAACTTTATTGATATCTTCACCATGAATGCTTACAGCAACTCGCATTAACATGTGCTGTGGTCTTTCAACAACTTTTCCATTCAGTTTTAACAAGTGATCACTCTCAAGCATTTTAAATGTAGTATAACTATAATTAAAATCTCTATCATATATTATCGAGGAATTCAACTTGTCTGCATTGCTTTGGATAATTTGATAATATTTCTCACTGATTATGGGCAAGCGTTTATTTGTGATCAAGCTTTTTGCATGGTATAAATCAGATATCACCTCTGTAAGATGCGAGGAATTAATAATGAATTATATATTGACAAATAATGCGATATCAACACTTGAGATATCTCACCACTAAAAACTTTCTTTGTCTCCTTGTGCAGATTGGATACGGCTATTCTAGCTGCTAAAGTTGCATAATCTGGATGTCGATTGATCATAGTCGCTGCAGTTTCAGCTGCCAAGTCATCCAATTCGATTGTTGTTACTCCAGAGCATAAGTTGGTTATAACTTGAAGTGCGATCGCAGACTGTAAAAGGAAAATGTCACGATGCATTCTCTTAAGTCAATGATTTTACATAAGTCATGCTAACTTGACCGACAAAAAATAATTTCGTTCATTGACGCAAAAATAAATTAACAAAAAAAAAAAACAATGATATGGGGTAAGATTCCCTTTTATATAAATATGTGTGTGTGAATGCTTACTGGATCCACATAATTCATGTCCAGACCATAACATAGTGTCTCGATTCTCGCAGTTATTTTGTCGAAATGCACAGGCTCCTTACGTCCATCTGACAACAAAGAGACATCGATCTCAGAGAGGGGGAACGACAGTTTAGCGCAAAAATCCGTCAAATCGATAAATGCAAGTGTACTTGTTTAAAATTGTTTAAATTACCGCGCTTAAGCACGTGCATGTTGCCTCCTCGGACGCTCTCGAAGCGTCGCAGCTGCAAGAAGGTACTTCTCACCGATATCGCTGTGAGTAACCGGCACGGTTGAAAAACGTTATCCGTGCGATTTACCCGCGAAACGGAAGTGACGTGTTTGGCTGTCACGTGTATCACAACCAATCGCAGCCTCATTTCGCGCTGACGTCACTTCTGCGAACTGTTTTTTCTGCGTTATTTCGAAAAAAAATAGCTTTCTCATCCATTTAAAGTACATGTTATATGTACGTATACAATTTTGAAAATTGCGTTAAATCTGTAGATTCAGAATTTATCTGTCAGCAACAGTTAGAGTTGCTGAAAAAAAAAAAAATTCAGGAGGAAACTTCGTGACAACAAAATCGTGGCGCTCGAACTCATGAGGTCTGTTCTTTATAATTAAACTGACTTCACGTTCGAAGGAGAAAGATAAACTCCGAACTAGTCAGTTCAATTATAACAGAACCTATATATCGATACTCGATTGAATAGTATCCGCTTGGTGCAATCGATACTCGTATATTTTTCGATTGAAGCCCGATCTACAATTGAAATAAGCGAATTCGATACACTTAGGTTGCATTCCAAAATTGCATTCGTCTTATTTGAGGAAAATTTTACTCATTACTCTCTGCTATAGTTCACGTCACATATACTATAGAAATTGAGTAAAATTTTTCTCAAATAAGACGTTTTGGAATGCAATCTTAATACATTCTTTCCCCAGATTATACCGTCTGTGACATAGGTACATGGAGGGAAAAGATTTTGATAAATACAATAATAAAATAAACGCAGTAATAAATATATCGCAATATAATGTATACGTATTACAATACATATAATATATAAATATATTGCAATAAATAAATGCAATCGAAAAAGTGCACCCTTTGCCGCGATATAACTGCAATGATCCGCGCTGTATGATCCGAGCAGGGGTACGTTCCAAAACCTTACTCGGGTGCACTATAATACTAGAAGTACTATAGCATACGTGACATATACTATAGCAACTTCTAGTGTTATAGTCACCCGGGTAAGGTTTTGGAACGTGCCCCTGAAGTTATCGTCAATCTATTCTAGTGAGATATTCGCAGTATGGGAAAGCGCAGTTAGTGCAGCCAACGCAGGGCAAAATACAGATCGTATTCGGAGAAACGACGGACGGTCGAAAAGTGGGGGTGGATCGACACGCGCGCTACCGCGCGAGATTCAGCGAGAGTGAGGGAGCGAGGATGCGTCGCACGCTGTATATGTATGTCACCGAGGTGGTGTGCTTGTCGCTCGGGTACCCGTATACGCCGTAGCTGGCTGTTAAATATTGATAGAGCGCCGCCGACGTTTCGCGCCGGGATGACGCACGAGTGACCGGGCGCGCCGGAGCACGATCGGTGTTGCGTCGCGGACGCTCGGGACGGCAGCTAGAATGCGCGGCCGCCCTCGCCGCAGCACGTACGTGTCGCAAGTGAGCCGAGCTCGCGATGGACGCGGCCATGTTTCTTGCTAGCAGAAATCCTGTCCGTTAGTGACTCGCGCTGATCGTGTGCCACCAGAAGCGGAGCGTGCAGAATGCCGAAATGCGATGTGAAGACGAGGTATCTGCCAGCTACGTTCGCGTGGACGGTCCTACTCGTCACCACGGTACTCTTCTTCATCTTCCCGTAAGTTGTCCCTCTCTCTCTTTTTCTTTCTTTCTTCCTTCCTCCGCCACCTCCTGCCGCTTATACGCGAGCACGTTCGTCGAGACGGAGCTCCCCGTCGCTCTCGGAGAATATTGCCGCTGAGTCTCACATGTTCGTTCGCAGGTGCTGGAATTACTATGTCTCTCGATGGGGCTTGTGGGTACCGGCTGTGCAAGGAGTTATCACCTTCTTCGTGGTGATAAACTTCTCACTGGCGACATTTATGGATCCGGGTGTTATACCAAAAGGTAACTTGAAACGAGGCATGCTTATGCTACGTTTTATGAATCGTAGATGTGGAACATAATGATTTTTCGTTAAAGCGCCTCCTGACGAAGATCGGGAGGATGACTTCCGTGCTCCGTTGTACAAAAGCGTGGAGATCAACGGCATTACCGTGCGCATGAAGTGGTGCGTCACCTGCAAGTTTTATCGACCGCCACGTTGCTCACATTGCAGTGTCTGCAATCATTGTATCGAAGTACGATTCTTTTGTTAAGGCTTGTGGGAATAAATTTAGAAAGAGATCTTGACGAATTCTATTTTTAGACATTCGACCATCACTGCCCGTGGGTAAACAACTGCATTGGTAGGAGGAACTACAGATACTTTTTCTTTTTTCTTCTGTCGCTCAGCTTGCACATGCTCAGTATATTTGGGCTCTGTCTATATTACTTATTGGAACATAAGGAGCAGCTGAGTGAAGTTAATACCATTGTTGCGTATCCTTTACAAAAGATAATTTCCAAAGTACTTGTAGAGTATTATAATACGGCTATGTACGGCGTAAAAATTATACATCCAATGTCAATTTTGTATGATCCTTAACCTTATACTCATAGTCTCATACTTATGGGAGTAGTAATGCTCTTATTCATTCCAATCTTTGGACTTACTGGCTTTCATGTGGTCCTCGTTTCCAGAGGACGTACCACAAACGAACAGGTAACAGGCAAATTTAACGGGGGCTACAATCCTTTTTCTCGTGGTTGTCTGCGCAACTGCTGTTACACACAATTTGGACCACAATACCCAAGGTATTGCAAGGAGCCAAGGTATTGTAAAATAAATATTATACGTGAAGATTATCTTGTTATAATGATTTTTCTCTGTGATTTGTAGCTTACTTAAACCTGATAAGTATTCAGGAAAGCGACGTGGAGCGTGTGCATCAGAGATATCTACTATAGGCAGTGAGAACCAGGTAAAGACCTACATGGATAGCAGCAATGGTGTTAGAAATGCCAGTTCAAATGCTTACAATAAGGTAAGAGCTAGCGCAGTTTTGCTTATTTCCTTACTTTGTAAACAACGTGACTTCAATTTGGAATCTGAGGCTTGTTATTATGATTTGTATCTCTTACTATTTATTAACAGTTGGGCAAATTTTGAACGAAGCCTAATATCTTAAACATTCTTCTGTAGCTCTTCTACTTCTCTACTTATATGCAGTTTTCAAGCATGTACACAGCATGGCTAGCAGCATAGTTGTACCGTTATTACAGTTTTGTATGCAATTCTGTAGTATTAGCTTCGTAGTATATTTTAGTATTTTACTGTAAAGAAATTAACATCTTTTTCACTATATCTGTAGAGTATGAGTTGCAGCGATGATACCTCATCTATCAGTACTGTTCAATCCAGAGTCCTAAGATGCCTTCACTGATTTTCTCCTATGGTTTCTATGCATATCCCAATTCATCCAAACTGATCCTAATATTCATAGGAAATATATGTAATGTATATTACAGAAAAACATTATAATGTATTCTTGTATTCTTGTATTTCTTGAAATTGTAATACTGATTTTAATTGATATCATTCCATTTTACAGTTGTCACCCGGACGAGATGGATCGGATACAGACATGGAACCAACAGCGTCTCAGTCTGCGGATTGCGAACCTACGCCACCGTTGCAAAGACACGGTTCCAAAAGCAATTTCTTCCTGCCACCTGTGGAGAACAACGAATCTCCCAGGCATCCTCCGCCGTCGCAGCTTCGCCATCCAATACATTATCCTAGAGGCAGTCCACATCCAAGGCCAAGGTAATAAATATAACAATGATTTTTAACGCGCGAGACGCTCTGATATACATAATACTTATATACATCATATTCACAGAGGGATGAACGGATCTCGAAGTCACACACCCGACCCGTTATCACCGGAAACTAGTGGCTCGCCCGCTACGATCCCTCAGCGTGGCGCTAGTCCAACAATGCAACAACGTATCAAAGCTATTGGAATACCCACTCCGCTTGCCATATCCAGCCCCATACGAAGGTATATCATATTTATGTATTATCAAAAGAAAGATCAAAGAATATATATTAGCGATATGGAGAAATATTTTGTAATAGACACATTTACACATGATACAAAAATAATGAAAGATTAATTGATTGAGTGCTTACATTTGGTCAATTCTTATTTGAAATACTTAAATATATTTATATATAATTTCAGATTTATTACTTTTAATTATATATATATATATATATCGCAATTTTCACATTGCACAAAATTATCTCAATGTAGAGAGCAAGAGGGAAGCGCCACACTAGTAATAGTTACAATGCATCTCTTGAGCACGCTGCCAATACAAAGTGAACGACATTCCTCTTATAATATCCTTTTTGTTACCCTTCGATATGATGTCGGCCTGTTTTGTCAAGATCTCTATGTTCCTCACTGTAAAACACCTCACTCTTGCTCTTCTTTCTCCTCCTTTTCTGTTTCACCACTGTTTTCACCTTCCGGAGGACGAAGGAACGTGTCAAAAAGGAAAATTGCGCAATGTAGCTTACAATAAATATTGTAGAGGATTAGTCTGCATGTACATATTACAAGATATATGGTATATAGATAAGTTTGTGTCCCACTGCAGGGGGTGGTAACTGCAAGGAGCTGCTTTCTACCATCATGTTGCAACCTACTGCAGGTAAACACGAACTTCATCCTACGAGGACATACCGTAGTTTACAATTGTGCTTTCTTGCATATATATATCTTTGTATAGAAAAACATGGTTGTAACAATATCCACACACCACACACACAAACACACACACACACACACACACCTCTTAGGTTCGCTATTTTTTGTTTCTTGAATAGATGCTAATTTCTTAACAGGAATGATGCGCTGCTCTCTCCTGTATGTCTCGCCAGAGCCGTTTGTATGGCTACAATGCTCAAGCACTCGCATATTCATCTTGGTTCACTGTACTGTGCATTTGTCGATTATCGAAAGCATTTTGTGTCGCGGAGAATCTCTGGGGAATCTAAGATCCACTGTGTCTGTTACAGATCAAACCCGGGTACACCGACGCAGGTTCGTCGGCCGGATTTCATAGGCGTTAACGAAGCGCCGACGTATTACGATGTACAACAGGGAAACAATACGGGAGTCGGCATTCCCAGTTCCGTCATTACTGGTTACAGTCCGCAGCGGCGTTTTCTGTCGGAGAGCGAACTCGTACGACAGGGCACCGATCATCCGTACTCGAGAACCAACAACACGGTCGACAACATACGTGAACTGGCAGGTTCGCCGCAACGCGGTGTTTATATGTGGAAAGATAACTCTCCCGGCAGCTATCCAGGTCCACCCCCTGGAGGAGTGGTAAGTGGGGCGCCGCATCAATCGCCCTCCCATCGACCACTCCCGCCGTACGACTACTATCGCTCCAATCCCACGAGTCCGACCCAGCAGTCGCAATACGCGACGAACGTTCCTAGGGCAGCATATCATCCAGCCATGAGGGGCGGAGTACCTGTCTTCCCGCCGCATCAACCACACCAGTCGCCACAAGTCAAGCGGAAAGCGACTACGATGGCAACACCCACCACACCGACCTCAGGAGATGCACGGCGTCGACCGATGTCCTTTGTTAGAGCCCTGGAGATGACTGACTCCATGGAAATGGTTTCGGCGCCCAACGATCCAAGATCGCAGAGACCGACTACACCGACACCGGACCGTGCGAGCGTATACGATATGAACTATGAAATATCCGTATAGCCCACCTTTCCGGTCTCCGCACCATCCTGCGGCTGGACGGAGATTCTACGAGAGCCGCCGAGTAGTCTGCATGTCTTATGCTCCAACAAGGAAAGGATGTATGCCGTTTACGAGATATCCGTCTGAATTCTTCCGCGATGCAGTTATGCGCGTTTGTATGTGGGCAGTAAATGCAAACCGCGACTTCTTCAGTTTCGTTTATCACCATTGGATTATTCTTACGAATACGAACATTGGATTTGCCACAGTAATCAGGATACACGATGTGCACATCTGATAAATCGCCATCAGTGGTGTGTATCAGTGCGTGCGCGAATTATATTGCAATTGACAGTACATAACGTTCATTCGCGAGGAAGTCGATCCATCGACGCATTTAATACGTCGCGAATTTAGATGAAACAGAAAAATACACGACGAATCCTTATTTTTCGTATTCTTCCTTCAGCAGTGAAACCTTATGATATGACAGTATAGAACTGTATTTTATGCAAGATGATTCAACAGCATGCAAGTGTCCTGGCGTATTAGTAATATCATTGATTTAGAATCGTTGTTAATGAAAAATAATTTCCATGTGCATAGCAGCGAAATATATCCGTTACGTCGAGAATAACAACGTTCGGTCCGACTGACGATCCGAATTAATGAGTCACGGAGGCGTCAACGAAAGTATATCCCGAGCGCACAGAGGTTGACCTTTATTGGAATCATCGCCGATAATCGGTCCTCTCGCTTGACAGAAGCAATTATATTTTTTAGTACACGTTTAAGGTCAGTTTAGATTTTTATACAATGACACCGTGACTCATCGTATAGAATATAATTAATCCAACGTCATTCTTTTCTTTCTCTTTTTTCTTGTTCATATCTCCATTGCCGATAAAGTGTATGATTTGATAAATGAGAGAAGCACTTAGGAATCATTTGATTACATCTTTATTAGCTCTTCAAATATCAGAAGAGTTCATTGAAAATGAAAAAAAGGAGTTACTTAACCAACTTAAGTCATTATCGGGATAGAATAACAAATCTGTGTAAAATAATCGTGAAATATGTAGCAAATTTTTAATATACATATTTAACAATATTTATACGTAAATGATAAAAAAATATAAGACTTTATAATTTGACTTGTTATAAATAATGATTTTATCGATGTACCCACTAACATATTTTATTTCTATATAAAGGGTTCACAGAAAAGAAAGAGAAAAAAGTATGCGTGAGTGTAAAAAAATTAATGTGCGAATGAGAGGAATGCATTTTCAGAAGAGTGACAAGTACAGTTCTAGTTTTCTTAGATGTATACAGGGGTGGCTGTTCATATATGCGCGAGCATAAAAAATAAAAGCTATTTTGATTTTGTTAAAAAGAGAAAAGGAGAGAATTGTAATATACGCATTGCATAAATCCATTGCATAAATCCATTGCATACATCCATCGCTGCTGTTAAATTTGTGATATACATCCCGCTTTTGAAATTGCATGTTGGTTTCTCTATGGTGTATGTGTATAGAAAGCCAATAATTATCGGCTATAATTACATACAGATTACAACGCGATGTTAATTGAATTTTGCGTATGCACTCGATTCACGATGGAATCGACTTAGTGTTACACGACACATATCATTTGACATCAGACATCGAACATTTTTTAGATTGAAACAAAAATTTGCATTTGGCATAACGATTGCTTGACTACAGACACAATATTATAACGAGGATTATAAGCATTTCTTCCATATCTCTTGATAAGCTACATTTAGAATTCGTTTAACAGACTCGTTTTGTTTCTATTAAGATAACAAACTGTGTGCCAAAAATTCTCTGTATTATTCAATCATGTAGTCTTGCTTAAAATAGCATTTAATGAGACAATGGTACAACGTTACGAATTGACTAAGGTAATGTGTAAGGTGTGGCGAGTGTTAAGTGTTTATAATTCGATGTACTTGTACATAAATATTGCTCGTTACTTCTATCACTTGAATGTACATACATATATCATTCGGTACTTACGTATCGTCGCAGCAATCTACAGAATAAAAATCATGAAACATAGTAAATTATACTGTGTTGTATCGTGGTAATACTTTTTGATGTAACGTTTTTTTGTTTTTCTATTAAACCTCTTATTTTGTTGAAGAAAAAAGAAAAAGTCACGATATTGATGGACTAAACGCGTTTTTAAAATCAATCGTCTAATTGTAAAAAAGAAATATTTTATTAAAGTATATTTCACTTAAACAAAATATTATATATAAAGATGTATCCAGCATCAACGCACGTGTTTTTACAATGTTTCACATTACACTTCATAAATTTAAATATATAAGCTATTTAAATGAATTATTAAAATTAATTTTTTAAAAATTAATTTAAAAAAAAATACTACAATTAACTTTGAAATTGGAAAAAACTGTTCTTTTCAAGAAATGCTTATTATTCATTCAGTATGGTAATTAAGATAATTTGATTTAAATCGAAAAATTGCTAAAAACTTATTAACTCTAACAAGTTATTAGCAAGATTAAATTAGTTATATAAATCAATATGTCAATATTTCTGTTTTGAGAGATATCTTGGGAATATTTAATATTTTAGTTTTAAATAAAATAACACACACACACATATATATATATTTACAATCAGGGATATATGTAAATAATGTTATACATTTTGTTTATATTAAATATAACTTGCAACGGTCCTAACAGTTCTAACTTTTTCAATGGTCTCATTTTGTATGACGATTAACATGCATCTCCTGTTTCTGGATCTAGATTTTTAATTTTAATGTAACTTTATAAATTTTATATAAAATAATAAATTATTTAATACACATAAAGTAATGAAAATCTCACCATGATAATGATATGAGGACATACGATGTTTCACACTCTCATTAAAATATATATTTGGATGCTTAAACAAAGTGTCATTACAATAACCATGTTTAATTTCATAACACTTGTTACATGCTGCAGAATATTGACCGTCCTTGGACAATTTCATTATGACTGATCTCTCTGGGATTTAATAAATTAGTTCAAATGAATTCACATTGTGATTGTATAAATTAACATTTTGATACTTACCCAACGCATTAAAACCACAATCAGTAAGTTCATTTTCAAGTATATCATGCAACATATGTTTAAAAGGGCATCCATGATTATCTCTAGGACCAACGATCGACTCCATAATTTTTAAACATGTGTAAGGCTGATAATCTCGTCGACTACCTTCCTGCCCAAAGATAAATCTTACATTATAACTATGTTCTTTATTAAATGTAGTTTCGTCCATTATTTTCGTGAATTCATCTTTCCAAAAAATCATTGCGTCGGACAAAGAAAGTCCTATGCCCTTCAGGAACAAACAGTATTGTATCCTACCACCATGTGTAAGATGATGATTCTTCCTTAACGCTTTATGAAGCATTTTCATACAGAGAGGATAAGAGGTTTCTGCAAGCTATAGCAAAACAAAGTTTAGCATGTCAATGTACAGATATTTCCGTATCTGTATTCAAACATCACTTCTGTCACTATTAGTTACAAAATTCTTTATGATTCGATATTAAGTAAGCACCGTGTGTTTTACCTCATCCAACTGATTGAGCGAAACATGTTGTAGTACCTCCTGTTCCTGTACAAGTATAGTACTCTCAGTATGAATACTGTTTTCTAAATTGGAAAAGATGAGATTGAACCTTTCATCATTGTACAAATTGGCTCTAGCTTCACGTGCAATCTGGTATGTAACAACAGAATAGAAAAACGGTAACAACAACAAACAATTCTTGAGATTCACAATAACCATTACTTTCATTACGTTCATACTTACTTCGAAACTTGATATGAGAATTCTTTTAAAGTGTGACGCAAACACAAATGCCATTTCTTGTTCAGGTACAAAAGCTTCACCTCGCATAACAAAAACATTACGCTTCTTAATTAAATTGGCTATATGAGAAAAAAGTACCCTGTAAAATTGTGTGTTGTTAATATCATTAATATTTGGAGAAGACATTTGAAGGTATTCTCTGATATCTTCCTTTTCGCTTTGACTGATCTGGAAGTAACGGAAAATATTACTAATCCATTGATTTGAGGAACATTAAAATGTTTCAACAATAACCAACTGGTGTAAAGTTGAAATTGTTAGCACACATGAACTGCTTGATCCCTTTGCTGTCTAACGAAGAAAATCTCCACTTAAACAGCCTCGCTTCTTGCTTAAAAAACCAACGTTTTTTGACTGCATTGAAAGCAACTACGGATCTTAATACAATATGAGATATATGATCTCTTTTTCTGACATGTATAGTGTTCATGTCAGTGTGCGATCTACATCCAGGGCTATCAACCAATCTTGCAAATTCATCCATCCCTTCTTTACGCAACTCCTCAACTAAGATAGCTTTGCGTTGTGACACCGACGTTGTCAGTTTTCGTAAATGAATACGTTCCACCAAAGAGAGAACTACAATATACAAAAACACATTAATTACATAGAAGAAAAAATTATACTGTGTAAACATACAAATAACGTAAATAAATAAATAAGATCATATATGGTATGGAATCAAAATTAACCTTTCAGGCGTGTTTCACATATTTTTTCCAGCTCGTCTAATGTTATTTCTCCAAACGGAACGTTCTGATATAATTGTAAATCATGAGGATATGCATCAGCAAGATTCCTCGGCGAAAGTTTGATAGGAGCTTGAAGTGTCATTATGGACATCATGTTACTCGAACTCAAAAAAACTGTTGAGCGGAATCAACAGCGCAGAAGGAAACAACAAACCAAACAAGTAAACTAAATCAATTTCTTCTCACACACGTTTTACTTGTCATGTAAATTTGCAGCAAACATTCCTAAACATTGTACTACATTCAAAAGTGATTGCGACAATTGAGAGAGATCTAACATCCAATCACACACAATTACTAAACCGGAAGTGAATAACTCATTTCCTCGTCCATATCATTAGTAAAAGCAAAGGAAATTAAGAAAATAAATGTTATTTTGTAAAAATTGAATTTATTCTGAGAAATATATAAATTTAATTAGAAGAAGGAATTCCTTAAATGTGATGTAATTTTTTTCGATGTTTTTTAATGAACTATCGGAAAAAAAATTAATATAATTATGGGGATCATATGATGAATCAGAAATTATTTATTATATTAGTTATTTTAGTTTCTTTATTATTATATGTACCAGAGTCATAATAATGCGCATATATAAACAGTTTTCGTACTCGTGGACAGGAAAGTAAAATATTTCTTTTCGATGAGTTTTGGAACACCAACATTGTTCAAATTATTGAAATTTAGAACTTCGGAAAATGTTTGTTGGAAATATCTACTCATTATACATTTCTTTTTTCTTTCTTATTTTTTCTTAGATTCTTGTACGGCACAGACAAAAATTTGTACTCTTCGCTCTTTTGGACAAATATCAGACAGCTCTATGCTGTGCAGACCGGGTTTTACTGTTAAGCGGGAAACACAGACTTTTGCATAATGCATAATACATATGCATAAGAAATTCGATTGGTCGAATTCCTTATGCACATGCTAACGGACCAATCAAATTTCTTATGCATACGTTATGCGTTATGCAATGGTCTGTGCTCCCCGCCTTATTGTGTAATAATTAATTAAATTGCTAACCGCAATTAATTTATTAAAGAAAGTTGAATATATCTAGATAATACCAAAGTTATTCGAAGTTAACCGAAATCTGACTAAAGCTGATTGCACACACTTTCCGTAACAGTAGCCGTTTCGACCAATCACGTTCGATTCGGCCTTACCACCCGACCTCCAAATGCCTAACTGGAATACTCAACGCTGATTGGTCAATTTCCTTAGGCTTATATCAGACTACAGATTAAGATTGAGATTGAATTGAAATTCAACCAATCAGAGCAAAGTTTACTAAACACGAAACTAGTTTTTTTTATTATGATTGGTTAAATTTCAATTCAATCTCAATCTTAATCTGTAGTCTGATATGGGCTTTAGCTACATAAAATACTTCATTAAAGCCGCGTTCACACACCGCGCATGCGCGAAAAACCGGACTCGCCCGGTCGACATTCTGCGACTTCGTGCGCATCATGCGTGAAACGGAATGGTTTGCAACCACGCTAACCACAGTCTCATCATTTGATCTCACTCACGCCAAAGATGTTTTGATCATATAATTCGATAGTGTCACACAGCCGAGTTTTCATCCAGACACTCTCTCGCGACCATCATCTTTTCGCGCTCGGCGGATGCGTAACTTGTCATAAAACGCCATAGTGAGTAACATCTGCTTCGTATTCCGGTAGTCGGCCATTACGTACTCGCGGCATACCATTGTGGTTGGCGTACCATTCCGGTTTCATCGCGAAACTGGGAGTTTTCTTCCTGCGAGTGCAAGGGATTATTTCGACAGTAATCATGTGAGTAACACGTTACGCGCAATTGAATTATGTAATACTCGTTTGGAATTTAACCCTTTTTCTCCCACTTTGTTGTTGTTCAGGGCGCGAAGTCGGAAGGATAGCACCGGCAAGAGTGATTCTGAAGCTACGGACAAGGAGAACAAAAAGGAGAGGGGTAGAGAGAGGGAACGAAAGAAACGGGCAGCATCTTCTTCCAGCAGTGGTAGTAGGTGGGTGATAATAAAGATGCTAGAGAGATACAACACAAATTTGTCTGTCCACTGTAAAACTAAATCTTGATTATGAGTTTTCCAGTCATTTGGTTCCATCTTGGTTTACGTTATTAAATCATACTTATTAGACTTGTTATTTGTTTTTATCGTAGTGAACTATTTTTCATATTAAAGTGCTCTTGTATAACCCAATTAAAAGCTAAGCTAATGTCGCACATTCCTTGCTCTTGTATATGATTTCTATGTTTGCATAATTTCATGTTCATTTCCTTACCAATCAGAAATGATTATTGTACTAATCGTACAGAAAAATATACATTGTGACATTTTATGTTGGATTGAATCTTTTTGTTCAATGATTGCTTTATGTTAAGCTTATCTTGAATTATGTTTTATTGCTACATATGTGTGAAATTGTGTTTGATAGCTCATCGGATAGCAGCTCTGGATCTTCGAGCTCTAGCAGTGGCAGTAGTTCCAGATCGAGCTCCTCTTCCAGTAGCTCATCCAGTAGTTCAGCTAGTTCTTCAGCCAGTTCTAGAGAGCGAGGAAGAAAAAGAAGTCGTAGCAAAAGCGTTGATGCCTCACGGAGACATGAAAATAAGGAGAAGGAAAGAGATAAAGAAAGAGAGAGGGAAAGAGATAGGGATAAGGACAGAGAGCGTGAGAAAGAAAGAAAGAAAGGGAATAATGTTGTTCCTGATAAAGTTAAACAAAAAGGAAGATCCAGGTATTATATTCATTATAAAATTGATTCTAATCTTTCCTCGTTTATAATTAATTAGCAAATTACTAATTATTTTAATTTCAGATCTCCCTCTCCACGTAGAAAGCGTAGGGAGCGCTCGCCAATTCCTAGACCAACAAAAATACACATTGGCCATCTAACACGTAATGTCACTAAAGACCATGTCATAGAGATATTTTCAGCGTATGGTCAAATAAAGATGGTCGACTTTGCATTGGATAAGCTTCATCCGAGTCAGGGTAGGGGATTTGCCTATGTCGAATTCGAAACTGCAGATGAAGCTGAAAACGCTATGAAACACATGGACGGAGGTAAAAATCGGTGATTCATATCAGTGTTGCTTGGTGGACTATTTTATTGTCATGCTAACGCATTTCGCATCGATCTGTTCACAGGACAGATAGATGGCCAAGAAATCACGGCTGCTCCAGTATTATTGCCGAAACCCCGACCTTTGCCGATGCGACGCATGTCGCCAGGCATGGGAAGACGCGTGCCACCACGATGGGTAGGCGGTGGTAGAAACACACCGCCACGTTATCGCAGACGTTCGCCGCTCATGAATCGTCGTAGAAGCCCGCGGCCACCACGACGCAGGATAAGAACTCGATCGCGAAGTCCACCAGGAAATCCTCGACATCGACACCGTCGTTACACAAGATCCAGCTCGAGTAGTTCTCGATAATGATTTTTCATCGCGTTGTATATATAAGATATCGAATTGGATATGACCAGCATTATTATATAGTTATATTACTGCATTAAAAAAAAGTAACGTGTAATGATAACGACTTAATAATGATAAGGTTCGTCATTGACGATCATAACTCGTGTATAAATACAACAGTTTCATTTTTCGTCGAAGCACACTTTTGAAATATACTAATTTCGCAACATGTATTGATGGTCTTTCGTAGTTGACACCTCAAGTTTTTACAAACTAGTTGTAATATTTGCAACATTTACAACGCTAATTATAAGAAACGAAGAATATTTTGTAGAAAGGACTTTAATGTAACTGTTTAAAAAAAACTTGATATTCTAATCTATATTTTTTCTAGGTCATCTATCGCTAATTGCATTTGGTGTGCTAAAAATGGATCATGAAATTTAATTAACTTGTTACATATGAATGAACAAGAGACAGACAAAATCATTTTTTCAGTATTATTATATAAGAGAAACGACAAATAGACTGGAGGAAATGTTCCTCTAATATAAGATTTATAGTATTTTAAGATATTGGCTAGATTCAAAAGGTTTAAAGGTTTATCTTTCAGTTTTAGCAAATGAAGTATATGTGTACATACGTTTAAATTTCGAATTGTTTTCTATAATATCGAATTCTGATTTGAACAAATTTGTTTAGAGTAAAATCTATCATTTTTATTTGACCATACGTTAAAAATTATGTGTTTATATATATGTATATATATCCATATACATATACACGTAATTCGCACATGTAGGTAAATATAAAAAAAAGATTTTATATGTGTGTGTATGAACAATTTTTTTATATACATATACATATATAGGAACATAATTTCTCTTTTGTTTTTAGTTCCATTCTTGTTTCTTATGATAGTCTTACAGGATTGGTGAAAATACTGAAAACAACAAGATTGATAGAAACTATGATTATTAGATCCTTTTACAAAGAATCAGTTTTAGAAAAAACCTATTCACACAAAATCCTCTTTTATACTTCGCGATATCTACATAAACAAAACCATTGCATCACATTGTAACTTTGCGTCGATGAAAAATATCTACAATTTTTAAACTGCGGTGTATAGTTATTAATTATATAATATACAATTTTACTGTGATTTTACAATATAAACGGAACAGTGTCTGGGAATTATTTCGATTATTCGGAAAAATCGCGTTTTTCTCTTGAGGCACCAGGAATATTCAAACGTAACCTGGTCCATGGCACAGAACTTTTAAAGAGATCTCGTAATTGGCTCTCTGGTAACACGACGTATATGGCTAAGAATTGAGAGAATGGTTAAAAAAGAAAAGGATGAAAATGCCATAATTTTAACTTTTGGAAAAATGTAAAAAACACTTTGAAAGTTGTATGCACATGCATACGGTATTAAATATTCTTTGATTGAAGCACTTTGGCACGGACAAACTGCTGGTATATTAAGCGTCATCCTGTGTTTTTCGGAAACAAAAAAAGAATCTATTTGCCATAATTCTATCAAAGATAGTTTGATTTCATTTTATTTGTATCTTCGACTTTTGAGTAAAAGAATCAGTGATTTACTACTCTTCATTTTTCTTTTTTATATCACAGGAAAGCACGGGAGTGCTTTTAGCCAGCATGCAAATGAAAAAAGCATGTGCCGCCGAAAGCCAAAGAACACTTTTCATTTTATATACCCTCTCCTCTTTTTCTATCCCGTCTCTAATATACAAATTAAAATCTAAGAAGTAAAATTTACACTCGATCATTTGTATATTACATCAATTAAATAAGGGCAAATCTTACGCACTTGTACGTCAGTAGTAGAGATTCAAGTTCGTTTATACGTCGCAATAAATAAATAATTAAATAATTTTTGAGTAATGATAGAGATCCGCTTAACCTTCTCCTAACTTGAATTTGTTTTTTTTCCTTTTTACGTAGCCATCGCCTCACGTTCTATGATAACTATTAATATTACACACGATACTTTTTAAAATGTACGCATAGTTATCGTCGTAATCATTAGAGCTCGTTACCACTACAGACAGTCACTGAAACTGCAGAAATCACATAACGACAGCGTTATTATTTGTGATACAGCGATGCCTCCGTAATTACTTTATGAACCGTCATCATTCAGTTAGTCGCCGTTATTGATGGAACATCGGCATTAGTAGCAAGGCATTTTCGTTACGTTTTCACATAGTTCTATGCGTTCCCGTATTCCTTTTCTCAATAACTATAAATATGCATTTATATAATATTTATGTACATTTTCTTTTTTAAATAACGCTTCTTCTTTGTTAGCAAAATATCAGCACCGAGCTTCGAATGTTAACTAGGGTGCTCAAAATGTCGGCCCGTCAGTGCGTTCGCTCGCAGAAACCGAGGACGCCGGAACGATGTATCATCGGGACTGTGATCCGTCCTCTTTTTTGTGAATATCTGCGTGCATAAGGGCGTTCTCAAGTGGACGTGGCGGTACTCCTGGCCCGGGTCCTGCTCTATGATGCATATGCAAATTGCTGAGTGGACCTGGACTAGGGTCCTTACTCCTGAGTGTGTTTACTGGCGGTGGGGGATAGCCAGCGTATAATTTCGCCCGTTCCTCTTCTTCAGCTCTGAACGCCGCCACTAACGGATTATATGCTCGTAGATGCTGTTGCAATGTGTCGAACCGGTACTCCCGGAAAGGATCGCTCGGCCAAGGAGCTCCCGGTTGACCGCCAGGCGCAGGTGGCGGTGGGAAATGTTGCATTGGATGTGCGCTTAAACTGGGAAGCATACTACGCGGCATAGAATGTGAAGCTGGCATACTGTGCGGGTGCCTCGTAAGATAGGCATGCGAATGCGGATGATGGTATGGTCTCGGATCGGGCAGTGGATTTGGTCCAGGTCCTGGTGCGGACCCTGTCGTTCCAGGGCCGGGTACCGGCGGTCGTGGAAGCATTACAACTTCGTCATCTTTACTGCGTGGTTCCTCCTTTACACGCACTTCCCCGGTATCCAAAGGCGCCGAGCCGTTCCTGAGTGGCGAACGATCTCGGGGAACAACCACATGTTGCCGATTTTGGTGAAGTAATCTCTCACGTTCCATCTCACGCCTTTCCATCTCACGGCGCTCCTTGTCCCGCCTTTCTCGCTCCCGTTCGGCTGCCTCCTGCTGTTTCCTCTTCTCCTCCTTCTCACGTTCTCGCCTTTCTCTCTCACGTTGCTCCTCTCTCTCCCTCTCCCGTTCTCTTTCGCGTCTGATACGCTCGCGTTCCCGTTCGGCACGCTCACGTTCTCGTTCGCGTTCTCTTTCCCGTTCGCGCTCACGTTCCCGTTCCTCCAATTCGGCGCGCCTGTCTATCGCAGGAGGCTCCGGCTTCAAGCCCCACGAAACAGTAGTTTGTGGGAATCCAGTAGTAGCGCGTTGTAATCTAAAATTTTATATATATATGTATGTTAGTGAAAAATATGTTCACAATGAAAAAAAATAGTGGCTCGAGCTGATTAATGTTTCATATACATACCCTCGCCATGGATCATGCACTGCACCAAGTCCACCTAAAGGCGGCATTTCTCTTGGCGGAAAAGTTGAAAGATTCGGAAAATTGGGATTCGCCGCGCCAAACGTAGAAGGATATCTTCCAAAAGGAGATATTCCTGCTCCTGTGATATAAAAAAAAAATTATAATAATGATGCAAATACTGATACTTATAATGCAGTTCGATGCATGTATGACTACAAACATGAACGTGCGCATAGAAGAATAAACGTGAACCTTTGTTACCTCTATTACCTAAATGTGAGGCCGTTGTAGACAGAAAACCAACAGGATGAGGTGGAGGTGGTGCGGGATGGGCAGATGGCATGTTAGTGGGAAACGGAGGTGCCATTGATGGTGCACCGAGTCCAAGGCCACTGGCTGGTCCCCCTGGATAAAGATGGCCCGGTGGTCTTAATAACTCAGTTTTGGTACTAACGACACTTCCCGCCTTAGCTTCAGCCTGTTGCTTTTGTTGATGATTATATATCTCCCACGCAATACGCACGTGCATTGCATTCCATTTTCCACTTTTCTGAATTAAAAGATCGAACATATAAATAAACAACAGTGAGAGAACTTTTGGTATAAACCTTTATACCTTTGGCGCGAACGGAGTCAAGTGATTAGGTGGCACGAAGGGTGTCGAAGGCGGTCCAATTCCGGGATGAAGAAGGCCAGTGTTAAAACCAGAATAACCAGAAAGGTTTAAGTTTCCACGAAAAAATGGCGATTCGACTCCTCCCAATTTTGGGATGTCCTTAAACTATTAAAAGACAATTTCGTTTAATATCAGTTAGATGGATGAGTTTACAATGAGTTTATCAAATAATTAGTTACGATAGATATAAATTTTTAGTCTCATTAAATAATAATGGATATATTTCTTACAATTGGAGGTGGAAAAAGTGTTGACGTTGCAGCTGTTTGTAACAATGGTGTCGTGTGCTGATGTACATGCGTGTGCTGATGCTGATGATGATGCATTTCCGTTCGAAGATATGCCGGTGGACCCAAATTCCCCACTCCAACTCCAACATTTCTATCTTGAGACGCTAAGAACCTACTATCGAGTTCTCTCCTCAAAAGATCTGTTTGACCTGCAACATGTGTCACCCCTTCTTTTGATTAGTGCATTTATTATCTGTTCACATTCACATAGAAAACATTGCATTGAAAAAAGTTAGATTATAAGCTTACTTGTTTGAAACAAAGACTCCGCGGAAAATGGATTGGGATTGGTCGTCGGCGGAGGAAGCGAGGGCAGTGAAGTATGCGGGCTTGAACTAGACACTGGCGGTGGTAAAGGCGCTGCAAACATCGGTGGTGGAAACGTGTGTATGCCGAGTGGTACTGGTGGCGGAGTGGGCCTCGGGACAGACGTAGCTGTCGCTGGAGACAGCTGGGAAGCTGTGTTGCTGCTATTTTTTTTTTTCAAGATAAAAGATTTTTATACTGTTTTTGTGCTCGACTTTCATTAAAAAGTTGAAACATGTTCATGCTTACCTAATCCAACCTTGTGGCTTGGTGTATGCAGGTAGACTAGAATTGGCTGGAGAGGAGGTGTTTGGCACACTAACAGGCGTTATGCTGCCTCGGCTTAGACTACTCACGTTACTGCTGTAACAAACATAATAATTATTATTAAAATTCCTGTTAATTATCGAATTATTAGATTTTGACAAATAACTGTAATGTTGTAATCAGAAGAAAATATTTTACCTGTAACTATCTCTTTCCCGACTGGGGCTATGTCCACGTGGAGAATTATTGTTTCGTCCGGACAAACTGCAGGCCACCATGTCTCTATGAGCGATAGTATTTGCCGTGGTAACTGTATTAGTTATAGTGGATACACATGTTGTAGTAGCAGCACTCAATGGAGTATTATTGTGACTCGCGAGGTTATTTCCTATAGGCTGCTTACTTATGTTGGTACAGGGGGAAGCTCTGCTCCCTCTCTAAAATATAATTATAAATTTGTTCTCGTTATAAACACTCGCATCTCGTACCCGAGATAAATAATATTTCAAAATTTATACGAATAATATTATCAGGCACTAAAGATCTGACTTAAACAAGTGACACGTTATTTACTTATTGATTATTATTAGAAACAGTCATCTCTCAAGATTTATAAATATATCAGCGACAATTGAATACATCGACAATGTACAATACGATACTCACCACGTCAGCGCGCGACGCAGAGTGAGAAGGGGATGGTACCGCAGGTGGAAGGTACGGACTGTGATTTAAAGCAGTATACGGAGTGTAAAGTGGCGGATACGACGGTTGTGTCTGCGGATACGCAGCAATAGGAATGGGCGGTGGATAACTCGTGGTAGCCGCTCCGTTCGATGGTGCTGCCGGTGTAACACCTAAACTGGCTACCGCTGGACTAGTTGTATGACTCGAGACGAGAGGCCCAATAGGTGGATGTAATGCAGGTATCGTAGTGTGCGGTTGCTGGGATAGAGAGGGTGGTGGCAGAGCAGGGGAAGCTGGCCGCTGTTGCGGAGCTATTGCACGTGGATTCGCTGCCAAAGGACTAGTCATCTGAAATACAATACATTAACAACGAATGTTACTCCCTTCTCTGCGAGCGCAAGAGGAAGAGTGAGTTTTTATGACGCAACAGCTACTTACAGGAGGCTGGGATATGTGTGGAGGCAACGTGGGGCTGGGAGGACTTGGCGCTGTTGGAACTGGTGCAGACGCAGGCACAGGAGGTGGTATAGGTGCCGGAGCATTCGTTGCTGGATTAGAAGTTTGGCCACCCGTGTCCGGTGGAGATCCGCCTGCCCCGTTTGTGGGTGGTAAAACGTGTGGCGAAGAAGACGGCAATTCGTCTAGAAACACAAAGAAAAAATCGCAGATGAGAGGTATGCTGCGCAGAGATAATGATGATAATAATTACATTGTTATACTTGCAAAAAAATGATTATATAAATTTCTTAATATTTCTCAGACCTTTCAAGAGCATTACTTACATTTACGTGTGAGAGGTGGTGGGGTAGAAGATTCGAAGAGTATAGATTCGGCATCCGAGCCCTATTACATACAAATGATGAAATTATTAAAATGGATCGATTATTTTCTTTGAAATAGTAGAGTATCTACAGAAAATTTGCATACCTTATCGTCTTCTCCTTCACTATCACACTGAAACATTTGAATAAAGAATTAATATGTCGTATTTATTACCATCATACAGAAATAATAATTTACGATCTTCCAAAAATTGATTAAATGTAGATACTTACGATATAACCTTTACCCGAACTGCAATGACTGCTAGCCTGTAGTATAAAAACAGATTTGCATACAATACATATAAATAAACCAATTTTCTCACTTTTCATTACTCACTCAACAAAGAAATAGAGTATGTATGGAAAAGATATTTTTATCTTAATTATACAACTGAAGAAAGATAATGATATGTTAACGTAAAAAAATAAAGTATTAAACAAACGTCTGTTACAATTGGAGTCAAGAAATAGTATAAGTTACATAATTTATTAACTTACACACAACTTGTGTGATTATATTGATATTCCAAGTTACGTAATTATAGTGCGTGGGACTTACATCGCTGAGATGGTCCCTGGAACTGTCTGCGTCCTGGCAATCCCTAGGTATACCAGGGCCGTGCAACTGTTCAGACGCTCTACCACTATCGTCACTTGTACCTGCATCTAGGCCCTGCAAGAGAAAATGTTCAACACCATTGTCGTGCATCACATTCCAACTGGCCAGTAGAATCAGTTCTTCACACGATTCAACTAAGTTCACTCATTCAATTACCTGGTTTAACGTCGAAATTGTGTGTATAATGGTTCGAGGGTGTTTGGAAATTATTTTTGATGTGGTGCTCGTTATGCCTGTTGTTCTGTCCCGTGTCCACCTTTGGTTTCTCGTCCACTATCGATAGCAGCGTGTGCAGTTTCTTGACATTATTTTTACCAGCTAGCTTTATTGCACTCTGAAAATAGAGAGAAAGATATATAAAGTAAGAACACTCTCTTGTGTACACAAAATATGTATATGTATATATATATATATACAAATGCTTATATATATGTGTAAATATATATATATATATATATATATATATATATATATATAACACACAATATTCTATTTGTAATTTGTATCGCATTTGATTCTTGCGTGGCCACATTATGTATAAAGTACTGCAAGCGTAAACAGCACATTTGTAAAAAAAATCTACATCACAAATTCTTATTTCACATTTAACAAGAAACCTCATTTTGCATTATCATTTTCGTCACAAGCGTCAAGGACAGCTGCAAAAATATCTCGCCGTCGATATTTTTACCAAAAATATCCCGGCACTATATATTTACCGATCTAAATCGTTAAATTCCAAATTTTAAATCAACCCCCGTGGCTATACAGAAGATGCGCCCACCTATGCTCGTGAAAAACGCGAAGCGTCGTCGCAATCAGGCACCCGCAGCGGCTAGTGTCTCGCCCGCGAGTCCGCGGTGTCGAGTTTCATTCTTCGCGCCCGCGCGACGCTGCTCCTAACGTGCGGCGGCGATGACAACGACGTCGCCGAGAGCCATGCTCGCGCGATCGTGATTCCGCACTGTCGCACACGCACCCGAGACGATATTAACACCGTTGTAAACACCGCGAGCGAGTTCCGGTCAGACTACGAGAGCCAGCAAGTGGACGACGGCGGCGATGACGACGACATCGGGAACGTCATCGACGACGTGCAGTCGAGAGAGTCCGCGCGGCGAACGAACGCGGAACTTTCACGAGCTTGTTGCGCGCGGCCGCCGGCGGAAAAAGCACGAACGAGAACAAGCCTCCTCCTTGCCCACGGAACGCGCCTTCAAACCGCAGTACGTGCACACATTTCCGAACGCACCGCGTTTTCTTTCATTCTCCGACCGAACAATGTTACCGGTGATCCGCGGTGCCGGAGCTCGCCGCCGCCGCCGACGACGACGATGAGGGTACCGACAGTAACGACGCGTCTCGGGCGCGACCAACTGATTTTTCGCGATCGCGCACGGCGCGGGATAATCCTGGCCGCGGACGGGCGTTCGTTCGCAAGATGACAGAGGGATTTCGCAGGCACCCGTGTCTCGTGTGCGCGATGCAGCACGGGAGTGCTGCTGGTGGGGGGAGAGCGATGAAAGAGAGCGGGGAGAGCGAGAGGAAGCGAAAGAGCGCGAGGAGACGGTAGAAGGGACGGGAATAAGAGTGAGCGAGAGAGAGAAAAAGAGGGAGGGAGAGAGTGAGGAAGAAAGAGGAGACATTGACCGAACGAGCAGCCGCGCGACAAGGCCTCCTTCGTCGTGCCAGGCCAGCTGGAAGGAGCGAACCGCGATCCGATTGCTCTTTCTCTCTCCCTGTCTTCCCTCGCTTCCCGTCTCACTCTCTCTCTCTCTTTTTTCGCGACGGCGGCGTTACGCTCTCTCGCTCCGACACGCGGCTGTAGGACGTCCGCGCTCTTCCTCTCACTTCCCCCTCCTTTCTCAGTCATTCCCCCTCTCTCGTGTCCAACGGGTGGGTACCAAAGAAAAGAAGGGAAAAAGCCACTAGAGACCTCGCGGTTGGCGCAAAAAACCACCGCCGCTGCCGTCGCCGCGTAGCCGCTACCCCACCACCACTCTACCACCACTACTACTACTGCCACCGTCACCACCACCATCACCACTGTCGCCCAGCAAAAACCGCACTCCACCTGCGCACGTGTGCCAACTGCGAGTCGAAACCCCCTAGGACGTGTTCGTCGCGGTTGGATCGCGTGCTCCTCGACGACGCGAATTAATTGAATAAAACCTCCGACGGCCGGACGGGGCCGTTTCGTGGAAGGTAACAGGCGTCCGCGCTGAAGAGCACGCCTAGATTCTCGCGACTCACGTCATCGAGGGTCGATCCTCCCGATCGTATCCTCCGGGAATAAGAGCGAGTTCTCGAGATATACATTTTTTTCCCTCCCTGCTTTTCCTCTCTCCTTTTCTTTTCAAACAAAGATGCGCCAAGACGTGATTGATGAGAGCTATCACAGTTGGCAAGCCACTCGTTCATTCATACGGCTGAACCGAATCAGCTGACGCGCATTATTCTTAGAGATAGTCACACGTTATGTCGAGAGTGACGAGATGTTTTGTCAGATTGAGATTAACAGGGGCTGCCATATACACAATTTATATACACGTTAAACGAAACGTCACTTCAGAAACGTATAAAAGATCGCGAACGTCAATTCCTTTCCCTTCCATACACGAGCCTCTTGCGAATATACCGTCAATAATCACATTCGCACGTTTCTAATAACGATTTTCCTCCGTTTCCTCCGATTTTCTTCCGTTGTCTCACATGTATCTCCGCAGATTCCGCAAATTAATATTTTCTTTTCTAATTAATTTACGATCGCGAATAATGCTCGCGCCAGCTTCTGTCGCAGAGATTGTTATCAGATGATTACTGCCTGGTTTCGAGACGCTTACGACGCTCGCTGTTTGAATCTATAGAACGGGACCACTCGACAATTATCGCCTGCAAATATATTACCAAGATTATATCAGATAAGTAGGTAAGCAAAAAGTCGTGTGACTCACGTGTACGTGCGTGTGTTTGCGCGTATGTATGTATGTGCGCTTAATAAAGACCTGTTCACAAAAATCAAGCGAATACACCCTGATTGACGTTAATACCGCGTTGGACAGGGGAACGTACGCTATCATCATGTATATCCACAGTGATTAAATCCTTTCTCCCGTTTTGCCCGCGACTACACCGCACGCGAGACTGTGTACGGCTTTAATTCCGCAAATCCCCTCCCCCCTATGGCATACCGGTAGTATGTCACAACGTGCCTTTCGCAAGAAATATGCGCACGATAATTCATTACAGCTGCATGTAATCGAGACGCGCTACAGTGTGGTACATGATGTCTAGTGTACGACCCCGAAGAGTCGTCTTCCCGTCGGTTTCTCTCCGTGAAAATCCGTACGAACGCCGAGCGATCTCTTCGAACGGAACGAGAAAGAAAAACGGGTCGCTGGATGCGGCAATTACACGAGCCCGATTCAAGCCGACGAATTACATGACTCGTTGATTCTGTAACGAGCTGTTGCCTCTGTCGTCCTGTCCTCAAGAATATCCTATTACGAAAACGACGTAAGAACTTAATTACGATTAATCGCGTGCATAAATAGAAAAAACTAACACGGTATAATTATGCGTTTAGGCGCACGTGGAAAAAATTCTTCGAACTTTGTCGTCCGCTGCGACTCTTTTTTTTTTTGCAAGTCACGGGCCGCTCGAGGTAACGCGATGCGATAACGCGTTCTTATGCGCGATACACAGACGTTACGGCGTAACGAAGTTTCTTCACGTCGCGGTACGCAACGTTGCATATTATTATGCATATAATTTTGGTCCTCTTTTCCCGCTTTCCCTCCCTCTCTTCCTCCTTCCTCTTCATCGTTCCTTTTCATTTGGCTATGTGATTTGCGTACAAATGAATCACGAGTCTTATGAGACTATAAAACGTAAGTTATTGTCCATAAATCTGCGGACGCGGACAAAAAACGGGATAGATTTTATCAATAAAAATGTATTCTTTTCATATTTACTTCGGTATAACTTTTGTTGCAAAAAAACGTAATAAAAAAAAAAATCAACAATGCTGCGTCGAGTATTGAGATGTAAAAGCCATTAGTACTCGCGAATAAAAAAAAGAATACTGTAGAATAGAGTTGAAGAGTCGGACGCAACAAATGGACAGGCCCATTTTTTTCCAACAAACGACTTGTTTACCATTTAGCATTTAATGAATAGTGAAATCTGTCGATTGTCTCAAAAACCCCATGCGTGCGTGACATTAATATGTATACATATACATGTACCTATATCGAAACGACTAAAAACGTGTGGATCTACATATACAATATATATCTATATCAGTCTTCCTACAATAATTGAGAAATGTGTTATTAACGTAATAAAAATGTACCAAAGGTAAAAGTAAAAAAGAAAAATCTTTATCATCAATTCATTTAGACTGTTCAAAATTTATTGCAAAAATATCGGAAACATGTTTCTAGATTTTTTTACGTACTATAATACATCTTTCCCTTCTTCCCAGATGTACCAATTTTTCTATTTTTCTAGATATACACTAATATCTAATTTATTTTTTCTTTGATAATAAAAACATTACGTTTTTGCTTCCTGTGTAAATATTCAAATTTATTTTTAATTAAAAAACATAATTTTGAATTAACCACCTGCACAAAAACACATTTAAATTGCAAAATCTCATATTTACGGAATTGATTTAAATTCTAATTAAGCGTGCAGTATGCGACACGTTGGAAAATTCCACAAAAGACGCTCGAACATAGTTAAAAAAAAAAAGAAGAGAAAAAAGACGCGGAATATTATATTAAGTGAATCATCTTTGAACAATCAAGTAAATAGATAATGTGCCAAAATATACGATCGGGCTGAATTTTTATGTCTAGCGATATTTTTCTGGCATGTTTTTTTATGTACATTTTTCGTTCCAGCAAACAGATCTTCCAAAATCGAGGGATATCCGATTTCGCTTGGGTCTCAACTCATCCGCGAGAGAAATCTGCGTTGAATCATCATGGAGAATCGTAGCGTGCGCGTGAGGAGCAAGATAGAAACTTCCACGGCGCGGCACGAAGTTCCTTGGCTCCACGGTGCGAATCGTGCGGAGGGAAGGTCGTTCTCGGACGCGCGGACGTTCCACCGTGCACGCCTGCGTGCACGTAAGCGTGAGTGCGTGCGTGCGTGCGTGCATTCGGGACCGACCGGCTACCAAAGTCGTCCGTTTGTGCGCCGCGGCGTTGCCGCGTTTCCGTCCGTTTCGTTATGTTGACACGACCCGGGCTTGCTCTAATCAACCGCCTGGCCGCTTCGCGTGGTCAGCGTATATTCCGCCGCGTGGCAACGTTAATATGCTCTCGCCCGTGTGTACACAGGTACGAACGGACGGACAGATCTCCGCGCGGTTTACTCGCGAGAAACGCTGTTAATGTACTCGCGGGACGGGGGGACGACGACGGGGTCCCGCGATCTTGTCGGACGCAGAAGGGGGAGGGGGTGATCGTATCGTTAATTCACCGTGAATCTGCGGACAGAAATGACGCTTTCTTGTAAACACATATGTCTCTCGACAGCATCGTTATGCTTCTCGAATTTGTTGATAAAACGACGCGATACAAAATCGATTTCTCGATGTTCAAAAGAAGTTTGTTCGAACGCAACGACAGAAGCGGGAGTTCTTATAACAGATATAAGAGGTTGTTCACTTATTGCTGCATCAAACAGGACATTAACACTGTCCACAGGTTTATTGCAGAGACTTTAATCCGGTCGCGATGTTTACGGACGAAATAATTACGGCATAAATTATACGCCGTGAAACGTAGCGTGCGAGCATAAATTAAATTTATAATATTTATGCTCATGTTTGAAATTTATATATTTATTTTTATCTCGACGCGAGATAAAGGTGTACGAGCATGTGGAATTTTATGGATTGAGAACGATACACAAAGGCTTTTTTTCGGCAGTCGGCTTTTTACGGTCTCATCTACTTGTTTTTCCAATTAAGCGTTAATGGAATCACGTTGCCGTTAATAATCACATCGAGGCGGTACCGTATAGACAGTGTGTAAACTCTGCGTGCGCGCTTTGACGGATTAAAGCGCGTGGGATTGGGTCAAATATACGAAAGGACCAACTTTACTTCCTATTACCCGTATAAACACCCCCAGGTTTGTTTTCTTTGCTTTCTGCAGGGTGAAACATGTGGGGTAAAACAACCCGCGTGGTACTGTATTTTTATGACCGCCATAAATCGTCCGCGAGAATGACAAGGGAGATATTGCACCGTACAGATTTACATTGAGCGAAATAAAATAAAAACTGTCGCGCAGAATAAAACTCTTTCACCCGTTACTTTTGCGCACGGAAACACAGTCGTCCAGATGATTATGGTTTTACCGTGCGCGAAGCTGAATTACGGCTCGTTCGCATTTGACAGAAACTATCGGGCACGCGCGCCTCGGCGAGAGAAATTTCCCGGAAGAGTAGCGAGAGCACGATAAATCACTCGATAACGCGCGACTTGTAACGAGCGTTAAATTTGACAACGACGGTTCTCCTTTTTTGTCCGCATGCCACAGCTTACGTTCGCAGTGCAAAAGATGACAAAGATTTCGGCGGTTTGCCAGTGGGGAACTGACGCGACGCCTGGCGTCCGTCCAAAGTTATATGAAGGCAAACACGTATCATCCCCGAATATTGTAGGATTAGGTTGTATTCACGTAGATCGTTTTTTATATATCTATCTTTAAGTGCATCAAGGTTGTAAAAGGTACACCCGCTGTGGAGATCGGCAGCATTCAGAAACAATCGACGTCAGGCGCGCGCGGGGAGGAGGGCGAGCAGACATGCGAGCGTTCGTTTTTAGTTAGTTAGTTGTTGTTAGCCAGCGAAGAAACGAGGAACTTTTCTATACCGGACTCACTTCACTGTATCCAAATATTACATTATATTATCGAGAATAAACGTTATTACCCTTACATAAACTTGGGTATTTATCACCTCTACAATTGGGGGCTCAGCCGGGATCGAAGTCGAGAAAAACCGGAAGAGAAACATGTCGGACAGCAACGAAAGACGAGAAGACGACGAATTACAGATCGACACGATGACGGTAGCCCAGATGAAGGAAGAGCTCAAACGACGCAAGCTGAAAGTAACGGGCAACAAAGTCGACCTGGTGGCACGATTGAAGGCGGCTCTAGTTCTGGACGATCAACACGAAGACGGAAAAGACGACGACGAATCCAGCAGCGAGAGCGACGACGAACAGGACGACGATACACAAGATGACGCCGGCGCTAATAGTGGTCGAAAAGACGAAGGACGACGAAAGCGATCAAAATTTGTGCCCACTTTTAAAGACGTAGAGGAATCCATTGACACTTTCAACGGCGATGACGGCAAAAACGTAGAGTCATGGATTAAAGAATTTGAGGACCTGGCAGAATTATGCGAGTGGAATCCGATCCAGAAGACCATTTACGCGAAGAGGTTACTACGCGGCTCTGCTCGTTTATTTGTCAAGGCCGACGGTGGAAAGACGTGGCGCGCTATCAAGACTGCGCTGAAGACGGAATTTTCATTAAAGGTGGATAGCCGAGCGGTACATAAGGAACTGCAACGAAGAAAGAAGAAGACGGACGAATCGTATCACGAGTATTGTTATAAGATGGCGGAGATAGCTGCACGAGCAAACGTCGAGAAAAAGGCGGTCATACAATACATCATCGATGGTATCGATGACGAAGGATATCGTAAGTCAGTTTTGTACGGTGCTAAATCCATTCGCGAATTGAAAGACAGGTTCGATATATACGTCGAGATGCGCGATAAAATGAAGCTCAAGCCGAATGAAAACAAAAAGAAATCGTTGTCGGGCGCGGACCATAAAGATGCGAGACGAGACGCGAAACGTTGTTATAACTGCGGCGACGGTAGCCATTTAAGTATAGCGTGTCCGTCAAAAGAGCAAGGAATGAAATGTTTCGGGTGTAATAAATACGGTCACATAGCGGCGAGATGCCCGGAAAGTAAAGACACAAGAAAGAAAAAAGATTGTAATGTTGTGCAATCCGTTTCCGGAAAATGTTGTAAGGATGTCGTTATAAACGGTGTGAAATTGAGCGCCATAATAGACACAGGTAGCGACATTAGTTTAATGTGCGAAGAAAGATATAAGCAGATCGGGTCGCCGACCCTTGGTAACCGAAAGATAACATTCCGAGGGGCAGGCTCAGTAGAAAACGCGGCGTTAGGGGATACACGTTTAAAAGTTTGCATTGATAGGGAAATTTACGATATTGTTGTACATGTTGTTCGCGACGGGGTAATCCCACACGGTTTACTTATCGGGTCTGATTTCCTGAATCAAGTCGAAGTTTTCATAAAGAAAGGTATCGTAAACATTTCGAGAATCGAGAACGATAACGTCGAAGTATCGGAGGTTTATAAGATAGACGTAGTACAGAACGACGAAGTAGTAGACTTGTCACACGTTAAAGACGATGATGTTAAAAACGAAATAAAACGTTTGATAGGCGACTATAGACCTCAGAAGGAAAAGGACGTAGGAATTCAGATGAATATTGTTGTGAGAGATGACATCCCGGTTACGCAGAGCGCACGTAGATTATCTACATTAGAGAAAGCCGAGGTAGAAGCGCAAATCCGAGTATGGCTCAAAGAAAAATAATACGACCTTCGTATTCGGATTATGCAAGTCCTATAGTGCTAGCAAAGAAAAAAGTGCTAGACGGCGCAACGAGAATATGTGTAGATTATAGGAAGTTGAACGAAAAGATAGTTAAAACGCGTTACCCTCTGCCGTTGATCGAAGACCAATTGGATCTTCTACAAGGCGCCAAAGTGTATAGCACGTTAGATCTCAAGAACGGATTTTTCCATGTAGCTGTCGAAGAGTCGAGCCGAAAGTATACCGCGTTCATTATTCCGAATGGGCACTATGAATTTTTGAAGATGCCGTTTGGTTTAAGCACGTCTCCGGCATATTTTCAAAAGTATGTCAATGCCGTCTTTCACGAATTAACGACGAAGAAAATTGTTGCGGTATACATGGACGATGTGATTATTCCGTCGACTAATATTCGAGATGGGTTGTTGCATCTCAGGCTAGTGTTAGAAACAGCAGCTAAGTACGGGTTATCCTTTAACTGGAAAAAGTGTCAGTTGTTAAAGCCGAAAGTAAATTATCTAGGATACGTAATAGAGAACGGGGAGATTACTCCCTCCGAAGAAAAGACTGAGGCCGTAAAGCATTTTCCGGCGCCGACCAACGTACGTGCCGTACAAAGGTTCTTAGGATTGACCGGGTACTTTCGTAAGTTTATACCCAAATATGCGTATATAGCCCGACCGTTAAGCGACTTGTTAAAGGATGGAACGAAGTTTGTTTTCGGAAAGGAGCAAAAGCACGCGTATGACCAGTTGAAACAGGCTCTCAGCGGAAGGCCTGTATTAAGATTGTATTGCCCGTTAGCAGAGACAGAGTTACATACCGACGCATCCGCTCTAGGATTCGGTGCTATACTTTTACAGCGCGATAACGAAAGCCGTATGTTTCACCCTGTACACTATGCGAGCGGAAAAACCACGCCGACCGAGGCAAAGTACGATAGTTATAAGTTAGAAGTATTGGCGATCATAAAAGCATTAAAGAAGTTTCGGGTGTATCTAATTGGAATTCCATTCACTATAGTAACTGACTGCAAGGCGTTTATGCAAACTATGAAAAAGAAGGATATTTGTGCTCAAGTAGCGAGGTGGGCACTCTTTCTTGAGGATTTCCAATATTCAATAGTACATCGCCCAGGTACTAACATGAAACACGTGGATGCGTTAAGTCGGCATCCATTACCTGCAGCTATGATGATAGAAGAATGTCATGAAGGCATACTGGCAAAACTACGTCGGAACCAGATGGAAGACGAGCAATTAAGAAATATTATAAAACAGGTAGAGAAAGGACAATCGAGCGGCTTTACGATAATGAACGGACTATTGTGCAAGGAAATCGACGGCGATACTCCGATCGTTGTACCGAAATTAATGCAGACGACAATAATTCGACAGATTCACGAGCGTGGACATTTTGGAAGCGCTAAGACGGAACAATTATTAAAAGATGATTACTGGTTTGAAAATATACACGCAAAAGTCGGAAAGGTAATTCAAAATTGTCTCGCGTGCATTCTAGCCACGAAAAAGACGGGCAAGCAGGAGGGATTACTCCACCCGATCAGTAAGGAGGTTCCCCTGGATACATACCACATAGACCACTTGGGTCCAATGCCGTCTACGCAAAAGAGGTACCAATACATATTCGCAGTCGTAGACGCCTTTACTAAATTTGTATGGCTCTACCCCACAAGGAGTACCAGTACAGCAGAGGTTCTCAACCATTTGATGAAGCAAGCAGCCATTTTCGGGAATCCGAGACGAATCATTTCTGATCGAGGAACGGCGTTCACGTCAGAGGATTTTAAAACATATTGTAAAGACGAGGAAATCGAACACAGTCTGATCGTTACCGGCGTACCAAGAGGCAATGGTCAAGTTGAGCGAATAAATCGCATACTAATTCCATTATTGACTAAGCTGTCGATGCCGCAGCCGGCCCAGTGGCATAAATTTGTTGCACGGGCACAACAGTATATAAACCATGTACCCAGCCGAAGTACAGGGATGGCTCCATTCCATCTTTTGTTTGGAACACGGATGAGGCTCCGAGACGATCCTCAGATAAAAGAAATCCTAGAGGCTGAAAACGCTATTGTTTTCCAAGGAGAGCGTGACCATCTACGAGAAGGGGCTCGTAAAGCGATTTCCAAGATTCAAGCCGAGAATAAAAGGAGTTATGATGGCAAACGGAAGGAACCAAGTAGTTACGCCGAAGGTGATCTGGTAGCAATCCAGCGGACGCAAGGAGGACCAGGACAGAAATTCTGTACCAAGTACCTAGGCCCTTACCGGATTAAACGGGTTCTACGTAACGACCGTTACATTGTAGAAAAGGTAGGAGAAAATGAAGGCCCACGGAATACGTCGACAGCTGCCGACCACATGAAACCATGGACCGATTTGCGAGAGGGTATCCTTGATGACGGAGGAACAATATCTGGGGACAGCTATCAGTCGAATGGCCGAGTGTAGGATTAGGTTGTATTCACGTAGATCGTTTTTTATATATCTATCTTTAAGTGCATCAAGGTTGTAAAAGGTACACCCGCTGTGGAGATCGGCAGCATTCAGAAACAATCGACGTCAGGCGCGCGCGGGGAGGAGGGCGAGCAGACATGCGAGCGTTCGTTTTTAGTTAGTTAGTTGTTGTTAGCCAGCGAAGAAACGAGGAACTTTTCTATACCGGACTCACTTCACTGTATCCAAATATTACATTATATTATCGAGAATAAACGTTATTACCCTTACATAAACTTGGGTATTTATCACCTCTACAATATTGTTTGCGCTCGCGGAGTTACAGCGCCCATCGTGCCGTATTACCGCGCGTTTAGTTGGCGCGCGCTCGTAATTCGTTCATTAGCGACGCGCGTCATCGCGGTTACGATGCGCGGATGAAATAAAAAAAAAATCCCTGGATGCACCTCGCCCTACGAGAGAAAGAGAGAGAGTTTCCGTGTTCCCGATTACCAGGAGCCAGGATATCTATTTATTTCTTACATCGGAATTCTTATGTCCGCTATAATAGCGAGAATTCGTACATATATTCAAGATTAGCTTTTTAACGAAAATTTTCTTGGACGTCACTTTTTTGACCTCCTATATTTAACCCTTAACCACGGACGTGTCGTCTCACAGACGACGCGTAAAAGAATATATGTATTTTTTTACGAGTTAATTGTTAAACATTTGAGTTTTTCCTGTTTCCGAGGTGCACTAAGGTACGTATTTTAACCGATAACAAGAGCTACAAACAATTTAATTGTCCCATACAATGTTTCAGACGCAATAAAGCTAGTAGTCTGTTTCGTATGTCCGTGGTTAAGGGTTAACCATTAAATATTTCGGCTTTAAAATAATTCGAGATCATGTAATAAAGTGCAATGTGCATTAATTGACTTAAACTTTTGACCGCGTGAAATTTTTTATAGCAGTTCGCCTAGTTGGAACTTAATTCGCGAAAAATACTTTTTAATTCACAATAAAAACTATCAACCTGATTAACTTAAAAAATCCCGCTGTGTGTGTAGCGCAAATTTATTATCTCCTCGTGAGATAAACGTGTCTATTACAAGCATTCGCAAAATCGCCCAACAGAGGAGATGCTGTTACGTGAGATGTTTATCCGACGCGAAGACGCACGCTCGCCTACGCGGGATAATAAACGGAAGACGATCGGGTTGTTTGGTTTAAACGGCAGAACACGGCAGCGTGTTGAGAAATATTGTCAAGATCATCATTAACGGGATGCCTCACGACGACGCAACTCGTTCCCCTTCGCTGTGGATGGGAAAAGTTCTTATCTCGCGCCGATACGTTTTCCCACTTAAAACGATGTAAACAGAGCGAGAGAAATGCGATCATGAGCAACGCAACAACCTTTAAGCGTTATTTCAATCGAGAAAATTACATTATTACTGAGTTTGTCAATGTATGCTTATCTAAGTTGGGTTTGACCTTGTCGTACCAACGTCTCTCACGTATCAACGGAACTGTCGGATGATAGTTTTATCACTTCGGCTCTTCCCATTTGTAAACTTGAATAATTTACGTAGGAAGAAAAAACGGTTGATAACAAATATCGACGTATTATTGAGAATAACCGCGTGACAGCTTAAAACCAATCTTAGGGCGAGTATAAAAGATAATCGTAGAATTATCTAGTAACGATAACATAAATTGAC
This sequence comes from Crematogaster levior, assembly GCA_901521435.1. Lineage (NCBI taxonomy): Eukaryota > Metazoa > Arthropoda > Insecta > Hymenoptera > Formicidae > Crematogaster > Crematogaster levior. Next base: position 61,149 of record CABEGB010000158.1, read on the forward strand.
ACTTCTGTTGTACTTTCTCCAGAAAATGCGAGCAGCCGTAAACAATTTCTTAAGAAGTTTAATCTAGTATCTCGGCCCAAAGTAAGGCATCGTCTTTAAAGCGTTAGATTTTCCATCCCGCTGAGAATTAAGGTTATCCCGAGTGCGTGGGGCCACTCGTTTACGCCACTGGCCCGGCCGGATCCGGTGGGCAATAAAGCATTTATCCCCGACGTAAACGAAAAAAAAGAGAAAAGAGAAGCGGACAAAGGGAAAAAAGGGCCGACGGGTGAAAAAAGAAATAGCGGACCAACAAACCGGTGGCGGTAAAAAGATTTAGCGCGGTGTAAACGCGGCGATAAAGTCCCGGGCGCGATCAGCCCGCGCGAAAATCTTTCGTCGATTTGCACGGCCGCGTACCAGTAATTCAGCCCGTTATTATCGCCGTATTCCGTGCTCTCGCGGTCGCGCGAAACGACGACGGCTTGCGAAGTGAGTATCACGTTATTATCTTCGCATGCCATACGACGTGTTTCTAAAGCTGGACTTAAACGACTCGGTGAGCCTATGAACAAGTTAAAGAAAGAGAGAATGCGTAAACTTATTGAAAGGAATAAGACTGACTGAACCTCACGTCGTTTAAGTCCGCCTTAAATGTTTATCGCGAATAACACACTCGATCACGTTTCCACGTGCGAGTGATCGCGTCATTTCCGAGAAAAAAATCACCGATCCTTCTGGTCTCCCTTCCGCGCAGATAATAAGAATTTTTAATCAGACGTCGTTAATTATTTAAGCGAAGTGCCAGCTATCACGTAACACGTGATGAATAGTAATAAAGCTATTAGCCTCTCTGCTGAATACATTAAAAGTTCCAGCGAAATCGAAATTATGTCGAAATATTTTAGTATCCTCGTCCTCGTAATATAATACGATAACTGGCGGAAGATGAAGAGGACGAGAATTTTATCAAATGACAAATGCAGGATGTGATAATTTATTTTTAGTTTTTCGTTTTTCTTCTTTTTTTCTCAACAGTTTTCGTATCAGCAAGAGCACTTAGCAGCTTTCAAAAATTTTCGAAAACTGACCTATCCTAATCTCCACTCCTCTAAATCTTTATCTTCCTTTTTTGAATATAAGAGGATAATCATGTCGTGTTCCATGTCAAGAAACATGCGTTTAAAATATTCATTCACAGTCTCCGTGCTGTTCTGACGGAAAGATGTACGGAAGATATTGATTTATCTTTGAAAGCTATTTCTACAAACACATAAAAGAATACGTATCTGCCTTGAACTATCGTTCCTACTTGAAGTTCTTCAAAATACGAGAAGCACATAGTTTTTCGTTATCTTTTTTCGAAGGCAACCACGACTGCGACAAAGGAAGATACGAAAAGTAGGAAGAGACATGGACTTTCTTCCGTATCTTAAGGAATTACGAAGAGAAGTAGGTCACTTTTCATGCAGGTGTGAGAGACTTTCTTTGTCGCTGGACACCGATATGGTGTCCCCCCATATCGATCTCTACCAGCGCGCGGTTAAAATCTTTTCTTTCACCCTCTTCAAACGCAAATAAAAAAAAAGTCACCCACAGGTTTCGCGAAATGCAGCTACACAGCGCAAAGCGTATGTTTTCGTCAAGTGAATAGAAATGTTTATTTACGAAACGCTTTATTCGCCGCGCGTATCTCGATATCATATCGTTGATAATTAATCGCTGGTAATTATCCAACGGATCTCGTGTATTTGCCATCGGTACCGTTGAATCTCATTTATTTACCAGTATTAATAAGAGCTTTTGTATAATTAACTAAAAGCGATAAATGTAATGTAGTTTTTATTAATAACACGGGGATTTAAAGGCTAACGATGTAGGAGCGAGCGCAAGCGAGCCGATCGAGCGCATTTTGATTTATTATTAAAATATGCTATCGTTACGCATTCACCGTTGTATCGCGTAATTCGCAGGATAATAGAATTATTCGTCGATGATAGTCAATTACATTGTTGCCTTTGAGTACCTCGGTAATTTTTATAAATCGCTCGCCGTAAAATAACTCAAAGCGCATGCTTAATTATAAGGTAATTAGGTTGCCACGCGTCATCCAATTGTTACCGCTCGTACGGCAATTAGCGGGCTGCTGATCGGTCGGGTTTATTATTTTTTAACGAACTGTGAATAACGTAGCGATGTACTGACGAATTATTTCACGAAGCAATCGAACGAAGTGAAAAAAAAATCGTAAAAAGCAGAAGAACAGTGGATCCCGTTGCTCGCGAAAAATAATATCGTTTCATACAATAACTTCAATGTTATTCCAACCGGCGCTAAAATTGTGCATATACTTCGAATTATTACAACTCTCCGGTGATCATTTTTGCGTGCATCGAGATGAAAATGGAATCGCGACGATCCGGTGTGTATCGAAAATATTATACGATGTGAAAATACGGATAGAACGAACGTCTCTCGGAGATATTTCATCGCGAAGATGACGTGACGTTTACGCAGTTAAATTCCGCGATGATAAAAAAAGACGTAGCTTAAAAAATTCAAACCCATCTGCTTGTCCATCTGTTTTGCGAAATCGTACGTCTCTAAAGTGATTCCGAACGTTTTCCTCTTGTTAATTTCAATTCTTCTCGTTAATTTTCGATGCACATACCAAACGCATACCGAAAAGTGTATCTTATATCAGTCACCAAAATGATAAAGAAGCTAAATAGAACACAACGCAGTTGTCACATGTTGACGTAAGTGTGACGCAATCCGTCGTCGACGTAATCCGTAATTAAATACAATTAAACACAGCAGCAATAACGAGCGATTTCAAATGCGTTCTACGATAAAAGACCGTCGCAGAATTTTCAAGTTTTCGTACTTCAACTTCCTATAGGTTTTTTCCCCGCAGAAATCTCAAAGTCGAAGCTACGGCGTCCCGCGGCATGTATCATCCCCCTCTTGGCTTCCAACCCTTGCGCTCGAGACTCCTACAGGGCAGTCGGAAATACCCGACGGATGCGCGTATTTCATCCGAGTGATCTCTGTTGACGGATCATGTGGCAGAATTCGACCATCCTCGTTTCCCACCGACACGCGTCGTGCGATGCAGCGGCTCTGATTTATTGAGTGGCGCGCGGGCGCAGCTGACCTCACTCCCTCAGCACGGGCTAACGACACCGCGGAGTGAGTCCCCTCGGTGATCCGCTGAACACCGGCGAATTTTGTCCGACACAAAATTACGTTTCTCGGCCGACGAACTCTTTTCTCTCATTCTCCGCTCTTTCTTTCCCTCTCCCGCCCGCGAGAGAAAGAACTCAACTCGTTCGAACGACATGAAAGTTTCGAGACATTCGGCCCGTTGTCGAGAAAGCCGCCGGGACATCGCTCGCCAAAACGAGTAATTCCAAGTCCCATAGCAAGCGCGTCGAGGGTCTTATCGTTGGGTCTTATCAGTGCGCACGCACACCCTCGGAAGGCTCCGAGTGTTTATTTTGCATCGGCCCCGTGTATGATATTTTACTTCACATCGATACGTATGTGCGCCGACTGGTCGATTTGCAATTTAAATTCGTATCTCTTTTTCTGCACGTGATCGCATCCTGACATAAAGTTTCATGTATTTTCTTTCTCATCGGAGTGTAGTAAAAAAATATTATAATGTGATGAGACTTACTGTCTTTTTACATTTAACTTTTTTTTTCGCGAATCACGTTGTCCCTCGAAAGAAAAATAACCTTCATCGTCACCGTTCTCTACAGTGCGTCGAAATAATGTAACGAACTTGTCGATACAAGTTTATCGATGATGTTCGAAAAACCATGTTCTTTACGGCTACATCAAGGAACAAATTCGTATAATTACATGTCAATTAAGCCATAATTCCCTCTGTGCGACGCACCCATGTGAATAATGTTTATTGTTCAATAACATTAACGAAGTTATCGTTAACTTGATATTTTATATCTTTTCCTGATAATAATGAACGGTCGGAATCCCTTGTTAAATTGTTAATTAACACCTCCGCGTTACGTTCTGTTAATTCTTAAACTCGCTCTTTTGATCACGATAAGGTTAAAAATTTACGAAACAAATAACGTATTTAACAGCACCGTGGCAACCGCATTGGCGTTTCTTGTGTAATACGGCCTCATTTGTCAGACGTGACACTGACCTCATCCCGAATTCACGAGAGTACGTCGACGATTATCGATCGTCCGGCGCCTTTTTAATAGAAAAGCCGGCTTCGGGACCACCCGTCAACATCGATGATCAACGAGGCCGATATTTTGATCAACGCAAACAGCCAATGTTCTCGAGAAACGAGGATCCAGCGAGGTGTGATGTAACGCAGTTTGCGGATATCTTAATAGACTATAAAGATAAGTCCGTTCTTCTCGATGCTCTATTCATAGAGAGAAAGAGAAAGATAGAGAGAAAGAGCGTATGCTATTTATCATGACTGTCGTAAACGCGATGGGCAAAACGCACGTTCTTAGTGGGGAGCCATTGGATAATCGTAAATACTATTCCAAAAACGATTCCACTCTTTTTTTTCTTTCCATTCTCTTTTGACATTTTCAAATTATCATCAGTTTGTTTACTACATGCAAGCATCGCGACAAAAGCGATAGACGATAATGAACCTCAGTGAAAAAATGAGGAGAGATATGGAGAGAGTGCGAAACAAATTCTTTTGTATGTGGAGCTTTGCTTTTCCCGAAAAAAAAATGACGTTAAAAATTCAATCCAATTTAGCAGACTTCGCCGGTGACCACTGTTTTTTTCATCACAATATCGTGATTTAGTATCCGAGATTTTGTTAAAATAAATAAATTGTCCCGAATAGCTGTTAAATCGTTGCAAACCGTACAAAATCACGACATTATATACAAGCGTAAAAAAAAAAAAAGATATTGACGATATAAACGTATTATTTCAGGATTTGTTCCAGGAAGGAGAAAAAGGTACACGGTTGAATGATTATTAGAAATTCTGCAATATAGTAGCCGACGTTTCTCATGAATCTGTTGAGGTAATAACCATGAGCGCTGTGATTTAATTACGTAAAAAAGTGTATTGCAAAATATAATCATGTTAAGCGTTAAATTACAGTATTATTAATCACGGACATTTAATATACGACGGAAGATACGTTGAAAATCCGCGGGTCGCGTTTCCACACGTTAAACACGTATGATGCCCCGAAGCGTTATTACAGCATAATTACGCATGCACATACATTTCACGGCAATGTTAACACGCGACGATATTTTTCTGAAAACAGAACGATCTCGCTCCGAGGAAGCGACGAGGGTGCAAATAAACGGGAAGAAACGGCGGCGAAAGACACTCGTTGTGAGAGAATCAGCACCTGGAGGCGAGGTCGGAGTTTGCATTCCGGCAGGATCGGAGATACCAAAAGGGGGGATCTCTTTTCCCTCCCTGCCACCTCCTTCTCCTCCTCCTCCTCTTCTTCCTCCTCCTCGACTTCCACGCGCCGACGGCGATTGCAAAAGGACACGGTGGAGCGAAATGGCGCCTTTGATATCGGACGCGCCAAATGCAATCCGAACGACACTCTCCCGAAACATTTCGCAAATCGGAGTCGAATGTTTAGCGCGGCAGACAGGCAAGCGAATGAAATTCGCCTCGCAAGGCCGTCGCGCCGTTCTGCGGCTCGCTTTACCCGCGCAGTATTTCCAAATAAGAGAACCAAGGTCACACCAACGTGGAGCGAGGGAACGTCATTTTTAACGAGAATCGAATTCTCTCTTATGTGCAAAAGAGAAAAAGGGAACGAGAAAGCGTCGATCGTTGCCTTCGGTCATTAGAACGAACTTTTCGTTTCTATTTGTCGCGTTCTCGCGATAACAGGGACTTTAGTAATCAGAGAAGTAATACCGATAACTCATAGGATCAGCGGATATGCTCCTTCGCTACGTTAGACACCTCGCGATTGTGTCTATTTAATTTACAACAGATTACAACGCGAGAGAACACATCTCTTTCTCTCTCTCGCTCTCGTAGTACTTTTAATTAAGAAAATAAAAACTACGCGCACGGCCGGAGGCGGGATTTTCCCATTTACACATCCTAATAGCTTTGAGCAGCTTGATTCATGTCGGAATATCTATTCAGGAATGATCGACAGGCCCGTTTAGACGGTCCGCGTACTACTCTGTCCCGTCATTCGCACGCGCGATAACAATAACGTCGCGTTTAGCGCTTCAACGGAGTTAAAAGGTACCGATTGTTTTTCCGCGAGGTATGATGTTCTAAAAATACTGCTAGAACAAGTGTCTATCGAGAAGCGCATTTCATTGACTTACATAAGGCGATCCACTATTGGCGGAAAGTAAACGTATTTCAACTGATAAAAAATTCGGAATCGGTACCCGTTCGTAAAAATATCTAAACGGCAGAGTTATGATTCAAAATAAAAATGCAAAGTGTATTCCTTCTGCGAATCGTAAACTTCAAAATAATTCCTCTTCGTTTTGTCGTTGAAATGAAAACAACATTAGAGCGTTATTGCAAAAAATACTTCGGCATAATATAAGTTTGTTCAACACGTTTTAATAACTTAATTATCATATTCGATTTAAGTATGAATAAATCTGAAGAGAATCTCAATTATACGAAAAAAAAAGGATATATCGATTAATTCTAATGTCGATGCACGTGCGCTACGATTTTTGTACCGTTGAAAAACAGATCGGTCGCAAGGAGCAGCTTCGGCTTCAACTTCGTCACATTTGTCCTTCAATCGTGACACGAGTAGGTACGACGACGGTACAAAGTAAAAGAAGGCACGAGGCGATAAATTTACAAGGAGCGCGTGCGCATACACACACACACACACACACATACTTCGAAGCCGGTTGCATAAACAAGCGCAGCGAGCGTAATGATTATGATAATGAGCGGTCACCTATGGTGATATGTATTTGCGGCTCGTAAAATGGTTGCTTGAAGATAAATGCTGTTTTTTTTCTTTTCGTTTTTCTTTTTTGCAAAATAAAAACAAACGCAAGAAATGTCAGAAAAACCGGTAGCTCCACGATTGCTATATTACGTGAAACGGAAGTTTATCTCAGGTACTGATAATGCATGAATTAGCGACGTTTTTTATCGAACCGAGAAAGAAAAGAGGGGAGACAGGCAGCGTGTGCACGCAATTACCGCAATGACGGACATTGTATCGCGATACAATGACGTTTAAGTGATGTATCTTATAATTATAATTCAATTCTAATAAGAATCTCAATTATTACACGATATTTTTTTCATACCGATTATTTATATCGCGCTGAAGATGAAGTCCTAGTTTAACGCATTTGAAAAAAACTCGCGTAGAAGAACGATCTTAAATTTCATCGTTTTTAATTTTAACACGTTCGAATAATTCGATTTAACGAAGATTTCTATCGAGAGTCTGGCTCCGTCTTCGTTGATTCTACGTGAAATTCGACCGATTCGACGAGATCGAAAAGTGTTTTTGGGGAAAACGAACTTTTACGTCGAATAATTTCCGCTTCGTGGATTTCGAACTCGTATTATTGGAGAACCGATGTTATATACTATTTAGGAACCAACCTGCACTATATAAATGCGGGTTATATTTTTATCACCATAGCGATATATAAAGGCGGAATAGACGTAAAGCACTGGGATCGAGCGGGTGAATGGTTTGCAACAGGCGAGCCACCTGCAGATTCAAGCCGGCTGCATGAATGCCCATCGTCATAAACACGAGGCAACCTTGATAGATAAACTATAGATGCTCCATCGATACGCTAAGAAACCTTCGAGTGCCGTGCGATTAAATAAGGGAAACGGGAAGAGATCGATAAGGGTCAACACCGTGTGTCGTGAAATGCCAGAATGAAACAAGGCTGAAGTGTTTACTAGAAATATCGTCGAAATGTCTTTAATGAGGTGAAAAATAAGCATCCGTAATGACGATAACGTCGCGATGGTTCTCTTCACGGTTATCAGTTTCATAAAGCAAATCGACTAATCTGATCGATCTGATAAAATTATTTTATACCTCGACGAGACGTAGTATAAAAATAGAATAAGACGAAGAACACGTAATTATGCAATTTATAACGTAATTGGCTTCAAGAAAAATCGTTACAATTATCTAATTTAATTGTTCAATTTTAACAGAAGTCTTAATTTCATTGCACGATGATATCTTGTAGAATAGATATCACGCTGAAAATACCAAATTTATTGAGTTTAAAGAAAATCTCTTCTGGTGGACGAACACGAAAGAGATTCGTGTCGATAGAATTGTGATATATGGCGTGATACAAATTTTAATGTACATCCTTCCATACGCGGTACCTAAAATGAAATTCAACTAAATTGTGCACGTTTTGATTGCTGACAAAGAAAGGGACGACAATGTCGCGCTTAACGAGACCACGTGAATAATAAAACGTAACGATTAACTTTCTGGCCGCGATAAATCATGATAAAGTTGCCCCCGCGTGCATGTAATTACGCGGCGTGTCTTCGAGTTAATTTGCGAATTTAATGTGCGGCGCGCCGCACCAAGTTTTTACCGTTCCCAGCGAAAAGAAATAATAACCTCGAGCGACGCGCGAGCAATAACATAAATTACGAGGACTCAGGACGCGCGATTAATAAAAATAACTTTCACTTCGGATAGAACTGTTCGGTAACACTGTGGAAAATGGAAGCGCGAAGTGTCAAAACGCTTTTCCGTCGCTCCTTATGATCGATTTGCAAACAAAAACAACGAGATAAAACAATACGAGGCCAACTGAATTCATCGGATACTTATTTTCGTTTCCCTTGGTAATAACGACAGTTAACCTGTTTTTTTTTTTGTAGGAATTGCAAAGTCTTGCTCCTTGCAAATTACGTTTTTACTTGAAAAAAAGATTATTCTTCTTTTTTTTAGGAAAGGATAAATCGTGTTTATTTAGAACGAAATAAGCGTCATTCATCTTTAATTGCACGTAATCAGATGCTTTATGCGAATAAAAAGATTACTAGGTTAATGTCGATTAACAGAGTTGAGATTTAATATCTCGTCATCGTGCGGTCAACGATAAGATATAAAGAGCATGAAGACGGCAAATCCCTTGATTAACTGATCAAAACAATGGATGCCAGAACGTGGCTCAATGTCATCGAATTTAGAGCAAGAGAAGAGTCTTGCGATACGTCTCAGGCAAAGTGCACACTCGAGAGGTTTGTTATCGAAGATCACTCTCGCGGAGAACGAAACTCTCAATTGAGCACTCATTAAGTGTCGCTCTCAATGTACGCCGGAAATTTTACTCGCGTGGATTGCTCGCGAGGGAATAAAACTCTCAAGAACCACTCTCCTGACGACGTATGCACTGATGAGCTTTACTGTCGAGAATCGCTCGTCGCATTGGGACGACCAGTTTTTAAACAAACTGAAAAAGAACAAAGGCATCTACAGTTCTTTTTATTTCTAGACCGTTTAATTTTACGAAGTCCAACTTCAGCTCTCTCTGGAGCTCTCTCTTTCTTTTTTTTTAACGTTTTAAAGTAAGGTCATTCTCTTCCTGAACGGGAAATTATTACGAAATTTCGAAATTGTCACAGAATAAAATATTATTTTTCACTTTATGTATAACAAGCAACGAAGTACGCACTTAAACACAACGAAGTCCGTAACTGCAATATCTGCAAGGTCACAATTCGTTACGATGTAAATTTATGTCAATAACAAAAAAATAAGCCTCACGAACGATTTACGATATCTCTTATCGACGAGCTCTCACGAGCGACTTATCTATCTTTGGAATGTCCGGAGCGTATTCATTATCTCGATTCGATCAGCTTTGAGAACGCTCTCCTCGCTATTTCACGATCAATCAAAGTAACTTTTGTTAATTCTTCAATTGTATTTTCAATTGTATTTTCAATTACTTTAATTGTAAACTTCGTTTAAAACTTTATTATTTCATTTAAAAAAATACATATCTCTCCAGTGTATTTTATATAATTATATCATATTCCGTATAATTTTGAATGTTGCATACATATATGTATACATTCAGCGAACCAAGAGATCAATATCATAATTTGATCCATTTTGGATACGTTTCCATATTTAAGGGACAAATCATACACTCATAATATAAATTATACATTCGGCCCACATTTACCTCTTGATTATGCGCAAGTCCATGAATTTTGCAAGAGCATTTAAGTAGGAGAATTATGCACCATTATATTTTGTATTAAAGTGGGTTTCTCTCTCTCTCTCTCTATCATGAAAAGAATTCATAGCTCGCGTACACGGATTTTCATTTCTCGTTGCTCGCTCGCGCGAGGAGAGCTTGCGTCGCGAATACCGTTACACGCCGCGAAGAAGTGGTCGGTATACGCATTACGACGCGATGAGATGCGATGCAATGCGATGCGAACTGCGAAGCAGGAGCACGTTTGCGTTGCTCGCGCGAGGAGCGGCAGCGATCGTTGTGCTATCAGTCGCCGATATCGCTGAGGCGCGTTCCAAAGGCCGGTTGCGCGGACGATGTCGGTTTAACTCCAACCGCGATTAAACCGCGCGAGTAGCCGAGCTTGGATCTGCGAAAGCCAGCATAATTTGCTGACCGAAGTATCCGGTTGTTGGAAAATAATGGCCGATATTGATCTGTTTGACTTGAGCCACTTATTTCGATATAAATACATGTTTCTCCACTTTTTTGTTTAACACTTACGAGTTTATAATCTGGTCCGTTTATCTACACCAGTGGCTCTTATATTTTCTCAGTTACGAAACTTCTGCATGCGACACTAACTGTGTACATGTTTTCCACAATTAAATGCAAGTATACATACGTCACCGAAATTTTACTATGAAATTTACCATGCCATTTGTGTTTTATTTGTCCAGATAACAATGCTCTAAACGTTTTCGTGAACTCGTAAAATACGATTTGAGAACTACTGCGTTGTTAATGGTTTTTTCCACGAACTTGATTCATCTTAATTAGAAATGTCAATCGACCATTATTTTCCAATTAATCTCGCTTTCTGCATGTAAACTTCAAATGCACTTAGCAAACTTATTTAAGCTAATTGAATAAATGTATTCTAAACTTTTCCAATAGAATTTCTGGAATCTGAAAAATTGCGAAACAAATGAATCTCATTTGTATTAATCTTCGAGCTCAGTTGATAGAGCGGTGGACTGTAGAGGTTTAGAGCTCAATTCAGAAATCTCATTTGTCTCGTGTATAATGTATGTATAATATATGTCTGTGTATAATATATATCTGTATTTAAAGTAAATTAGTTTTCTCCAACAGAGCTATCATTTTGGAAAGAAGGAATCATTAATGATTTTTGAGTCGATTATTGAGACGAAACAATATCTTTTCGGTGTCACTCGATGACAAACATGATTAAAGATCTTTCGGCGATAAGATCGTAAATACATGCAGAGCATGTGAAACCAGATTAAGAGGGACCAGCGTGACGCTACCTTTCTCGTTGAAAAGAAGGCATCACTTTTCAAGAATGTTGACCAAACAGGACGATTCGCAACGTGACGTATGGGAGACATAAAAATCACTCTTCATTTGTGTTATCCAATTGCCTGCGTGACAGAAACCGATTTTCTCTCCAACAACAGGAGTGCAGAAAATTTGAAGTTCTCTCAATTTCTTTTCTTTTCGTATCTTTCTTTCTAGGCTGCGTAAAAAAACAAACATTTCTTGAATTTCTTGATTCAATCCGAGTTTCGAACATTTCGTAAATAATTCTAACAATCAGATATACTCTGAAGAAAATGCCACATTGTGTTACGAAAGAATATACGTACAATAATAAATATATAATAATAAATCTGGAATGATTGATGAGAGCCAAGCTAAATCTCTGAGGTATCATTTTTTTCAGTACAATTCAAATAATTTGTTACTTCGAGAATAGAAAATTATATTAATGAAAATCTTCAATTAAACTGACAGTTGAATGTTTCGAGGTTTTTTTTCAAGCAAAAAACACATGGTAGACTCTCATTATCCGAGTTTATTTCCTATTTACAATTTCGAGAGTCCGTTTAAATTCACATTCTGTAGTTTTAGTAGAGAGAATCGTGAGGCGAAGATGGATAATGACGACTGTAAGAAAGATTGGTGTTTGCATAATATCAAACAATGTACAATACCCTTGAATTATTCTTCGTGTCTGAATTTAAACGGTCGAAGCATCACGTATTATGACTCGATTGCTAGTCTCCTCGAGTTGTATAAACCGTTCGAGTTCCTACAATGTATATGAAGCTTCCTGCTTCGAATTGTTTTCGAACTCGTAAAATTCTCCATCGTCGTCCTAATCCGACTTAGGAAAGGGATTTGGAAAAGGGTGGAGAGGACAAACGAGAAAGCAGGATTAAGAGAGCTTCTAGGTTATCTCTAGGTTACTTTTAGGTTATGGCGAGTGTGCGTCCGACGGTGAACATACGCCGTGGATCGCAGCTCCTCTCCTCCTCCTCGCGTAGATCTTGGCGCGCACGAGAGAAAGAGAGATAAAGGGAGGAGGGAGAGGAGGAAGGAAAAGAAAATTAGGGAAATTTCCGCGTCACTCACCTCGAGTTCCTCGTACGTGCGGAAGGCGAGGATGGCGTATCCGTCGATAATGTCCTCCTCGAAAGGTGGCTCCTTCTGGTTGGCGGCCGCGAGGGAAGACTTCTTACGAGGCCTCGGGGGCCGCGGTGGCCTGGGCGGTCGCGAGTGGCCGTCTCGCGGGTGACCGGTCTTGGCGCCGAGTCCGATGCCGCCGGCACCGCCGCCGCCACCACCGACGCCACCGCCGGCAGGGTCCTCGTCCTCACCACTGTGGCTGTCCTCCTCGTCGTTCGGCGGCCGTTGCCGCGACTGCTGCGACTGTTGCTGCTGCTGCTGTTGCTGCTGCTTCGCGGTGGCCAGGCTCTCCCTCTGCGCCAGCATGCGCTGCGCCCGCTCCCGTCGTCGATTCTTCTGGCTACGCTGCTTCGCCTCGATCTCCATCTTCGCGCGATCTCCACCACGGCACTTCACCGGAAGGTCGTCCGTCGGGTCGCGATCACTCGCGGCGCGGCCCCGCGATCAGCGTGCAACGCGAACGTTGGCGCGGAGGAAGGTGACGATGACGACGGGGATGACAAAGGGAGCACACGAGCAGACGACAGCAGCGATGGTCGTGGCAGCGTTGTCGTGCATTCTACGGTCGTCTCGACCGATGGCAAGAGAAACGGGGGAGCGAGGGAAAGAAAAGCAAGGCAGGGAGCTAGAGGGAGGGAACGAGGGGGGAAGAAAGGAAGACGACGTGGACGATGGGGCGCAGGGCACTCGGGGAGCGAGAGGGGCGGGTGATAGCAAGAGAGAGAGACGGGGTAAGGGCAGAGAAGAGAGAGCACACCGCGCTGCCTCGGGATACGCACTCGCGAGACGTTGCCGTCGGCACGCACTGTCGCACGCACACTGTACACGCGTACGCGCACGCCTGGGGCCCCCGAGTATGTATGTACACGTATCTCCTCTCCTGCAACTCTCGTCGAACGAGTCCTCTCGGCTCGCGCTCTCGGCTCGTGCTCAGGTCGGCGCGACGCCGTAGCCGCGGATATCGCGGATAGCACGAGAGAGAGAGCACGGTTTAACGGCACGGCGCGATTGTCACATCGATCGCGCGCGGTGGTCGAGGAAGAGGAGAGAGAGTCCGGTGCGTGTGGCGAGGAGGCACGCGAGAAACACGCACGCAGGTCGGACAGACGAGGCGGAGAAAAGGGAGAGGGAGAACGCGCGCGAGCTGGAGAGCGAGCGAGAGAAAATGACGGAGCGGCGTACACCGAGATGGAGCACTCGCGAATGAGCGGCCGAGCACACGCTTTAGGTGGCCGAAGCACGCGTACAAAGCCGGAGGAGTAGTATAATTCGACGAGACACACACTCGCACTATTAACATCCGACGGTTCACGCACTATGGGCTAGCAGCAGCCCTCGATAAACGCCACTGCGAATCACAGGCACGCACGAAGCACAAGGAGCTCAGCGTATCGCAGCGGGATTGTTCGCACGGGACTTTCGTTTCTTCCCGTTTCGACGTCGTCGTCGTCGTCGTCGTCGCCGTCCACGTCGTGGCGGTGGTCGCGCGCGCCGTTATCATCCTCCTCACGTTATCGCCGCGCGATTCCTCTTCCTTCTTCTTCCTCTTCTTCTCCGTCGCCTCCTTCCTCTCCGCCACCACGCTTCCTTCTCTTCCTCCTCGCCACCGTCGTCGCCAACGTCGTCGACGTTTGTGCGCGGGACGTCGTGCACCACCTCCAGCACCACTACTGCCACCGCCGCCGGCCGTCGTCCTCTCGTCCTCCGCGACGTCACGTCGTCTCTCTCACGTCGTGTCGCAGGCGCGCCGTGTGCGGGGCAGCGCGTCTTGTGCTTGCATGCGTGCGTGCGTGCGTGCGTACGTGCGTGCCTGACCGCCTGCGTCCGTCCGTCCGTCCGTCCAACTGACTGGCGTGACGCGACGCGGAGCGCCTATCGTCGTCGACGCAGCACGGTGGTACCACCGTGACCTGCCGTCGTCAGACGCATCCTGCGAGGAGTGCACGTAGCGCACCGATTGTTTGGAATGGCGGATCGAACGGGCACGCACGGTTGCCGCATCGCGCGGTGTAAACGGTGTAAAAATGGCCGCGCCGACCTGCCTTGGCCCGATCGTGCGTCCCCGCCTCGTTCCCGTCCTCTACCTGACTGACTGACTGACTGACTCTCTCGTCTTCCGTGCACGTCCGTGACTCCCCTCGCCCCGCAAGTGGCGAGCGCGCGCGTATCACAGTATGTCGTGACGAACGACGTCGTCGTCGTCGCCGCGTTGTGTCACGGGACGATGACGCGTGACGCGCGCCGTCGCTGGCGCATCGTCGCTCTGGCGATACTCGCCCGTGCACGTATTACACGTATTAAATACACCGAGGGTACAGCACCGTCGTGAAGGGGAGAGACGGGGAGCGAGCGAGAGATACGGAGCAGATGTGGAATAGAGACGATGCGAGAGCCGTGAGCCACGGCGAAAGGCACCAACACGCCCCGTGTTACGCGCGAACACGCGATTTTGCCGCCGATGCTGTCCACGTTTACCGTCGAGCCTCGGCACTCGCACGGCTATGCATTTCTATCATCCGTCCGGCTGGCTCCTATCCTCGTCTCTGTCGCGCCGCCGAGAGAATATGGCGTACTACTTACTCGCTCCGCAGCAATGCATATGCACATATATACATACACGCGCACATACACAAGCGGAATGGAGAATCACCCTACAGTCTCTCGTCTGGGGTCGTGGCTCTCGCCACGGTACCGAGCTTCGCTCTCCTCTTCTCTTCCTCATCGGTCTTTGCCCCCTCCCTCTTTCCCTGCCTCTTCCCTCTTCCCTTTTCTGCACACGACTTTGGCATTTCGCCCTCTAGGCGACTAGATACCTTTCGTTTCCTCCCTAGATGAGGAACGCCAAGCAGACCTGCGGCGACGCGTAGCGTCCTCTACGCTTCTTCTGATTAAAATTCAAGCCGCTAGGTGTCGGTACGTATCTCGCGCGAACGGTATCGATTTTCGATGTGCGGCACGGCGCGTAATTTTGATACGATCGTGCCGTGAATAGGAAATGGGCGGCGAATCTACTGCATGGAGTGGCTATTAGACGTTTTGTGAATTAACGAGCGAACGTTCGACCAGGTTAACGTTTTTCCGATTATCTCTAGCGATTAAGATCGTAACGTGAACATTTTTGCGATAAGCAGACATTTTCAAATCGCGCTCAAGTTTAAATTTTCGTTCTAAGCAGATACAAACGGGAAGTCACGAAGATAATCTCGCGGGTAGGTACGACAATTTTTTTAAACGTATTGATTGGCTACAAAATAGAAAGGTTCTAAAACTTTGAGAATTTCTCTATGCCAAATCAATACGCTTGAAAATTTGTCGCATAATAAATGAAATAGTATCCTAACCAATGGTGTCGCGCGAAAAATCTTAATTTTTAACTTGCTATTTTAACTTACTATTTTACTTGTTTTTAATTTGCTATCGCGCTGAGAATGTTAAAAGAAGAAAAAATTTGTTGCTTTCTCTCGATAGTATCCGATGTAGCATTAAAAGTAGAGAAGGTAGGAAGACATTCTGCCGATCGTCATAAGCGTGACAATCCCAGTCGCTGAACGGTAGGTTCGCTCCGTATCCTTAAAATGACGAATGAGGACATTGGACGGTGCAAACCGGACTGATGACGTCACGCCACCGGCCGCATCTTCTCACATTGCTGCGGTTAGGCCGCACCTGGAGAGGCGCGCCTCCTTTGAACCAGTTCGCGGGAGCAATTACGCTCCCGCTTTTGTAAGAGCGCGCCACGCTATTCCGCGATCCACGTCCATTTCACACGGCCGGTTTTGAAGATCGGCACGTTTCCAAATCCCATATAGGTAAAACTCGTCGTAACTTCTAGACTCGTACGTAGAAAGTCCCGAGATGTCCGGAAAAACATGTCCGACGAGGTGACGTCGTGAATACAAAATTGATTTGGAAGACCTCATCGTGTTAAAGTTGTTAAATAACTTTAAATTAATTTCAATATTAAAAGAATACGCTTCATCCAATGTCCTACATCGCATTATTTTGAACTCGGCAATAGGCTTGTGCAGTTGCATAATTCTTCAAAAGAGACTGCGATCGATCGACATGCCGGAAATAATTAGTTGAATCAAAATCGATTTAATGTCGATGCATTGATAAATGATCAATGTCAAATACTGGTTGACATTTTCGATCTCTTCATAATTATTTTTATATTTTTGAGATCACCAAAATAAATTCTCCTCCAAATAATGGAAATTCCTCGATTCGTGTTACATCAGCCGATTAGATGAAATTGAGAATGAAATACTTGAAATGCTAGATTTATTTGCGAGAAATATCAATTAAGATCCTACTTTTCAAGGAGAGCACCAAAGAGATTCGTGACGCGTTGGTCCCGAAGAAATTTTAGGAAATTTTAGCTCAGTCTGAAGGATCCGTCAGAAATCCGCGGCGACGATTTAGCACGCTCGCAACATTCAGCATATATTGACATTGACACCGTTTCTTCGATATATCAAACGCATTATGCATTAGCCGAGATTAATGCGCATGTTTTGGTCCCAAGGTCTCGATAACTTCGAGATCTACTTGCACAATTTACCGCGGCTGCGCGGAATCAGACCGCCGTCAAGGAAAGCGAGAAAATTATGATCGTAGAGAGAACGGTGCATAATAGATACATTTCGTGCAATTGACGGGCTTTCTATTGTCAATTTATACAAGCGGCGCAAACAGCATCTCGATATTATCTCGCGTGACTTTTGCATACATTAGCACCGATTACCAGCTACACCGCTCGATGAAGGAATTGAAAGTTCACCGGATTTGCGAATTTATTTCACCTAAACCTGCAGTCTGAAGGAATCGAAGTTTCATCGGATAACAATTTGTGAATAATTTATTTCAACTGAACTCTCTCTACTTTTCAATGTGATTCCAATAAGATAGAAATGGGACTAGTCGGTTCGCGAATGATGAAACGACTAAACGCGGTTAGTCAAAAAGTGTCATTAGCGCGTGTAGTCTCCAGCGACGCGAGAAATGAACTGGCATAATCATCGTTCAAAGAACTAATGACAGCAACGATCCCGGAGCACTGTCGGCGACAAATAGAGCAGATCGTCATATCGTTGACTCACTCGCTCGCGTTGTCACGCAACCACGCGTGGTGCCGGACGATCGATTTGTGAAAACGTGGGAGGACATCTTACTGATGTTCTCTCGCCGTTAATTAATCATCGGGAGCGATCGACCGTCGCCATTTCAGGCCGATCTTGCACGCAGCATCACCGCGCCGTGTAAGAGTAGCGGATCCATGGAGAACGCCGGTGGAGAACGCCGAAGAAATTCGTATTTCTATTGTGTGACTCGCGAATGAATCACTTTACATGCTGAATCCGATGCTGCGGTATATAAGGCGCTCGGCTGGAACGTGCGCATTTGCATATTAACGACCTCGAGCGCTAAGAATGAGCTTCTGAAAATGTACGTTCGCGTCGGAACGTACCTACTTATTTATCGCGATGGCGCCATTCGGGGACACCTCGCTAAAAACACGCTGATATTTGCGGCGAGACCTCGTAGCAGGAAGTCGCGCGGTTAAATCGAGAAACTTTTTCGGGACGTCGCTCGCACTAGAATTCGCGAAAGCGTGTTTCAAATAAAAATTCGACGCTCTAAAATGTCAGGTAGATTATTTCACCGCTACAATTTTATTATCCTTTCTTCGGTTGATCGTGTATTTAGTATAAAGTTACACGACGCTACGATTGAATTCCAAAAGCGGATATTTCATACTCCTGCGATACTTTTATTCCATTCATTTTGACGCAATATAGAAAATAATAATGCCTTCGTAAAGGAGATTCTTCGATTCTGTTCGTTTGACATTTTCATCGTGACATTTCGCAACATTACGCTTTTGCTTTTAGATATTCGACGCTCGTAGTTCCAGCATCCTGAATGTGATAAAAGATATGTGATAAAACGTCAGCACAATTATTCTATAACAGAGTATGCTACGGAAAGGTCTCAAGGCAATCGTGGGCTTTAATGGGTTAATAGGACGTTAAATCTCCGTCTCTCGCGTGGTGATATTTCTGATTGGACGAACGCCATGGCAGAGGTTTACGCAGTGTTTGCCCATTCGGGCGTGTACTCGGTTGTCGTGTACGTGCTTGTTGTTTACAGTGGCTTCGCCGCCTTCGCCCCCTCGATCTTCACCTCTTACTACTTGATGCCTCATTCGACAGTCTCGGCATAAGCTAGCGAAACTATTCGTCTGTAAAAAAAAATTCTTTCCTACGTTTCCCATTTCCTAGGCGCTAAAAACAATAAAATGACTATAAAACAATAAACTAATAAAATGAATATTTCCGATATTTTTTTTTGCAATATTTATTTAAGTTAAATTCGAGTGTGAAAACATGAACGATATACAAGGTGTTTCTAAATCTACATCAGAGATTTTAAGGACGTATTCTGGGGGTTAAAATGAGAAAAAAAGTTCTAATAAACATGAGTCCAAAAATGCTTTCCCTCCGAGTTATAGCCTCCTAAAGTTGATGGATAAAAATCGTAAAATGTATCGTAGCTCTCAAAGACTTTTTCACAAAACGTTTAAATTTTGCACTGCGTAATAATTAATAGTGACCTTCATTTTTATCTTTCGGAATAAAATTACAGTAAAATGGAAAATGACTATAATTCGTCCGTTGACAAAGATCATAAAGATTCACTTCAAGGATAGTACAAGTCTAAAACGCAGATGTACATGCGAGAATACATTTACTTTTTTTTGCATTTAATAATGATCTCCAACTTCTTGCCACATAAAAATCTTCTCATTTGTTCGCGCGGTCTTCGCAACAACTTATAATATGATACAATGAGATAGTTGAATGAGTAATCAGATCCAGGTCTATTTAAAATCCTCCTGTTAGGGTTAATAATGTAACAGATATATCTTTCTATTATGTCAAATATTCTTATCTCTCTAAATATAAATATAAAATATAAGTTTCGTTTTGAGAGAAGAACTAAAAAAAGATATCTTGTCAGAAATATCCCAAGGAGAATAGAAAGTAATGTCAATTTGATGTCATATTGACTAAATTATGACAAAAGAACGTTTTGGTCGTGATTCGGCTAATATGACGTCAAATTGACATTATTTTGACTTTCTGTTCTCCTTGGGATTGCAACGAGCACGCTGAAACCTTGTGATGAATTACCCAAACACGTTTGTTCCTATTCTACAACCTTCGCAAATTACCATTCGCACTTAACGCGCATCATCTGAGACGTTCCTTTTTAGGCAAACTTGGGAAAGAAGGGGGTCCAGCTTTCATGGACTCCGAAAGATTCAGGACACAATGCGCCGGATTCTATATTTATCTTTCTGGTGAGGCTACGTTGAAAGAGTGTCCCAGGCCGTAACGGCATGCCACATATTCTCGGGCGCCTCACCTGCTAGACTCGAGCCTGAGGTGCCCCAGGTGGATCCGTCAGAGAGTACTCGACGGCCGGACAGTATCGCGAGCGCTGGCGCGAAAGCATGCGGCGCGAGTCTCGAGTACTTTCGTTCCGCGCGTCATGAGCAACGCGCTCGTTCGCATTCTTCGTTCTGCCTCTTTTTCGCTTCTTTCAATCTCGCCAGAACGAGAAGTAATCGAAAAATTAATTTTTATATTGCGGGGATAATTTTTCGCCGAGGAAAAACACCGGTTTTCTCAAATTCGCTGAAGACCGATCTCACAGTCGTGTCAATTTCACTGAAGATTTCCGGACACAACCCGCGAGAGACAATCGCGAACTAGTGGATCGCGGAGTGGGTGAGTGTAAACAATCGGCATTCCTTCTTACTCTCACGTTCCCAACTTTTTTCCACTTAAAAATTTCACTCCGCTCTAACGTCCTGCTCTCCGATCTCTCTTTTACGCGCGGCGCCGACACGCGCGTGCATTTCGCGTTTCCGAGAAAGGATCGGTCGATGCATCGGCGAATGGTTTTTCCTCGCCGAGGATATTACGCGAGTGGCATTGTCAGCCTCTTACATAACAAGCCGCGCGGCAGGAGCGATGAGAATCTTCCCAGTGCGGTATTCGAGTGTTCGATAAACGCGCGTTTATCGACCTCGAGACACAGTGTTTTCTCGCGATCGTCACCCACCGATAACGATCGGCCGCCGCGAGTGTCGACCTCAGGCTGTATTTGGCGTGAAAGCCAAGGTGCCCGTTGATAGATTGTCAGTGTCGCGCGGTCCTAAAATGGATTCGTGCGCGATCGAACGAGCCCGCTTCGTATTTTCAACCAAAATGGCGACGTCCTTGGCGAGGTCACGTGCCCAGCGTCGCCGTCCACTTAACCGCTCTCGCTTAAATCGCTGCTTTTCGCGCGTCTCGCCGCGCGTTGAAATCACCGCGACGACGACGGGCTCGGCGAGTCAGACGCTCCGCGCGCACTTTATCCCGATCTATTTAACGAAGGAGAGTTTCGTCACTCGATTAACGCTAACTTAATGGCCCTGCGTTGCGTTTACGCATGCCGAGCTGCAGAAGCGATTCAAAGTTAATGAGACGTTAGTGAAATCTCGATGTGACTTTCCGAAGAGATGCAGGCGTATGTATCTTTAATCGTGGCTTCCTTTCCTTCAAGCACCGCAATATATTTATAGGCACATATTTATAGAAACTTCAGCTTAAGCCTTGGAAATGATCTAAAAATACATTTTTATCGAGCAGATTAATCCTGTATACGATATATCTGTGAAAAATTTGTAAATATACTTGTGATATATTTGTGATAACTTCAGTAAAAATCCCTGTACGAATTCCGTAAATGTCTGAAATTACGAAAAAATCCAGAGAACATTATTACGTCTGAATTAAACATCTAAAAGACATTAACGTCTTAAAGACGTCTTTAGTGCGTTATATATATATCAAGAACTTTCCTTCATCAACTATTTAGTCTGCCTTCGTAAAGAAACACGGCAGAATTCATCGATAATTCGAACGACCGTGAAGATGTATGGAAAAGGAATGAATTGTCACTTTCTATTAAGGTGCAATTTAATGAGTCATTACTGTCAAGGATAATTATGTTATTCCTAATTTTTACCGTTACTCTCAAGAGTTTATCCTCTCCTAGACAAAGTGTGTAAAATGTCATGGATTCTTCGAGTTATTCGCTTTTACGCGCTGACGCATCTCTGACGTCACACACATATCCAATAAGGTGAGACCGACATGGTTGTATGGCGGATTACCAAAGAAGTATAGTGTTGTTAATGCAAAGTGCATGCTGGTCTTCTTAGATCTACTCATGAGAATACGTTTATTGACATGACGTTTACATGCTCGAGAAACAGCAGAAAAGCATAGAAATAAAGAAATATTATTTTTCAAACATGTTTACGAAATAATTCTTGGGCATGGAAGTATTTACAAAAAAATTTAATTTATTACAAAATTTGATTTGCTTGCTGCATATCATAATATCATGATATTATATTTCGACTTTTCTTCTGTATATTGTATACGATATAGAACCATAATTATAATGTTATGCTATTAAAAGACTTATAATTAACAGTACTAAATAAATTAGGCATGTAACGCATTAAGAGATTATACGACAACTTTGTACACATACCGCAGGCTCCTATGAAGTGCTTAAAAATCGCATTAAGCACATTTAATGTGTAGTCGTTTCAAAACCACACTTTACGATCGTAGATCCTAAAGGTAGAAAAAAATTTTAATACTTATATGTACCTGTCCATAGTCTGAGGTGGGGAGAACGCGTGCGTAATTCCAACCGCAAGGACGCAAATGTTCAGAGGCGTAGGCAAAGCTCTTTTTGAAACAGATTAAATTGCTTCGCTTCGTGAAATTCTCGTGATTAACGGTTGAGATAAGTTTAGTATCTGGTATAATTAGAAACAGTGAAAGAGTACGCAATCTATATATATTGATACTTATTAGTATTAACTGCTTAAATCAGAAAATCTAAATCTGTAAACTCTTTTCGTTCCAATTTTCCTGTTCCAGTATCATGACACTCTATTTCTCATCTAATTTTCTATTACTTTTAATACCAAAAAAATCGCGCTCTGCTCATTCTGTTCCATTTTTTGCAGTTTTCGAAATTATCTCGAGATGAGAAATTAATCGTTCTTTAATTATGTATTAATTATCATTTTGATTGAATAAACAAACAACTCAATCCGCGCGAACTCCTCGGTCAAGGATTCATAGGAGAAGAACTACGCATTTTTTACACTAGGATTCCCAACTTTTTTATCAAGAAGGCCATATTAACATTTTTATAATGATGAGGGCCATGTAAATTTTATTTTTGAAAATCATATAAAAACGAAACGTTTTTATTTTATCTAATTTAGAACCAAAAAATTAAAATTGATATCGATTTTAAAGTTAGCGATATTTCTGCATTCCAATGAGTGACAAATCTAGTCGATGGTGATTTGCCAGACGGGTCGATGAACAATTAAAATTTGTTTATTAATATTCACTGGCGAAGAAGAGTTTGAATTTGTTAAATTTTTATTTTATAGTTCTTTTATGTTATAACGTCGAAATTTCTTGGCGGGCCGGGTAAAACTTCACGAGGGCCGGATCTGACCGTAGGTTGGGGACTCGTAACTTACGCCATTGATATAGGACATAGAGCAACCGGCTGTACGTGGTGTCTTTAACCATCTCGATCACGCGTACCATATCGAGGTGGCCGCGACCATAGGCCCGCGTGCCACCGCGGCCTTCGGCTTCTCGCTCTACGCGGAGAGAGCTTCTCGATGAGTTATTGCGGGTCCGCGAGCTACGTGTTCCTCACATGCGCGTCGACGTAGCGGAAGAATGAGAAGAGGAATGACGCACTCGGGGCGGCAAGACTAATATCTCAAATCTCGTATTACTTACTGAAGAAACAGTGACGTTTTAGTGTCGCCGTGAGGTCTGACGTGTAGGTCAGATGCCGAACAACCGTAATAATATTACACAATTCTCACCAAAGAGTCTTCGACGTCGCGTAAGATGATCGTTAGCAAGAGTAGCAGAGTATTTTTCTTTAATACTTTAAAGTTTCCTGTCTTTCCCCTCAATTTCAAAGCTTCCTCTACTATCCTCTATTTCGGTTAATAAAAAAAATAAAAATATAATATTACTTTAATTGAAGAAGATATTGAAAAAACCATTCGCTTTGATTGGCACTTTTATCTCTAGTTTTCTGATTCTTTTAATGCAAATTAATTATCGTTTTGATATGATTGTAACAGAGCTTGAGCAGAAACGAATTGTTCATGGTTCGGTAGCTGAATTCCTCCTCGTAACGACAGATCGAGTAAGACAGAAACATCAGGACTACGTAGCAGACATGATCGAATGATGGAGGTGATTTCGACACGCCGATACGAGGCCCGTCCACCAGCGAATACTCACTCCTCTATTCTTGTGAGTAACATTTTCTCCGGCCTCTTCAGAATGCATTTCCTTGGATACTCGTGCGTTTCTCCTTCAGAGTTCACATTCTCGCGCCTACTTCGTATCTGTTCGAAAAATGTAATATACGAAACGTTGGCGAAACAATTAATCATTTAAGAATAAATCTGAGATCAGCATAAAAGTTTGGGGAAGATGGATGGAAAAAATAGGACTGGTCGAACGGAAGATTGATCAGAATTTATCAAAAAACTTCATGCTTCAGATAAATTCATCAGTTTATTATCCGATAAATTTTTGTCTTCGATAAATTAATGGCTTTACTTAATGATACTTTAGCTCAACTCAAGTCTCTAGCACATTAAATGTGATTTTGATTAATTATTCTTGATTGGCTGTAATTCGCATAATTGTGCCGGACAATTCTCTGCGAATCACTCGCGCATTTATTCGTCAGAGTCGATCTTGCGAATGATCTTACTCTACGTTAACGTCCCTGTCGGATCGGAATCTGCCGGGTGTCGGTCAGGAGTTTAGTCGCGTGTAACATGGAGTAAGAAAGCGGTTACGGCGAAGTTATTTGCGGTAGACGTACTTCTCGCGATACGTAACTTCCTCGGAATGTCCTTAGCCGAAAGGAATCGCTTCTCCGACGCTCGTAGGCGGATTTACATACGCATTGTTTCCTTTTTCAGGTTGACCCTGAGAACTCTGTGGCATTAATCAAAGAAGGTAAATTCCACGAACAGAAATGTTAATCTACGAGCGAAAATGGTAATCTGCCGGCCATTTATGTCACCAGCGTGCAAACTAAAAAGTTTAAATGACTATTAACATCGATATAATAAAAAAAACAGTAAATATATTATTACAAATGATAAAATAGATATTCTAATATATATTATTAATTTATTTATAAAAAATTATTTTACTAGAATAGCTTTCATCTTTTTGTAATCTTGAGGAGTTAAATTTCCACTTTTCAAGATGTACTAACAACGTCAAAAGAGATTGAGTAAGGCGCCCGACCTAAAAAGTCTCTAGTATTTGTGGTCTAGATCTATACCTGCTGAACCTTCTTCTTGTTCAAATAAAAGATTAGATATCTATATCTAAACTTTGAAAAAGTAATCTAAAGAATTTCCTCTTCTATCGGTTCTATTATATTTTATTCAGACATTACAATCGCAAAAATAACTGTTTACTTTGAGCATATAACTATTTTTATGTTTATTTGGACGCTTGGACGCAAAGGTGCGATAATTGAGCATGTCGATAAAAACACAAAAGACATTATCCATCGACTCATCACTCTCGTTTTATGTTTGTTCAGGATCGAGAAAGAGATAGTTTTGCGAAACAATGCTGGTGTGTTGTGAGTCAAGCTGAAAAAATGTCTGCTTCCGCCTTTCAGAGGAATGGGAGACCCGCAAGAAAAAGGAGATTACCACCACGCGCCAGATCGAGACGAGGGTGAAGCGGCAAGTCGTCCTCGAGGACGGCGAGGTCGTCGTCGATTCCGGACCTCTTGTCACCACGAATACGACCGAAGATGTCGAGCAACAGGAGCATACGACTCAGGAGGTTTGCATGTTGATCGGATAATATGAATCCGCTAGTAAATTTGTCTCGAGATAAATGTAGTATGAATATAAATTTTAACGATAAACACAAGTGCCATAAATAAACATGAACCCCTGAGATCTATCTATCTAATAATGCTAAATTATTCGTATATCTCAAATTTTTCTATCATGCGTCTCTATCCTTCTTCGTAATAATCAAGAAGATCCCAAATCGCGTTTTGGTCATAATAATTTCTACGAGAGATGTAGCAATCGCCAGAATTCTCTTCTTTTCGACACGCGTCCATTGTTCATTGATTCTGCATACATTTGCATATCGGAATCAGCTTCCTTTGTAGTATCGCGCGCGCATATAAGAAAACGTGCTTTTAACTGGTCCGCGAACCGGTGTTTAGAGACGCACGACTGGGGATCAACCTCGGGAGGTCGACTGGCGGCCGGCAGCAGGTGGTATTGTGGCCGGAAATGGCGGTAACATCGTGCAAAAGGAGCTGAACGAGACGGTGATGCGGAGCCGTGAGGAGATTGAAGAAAGACTCGAGACGGAGGATTGTCAGCAGTTGGGAGATATCTCGGATGAGGTATATATGCACCCGCGACACACCCACCACTTGAATTCCACCTGCGCGTGCCGCAGGGAACACGGCTATACGGGCATTCTCTTTCCCGGCGTCACGCGCCGCGAAAAGGTCGCGCTGTTTGTTCTCTAAAGACTCGTCCCGTCTGATAACTCGCGTGAGTCGACGTGTCTTAGCACGACGCTAGATATTTGTTTCACGTCGTTACGAAATAATTTGCCAAGTTGAAGAAAAGAGACGTGTTCAAGCGATATTTCTTTACGGAAAGTCTTAACGTCATATTTTTGTTGGAATGTCAAAAATCAAGAAAGATCAAAATGCTGTAGCTCTGAAAAGCTTCTCATACATAACTTTTTCTGTAAAAATTTTTAAAAGTTTCCATGGGACAATCAAGAAGTGTCTTGTATTTAGAACCGTCTCTTTATTTTATCCACTTCTTGATAAAAAATTGTATATGTATATTTATTTATATATCTCAGTGGTCGAATTGACCAAGACACCCGGCCTGAATAATCGGAAGGTTCCAGATTCAAATGGCTGACGTAATATTTTAAACAATAAATTCTTTATAGTGAATTCTTTAAGTAGGATATTAGCATCAAAAGTTAAATCGACTATCGATTTAAATACGTAGATTTGCTATTCCAACGGAGGACTGTGTTTTAAGACCGATAAATAATCGGCGTGTAGTCTGTTGAGTTGATAAATAAAAAGTATACAAAATTCATACAGAAATATTATTATTAGGCTAGCAAGATTCAGCTCGGACCGAAAATAATATATTTCTGTAGTTAAATTGTTATTTATTTACTTCTGAAGCAACCTTTCAGTTTCTGGCTATTTTATTATCGTGTTCACATTTCTGATGCTAATTACAAATTATAAATTAAGAATGTTAACTTGACGTTTACCTCGTGTTTAACATCATAATACCAATAGATCGTATCACGTTCTGAGTGTCATAATAACACGTTTAACACGTTAGTGCGGATAGGCGAGCTCAAGAATAGCTCGGAATACAGAAAAGAAGCGCTCTTCCCCGATACCAATCTGTGCGGCATGCAATCGCATCCATGTAAATCTCAACGAGGCTTCGTAAACCTCGCGAGGATACCCGGGAGAGGAGTACCCGGATTGCGAAAGACGGGCAACAGGTATGTACGCGAGAGGAGACGCTCTCGCGCGCATGAACGATTCAGGACGCCGGAGGTCGAATCGTTCTGGGACGAAGAGGACGAAGGAAGGACGGAGTTAAACGGTGCTGGCGAGCGAAAGAGGGAACGGGAGAAGGGGATCTCGCGGAAAGCGAGAGACAAAGAGAGAGAAAGAGAGGGAAAGGGATCTCAAGAAGTGGAAGTCGATGATCTCTCGATTTTGCTCTCCCTTCACCCAATGGCGATGAAGGAGCCATGAGATGCCCGCAGCCGCAGTCTCAGCAGCTGTTCCGCACGTTTCCCGACCGCGGCTGCGATCAGCCGCGAATCCGACCGCGATAGTGTGCCGCGTTCGTTCTCGTCGGCGAAATCGGCGCGGGGTGTTGTCGTTGGAGACCGAAATTCGTTCTGCTCCTCTCCGTTGGAGACCGAAATTCGTTCTGCTCCTCTGTGTGGTTCTTTATAATCTCAAGATTCCTCGTCGTCAAACAGGATCAGTCGTCCTCGCGCGAGTGATACCGGGACGACTGCTCCATGGAAAAAAGATTCCAATTGGACGCAACGTGCTGGACGAAACGTATCGTGTCTTTCTAATGAGATAATCGCAGAAGGTATAATCGCATCGAAATTGGACGGATCGCGGATTCCGAAGTGCATAACGCGTCCGCTGCAAGTAGATCGGAACACAGGTTCGATTGAAAGTAATGTCGCATGGCGAACAGTTTTCCCGGTGTGGCTCGTCATGCTCGTCATCGTCATCAGCATGTTCGAATACTGAGTTTCGTTCTTTCTTGGACGGAGGTCGGAGAATCGTGTCGTGTCATCGTAACCGGCATTTTGCGTAATTTTTAATTTATTTGTCCGATGACACATCTTATTAATACGTAACCATTCGACATGTTCAATTCAGTAGAATGAAGGAAATCAGCGAGCGTTGAATTTGTTGCATGCGATATTTTAAAGGAAAAATCATAAATATATAAAAATGAAAGCGGAAGAGGGAGAGAATTTAAAATTAAATTAATAATTAGGATAATTTTTTATATATAAAACATGACGAATTTTTGTTAATTAATTATCGCAGATCGCTTTTACAGAAAAAAGAGATAATCAATATAATTATCGCCTTTCTATTAAGTTTGACAGTAAGTAATCTGGACATTTAATTGACACAGTATGTTATCTGTGTCAATTAAATGTCTCTGTTAATTAAAGCTTGTAGGATCGTGATAACTTTCTGGTTTATCACGTCTCCTCTCTCATTTGTGATACTTTTACATTTATCAATATACGACTACGCGCACTTGCTCTATTACAGCTGTTCCTCAACGTCACATCCCTTTCCAAAAGCAATACATTTTCGCAAAAGAAAGAGTAAAAGCCTGACTAACCGGTTTACCATAACAAGATTTTGAAATATATATGTGTATATGCGTGGAATATATACATGTGTTTGCAGGAGAAGATATCTCGCGGAGACAATAACTGATCGCGAGTATTTGACGAGGGTTAATGCGAGTTCATATCCGGTTTTCAGGCATACCAGAAGGCAGTGCGTAACAATAGGGGTGACTTGCGAGTCGCTCTTGCCGAATCTTCGAAACAGTTGGCGCCGCAGTCCGGTCCGCGGGTCATTCAACACACGACTAGGTCAAACAAAGTCATCGACACCGAGAAGACCTTGGAGAAAAAGGAATTGAAGGCTGATGGATTAATCGTTACCGAGAAGAAGCGAACGGTCGAGCACGAAGAGGTGAGCGTCACAAAAACTGGTTAATATACTCTCGCCATCATTTCTCTCTTCTTGTCTCGATTTACCTTCATTATTTTTACGAATTATAAAAGAATATTTAATCATATACAATATTTAACTTTATTTAAAATTTAACTACGATACTAATAATTAATATATTTATAATTTTAATATAGTTAATATGAGTTGGGGAAACAGTTGCAAGTAACGCGATCGTTTCCGCTTTAGATTAAAGACGACGAGGTTCCGGACGACGGGAAGAACGACGACGAGGCTTCTGAAACGAAGAAGGAAAGCTCGCAGAGATATATCAAGAAGAGGGAAGAGGACGTGGTGGACTACATCTCGGCCGGCGAGAGAGTCGGCCGAGAAATGCGCTACGTCGCAGAGACAACCGAAGGAGAACGAATAGGCGACTGGTCACCATCACCGACGGGCATGCGGACGACTCGTTTTCATAAGTATCCCGGTACGTTGCCTTTCTCTATTGATTTTCTATCGCTGCGTTCATGTTTGAATTTTTATCGTGAATGATACTGCTGTTCCACATGTTTAGGAATGGTTGACCGGGAGGTCAACGAATAATCGTGAATGATACTGAAATATAAAATCTGATGAGGCATAAACCGACTGAATTCCTCTTCCATTCTCAAAACTGCTGTGTTATCTTTAATAAAGTAAATTTTATATTCAACAAAAGAATGATACATTTTATTATTTTGACTTTGAGAGACTGAAGTTTATTGTAGAAAACATAGAGATGTCATTCTTCTACACTTTTCTTCTCCAAAAAAAAATTATTATTAATTTTGACAGGTTTCTCGGATGCTGCTCGGAAAGATGCTCTGACAAAGAAACCGTTGGATCTTGAGGAAGAAGACGAGGCGAGAAAATTCGAAACGTCGAAGTGGCTGGAAAGCCACTTCGGTAGCGATTCGCGTTCGTCGCATGGATCTCTCGATGCCGATGATTCTCCTCTTCCAACCGGCACTAACACGAGCTATATCAATGTCACCATGAAATCCTGTACGCCAAGAGAGCGCGATTATCAGAATGTAAGTTCCAGTCGTAATCAGCGACGAGATTCGCCATCAGGATATTTTCAAGGAATCAGCGAATGGTCGGAACGATATCAAGGGAAAGGTATGGAAAAGAGAAACTTATTCAAAAATGTATTTTCGAATATGAATTTAAAACAAAATCTCTAACATATATAATATTATTTTTATGTATAATAAAATATATAAGGCTATAGAATCTTCGTAAAAAGGAAGAGAGATAATAGATATATATCATTATATGAAGTTTAGGAAATAATCGACCTATAATACATAACTTTATTGCAATAAATATCAATTCGATATATTCGCTAACGTGAATATAATGTGTTCTTGAACAGAGAAGCAAAATTATGTACGCTCGAACTCTCCAGTTCGGTACGTGGAATCTCCACGTGTCAACGGACATTTCCACGGGCATAAGAGAAATCAAGTTGAATCATCGTATTCGAAAACTCACGAATCGTTCCGACGTGAATATCAGGATTCTGTTGAGGAACGACAGCGTACACCTTCCCCACCGATACGTCGAAGATCGAAAGAGCAGGTAGGAACACTTCTTTCTTCGTTATATATATACATATATATATATATATATACATATTTATAAGCAATTATTATTTTGTTTTAAATTCATGAGAAGGTAATATTAAATGCACGTTGAAAGTTTAATTTATATTCCGCAAATTTGCTGATCATCATATTATTTTTTCACATGCGTAATTCATAATTAGCTATAAACTTATTGAATTACTAATTAATTTATGTTGCTTATAAAATGTCTCACTGTCTTAGTATTATACAATATTGAATCATTAATTATATCTTTTTCAGTGGACAAAATCCGAAGAAAAAATCAATTCGAATGACCCGGGTCGTACTTCAAGTCCGGTACACGTGGTGCAAAGAACTTGGGAGAGCCGTAATCGTGATGTTCAAGCACAAACACCCGAACGTGATTACAGAAGTATCTCACCAAGATCGCGATCAATTTCACCGAAATCGCCGATAAATGGTCGCGAAGAGAAGAAGTCAGATAGTTCAAGAACATCAAAAGGCAAGTTTTCTTTTGCAATTAATTCAAGATAGAAGCAATAAAAACAATCTAATTATAAATTTATGATTATAAATCTATGATAAATAATAATTATTAAATTTATAATTATTAAATACTTAATTAAAAAATTCTAAATTTAATCAAACATTATGATTAAACATACTATAAGAGAAACTAATAATAAAAGTTAAATAATAATATCACGGTAGCAAAGAAGATTATTAACATTATTATTATTGTTACATACTTGTTTATGTTAATGTAATATACATAATATATATTTATAAAACAATATTTGTAAATTTACTCGCAGGTCATGGAGCTAAATATAAGATCGGCGAATCCTTTCGGAAACTGGTGGGCAAATTACGTTCAGCCAGCACGGAGAGAAAGAACAAACGGGGAAACAGTGGTTCGACCTCGCAATTGACACAGACCGATGACAACGGCCCGACATATTTACAATACAATGTGATCGATAGGAACATTCCTTTCGTCAGCGAAAGGGATGCAACAGAGGACAAACCACCGGAAAGACCGCCGCGATCGCCGCGGAACACTAGCGCGAACAAAGCCACAAAGACAATCACTAGGACGGCCGATCACAATGTCCAGGAACAATGGCAACGCAGCGAATCTACGCCTCCACCCTTGCAGAGGTACTATTTGGGCGAAGACCCTTTCGGCGGCAGCATTTACGGCCGTGAAAAAGGATACGAGGAGGATAGAGACCGGCTGCGACACGGAAGACCGCGTGGTTCCGGTAAAATTGCCGTAGATTCCACAGAACACAGGTAATCGTCGAAGTACTTAATATATGACGTAGTGAAAGCGAGACAAATTTTGATTGATTTGAAATTTTGATAAATTCTTTTTTATTTAAATTCGCGCTGTGATTGATATCGCTTTTTTTGTTATCATTGTTG
This sequence comes from Crematogaster levior, assembly GCA_901521435.1. Classification (NCBI taxonomy): domain Eukaryota; kingdom Metazoa; phylum Arthropoda; class Insecta; order Hymenoptera; family Formicidae; genus Crematogaster; species Crematogaster levior. The sequence goes on from CABEGB010000158.1 coordinate 93,340, forward strand.
TGCTTGCTACTGAAATATCTTCTATAATACATAACTGTACCCCAGAGGTAGCAAGCTGATATTATCTATCATTTTAACGTCAAAATGTCAGGAATGTTGTAATTTTAACGTTAAAATAACGATAAATAATATCAACTACGTGGGACAGTGATGTCTCTTATAAAACATAAGTCTTCTGTCTTTTATACCTTTCTTTCTGTTTGTTTTGATATTTAAAGAATTACTAATTGAGGTTTATAAGAGGGTTATTATGGAGGGTTATTAGGGTTATTAAATTAATGGAAATTGATCAGGCAATCATATTTTTTTATTTTATTTTTAAATGGTATTTACTTTAAAGCACACATTTGGACTAAACATATATAAAAATGTAAAGAATTGAATATGAATGGTAGTAATTTTCACTGAGGAAAATTGCAAATCGAAAGTGCGAAGGATCTAACTGTAACAGATCTTGTCTATGCATGAAATATTTACTAAGAATGACACAGCATTTCGAAGATATTTCACGCTTTCACGTATCGTCAGCAAAAATTTGTCTCATAATCAGAATCTGTCATCGTGAATAGACGACGAAGTCTCTTTATCTCATGTCACTCGATTGTCAAAGACGGAGTTAGTTGCTTCAGGAGCCAAAGTGCGAACGTCTAAATCGGGAGCGCTTGGGTATCTTTAAATCGTATCACGGCGAATCCGTGCTTCGATTTCGGGGTGAAGGCTGCATGATGGGACGCATGGGAATCGAACGTATATATCGGCTCGGTAGGCTCATTCGATCGTCGCCGCAAACGTCGACGAGAGAAAGTCCACACGACTCGGCAATCACCTTTCGGAAACAACCGCGTTTCAGCGTCGCCTCCAGCTCCCTCGGCAGATTTAGCAAATCCACCAGCAGACTGGTCGGCGATCACGAGAGGGAGGAACACTTCCGGTCCACCCAGACATTACCGCGAAGCCTGCATTCCACTGGTGCTGGACAATCGGCTCGCTCGCAGACGACCAGACGACATCAGGCGAACATCGGCAGGCACGGCAAAATGGGTCAACATAGTAGCATGATCAACATATCGATCAAGAACACGGTGAGCACATCGCCCACGGTAAACGTGACGCCCGCGTACAGCACGCTTCAGGCACCGCCGAAACCCGAACGTACGTACAAGTCGTCGTTGTTACGTAGCAAGAGCTTTAACGTCGAGGCCGACAAAAACGGTGTCGACGCGCCAACCCACGCACCATATACCTCCAATTTGCACCTGAACCGGCTGGACGAGACGCCGCCGCTGAAGAGTCCCGGCATTCTCGCCAGCATTAGCCGTAGTAACAGGGATCTGTTAAGAGATGGTAAATATTGAGATGGCATAATAAACCGTCCTTATCCTTCTTTCTGAACGTTAAATTGCGGTATCCTTCTCCTTTTCCGCAAACACGCGTGCCCGAAGAGCGTCCCAAAGCGTGAACGGTCTTAAGCGAGAGGCGAGAAGTCTGACAAAGTAATGAATTATATTTGTTTTACATATATTGTAAGTCCCGAGGCATATGTGCTTTCGATAATTTTGTACTTTTTTAATTTCCCCTTTGGTTATCGCGTTTAAATCTTTCCTTTCTCTTCCTCCTTCGCCCTCGTTTTTCATATTGCGTCACATACTCATATTTGCAGATACATTAAATTTTTACATTTATTCTCATTAAACAGTTGACTTCCTTTCTATCACCTCGTTACGCATTTTATGGGATATTGTCGGCGTGACAATAAATAATGACATAATGATATAAATAGTAGTGATAAAAACAGACACATTCTGGAAAGTTCAAGAATCAAATAATGTTCAAGAAATTAGAAGTAGCTTATAATTCATAGACGAGAAGGATATTAAGTTCTACCGTGCGACGCGTACACAACATTGTTATCACGAATTATTTAACATGAATCTACCGAAGTCGAGGACGTGAAAGTTACGTCCGAAATCGATCATCATAGAATAAATTAAAGTAGAACTGATAACAATCGCCTAAGCCGTCTTAAATATTACAAAATGTTTCATACATTTTTAACGTTTACGTGCCACGTATTTTCGATAGTTACTGACATACTCACAAAGTGGAATATGTCAAAAAATCATTACTGTATTCTCGATATATAATGTATACAGAATGCTTCGAGTCACCATAATTCGCGTCTCTATATCTTCTTATTAATATTTTCTTTCAATAATCTGAAATGTATTTTTGTATGAGCAATCGCTAATAAAGATGACAGCCTTGAAAGGAAATATCGCGGGACAATATTCTGTATGTCCATTATAATTCTGATGAACAAATGAATACACGAGTTTCATATAGTTGCGATATTATTTATATTCATACTGTTGATTTACAATAATATAAACATATAAACGAAAATTCTTATCCTTGTATATTATATATACCTTGTATTTAAAATATTACGTAGTATTATAACATAAAAAAATTCAACGGGTTGTTTGCACTGTACAATATAACAAAAATGCCTCAGCATCTGGATCTTACCACTGTCTTCAATAAAGTACTGGAATTCTTGGAATTTTTTTTGATGAGTATGATCCAAGTTGAATCGCAGGCGATACCCAACACATTTACCAAAAAAAATTCCAGGACGCATTCTATTTGTAGCGAAAGCCTTAGAATCGATATGTATGCTCCCAAGGGTACTATTTTGACGATAGTGGAAAATCCAGGTATGCTGTATTTTTATTTAGTGATAAATATTTCGGAAACTTTTGGATTTCGTATAAATTCTATACACAAATAGAAAATAATATTATACTGTAATGAGAGAGCAAGAATTAATTAGAGAAGATGTGTGCTATTTTCTTCGAATGTTATTATAATTGATAATAAAATACAATATCTTTTCGATCGATAATAAAAAGTATAATTTCTTTAAGACTACTTCATCTTCTTTTGCGTGTCATCTGCGGCCAATTTTCGGAATTTCTTAATGGCGAGAAACGTGATCACCGCGTTTACAATGTACGTACTAACGCATACAATGCAGATATCTTTAAACAAGTATAATATATGCATTAAATATATGGAACAAATATCAGAGAGTATTCCCAGAACGACAATAGTGGCTGTACAGGCGTAATTATTAATCATACCTGAAAAAAAATTTCGTTATTGTTACGTAAAGCATACACACGCATGGGTGAGCGTAATCGAATACATACTTAAAATTGCAAACTGAGAATAAAATGCTAAACCATATACAGAATTTGGGATGTTAAACATAGAATCTTTTGGGAACAGTCCGAATCCCTTGCCATATCTGAAATACCACACGTTATTTTTTTATTACATATTGTTACGTTTGTCCGTCGAAATAATTCAATAATTATTTACGATCGTCAATTCGAACTATTTCATAATATAATTTTATTTTATTTTATATTTTTCATCTAACATATTTATTCTGTTTTATTTTATGAATTTCAATGTATCGTTTAAAAACTCGCGCGGTTGAAGACAGTATGGCTGAATACATGATGTCGTCCATAGACCTTAAGTCCAGGGCACATAAAAAAACACAGTAAGGCCGGTATTCATAGGCTACGTTTACATCGTAGACTTGATACGCGTATCAAATAGTAAATAACTAGTACATTGATTCAGCTATTGGCTGATCAGCTCAAATATACTACTTGATACGCGTATCAAGTGCACGATGTAAACTAGGCCATAGTCAGGTCTTATATTTAAGTTCGTCTTAAGTTTATCTTTAGATGCTGTACGAATCAGTTCATTGGCTACGGAGTATCTGAAGATGAATTTAAGATGATCTTAATTATAAGACTCGATGGACTCGATTATGAATACCGGCCGTAGACACCCACATTAGGCTTGTTCTACATTGAGTAGTAAGTAGTAGTGTAGTAAGTCTATTCTATAATGGCAGTAAGCAGTACAAAGTAAAGAATAAGAAATAAAGAGTACAAAATGGGATTTGCCCATTTTCATTACTGCCGATTTTTAATTCGTCAAATCTTACTTCTTACTCCTTACTCTGTACTGCTTACTGCCATTGTAGAATAGGCTTTAAGCCGTAAGGAACTGACCAATCACATTCAATTATTTTCTTCATATTCGACTGTGATTGGTTAATTTCTTACGATTTAAAGGCCATCGCACACAACTTCCATAACTGTAAGCATAAGACGTAACGTTAGAATTAGCCAATGAATGAGCGTATAAACCAATGGAACCTTGACCTATACGCTCATTCATTGGCTAATTCTTACGTTACGTCTTATGCTTACAGTTATGGAAGTTGTGTGCGATGGCCTTAAGACTTATTATACTACTTAAGGCCGTGGCACATAAAAAAACTTAAGCAGTGAGCAGTAAAACTTAAGCGAATCGACCAATCATGGTCGAGCAGTATTGACCGTAATTGGTCGATTCGCTTAAGTTCTACTGCTTAAGTTTTTTTATGTGCCACGGCCTTTACGACTCAATATAGAACGGATCTTAAATGGTCACTTTTCTTCTTAAGTTGTAAGCCAGCGGCATACGATGCTTTTATTTGTTTTGAGTTGATTAAATGCTGAGTGCACTTCTGCTCAGTGCAGCTAATGTATAATATATGTTAAGTGTACAAAAAAACGTCTGGACACTAGAGGAAGAAGTTATGGACACAACCGAGCTTGTCGGTAATCTTTCTCGAGTCCATATTGCGAGATCTATGGTGTAATGTCATCATGTCGTTATTGGCTCCAGCGCACAGGACGCGGCAACGCATTCGCCAATCACTGTTTTGCTTTGTCGAAAATAGGAAAAATATTTCCGACAAAGCAAGACAGTGATTGGTGAACGCGTTGCCGCGTTGTGTGCTGAAGCCATTATTGCTGCTCAATTGCTGACTTCATTTTCTTCGTTCACGATTATATTGTATCAAAATATTATCTTTTTTAAATATTAGAGATAAAATAATGATATTCTGTTATTATCCGAGATAAAAATTTTGCACAAAATTATGTTTAAAAGTTACAAGTATATTATCACGTAGTAGCCAATAAGAGCAGTTTTTACACTTGTTCAGCGGCGATCATCTTCGTATCTCGTATATTTATTATTCATGACATACGAATCAATGTGTTGTGATTTTCTGCATTGTGATGCAGAAACATTCTAATATTAATAAAATATTTATATTTATACTTCAATATTAATTCTGCCATATCGTGAAACAATGTATGTCTTTAAAAAATTAGCTTTAACAGGAATTGTATTTATTGATCCTGAATTTTACTCACGCTCACGGGAGCTACTCAAAAAACAAAAGAACAATGAAGTCAATCGCATTTAGCTAAGATAAAGATTAACGTTCGATTAATCAATATAATTTGTTTATTAGCATAATTATGAGACGCAGTGTGTACTTGAATTCGCTTACTCAGACGTAAACACTTTCGTGCAGCTGACGTTTTCATGGATATCACACATCGCCTCGTACGAGTCGTCCTGCTCCTTTTTCATCTCCACGATGTACGCGTAGTACGACAATCCGAAACCGATCACGCACGCGGACACGATCCCGGCGTTGATTTTTCGTAAACCGCAATTTCCAGTTGCCATCGTGCTGCCAAATGGTACTCGCTATGACCTGCTACTGGATTATTATTTATTGCACACGTACATTGGATTTTTCTCGACCTTTGATATCAACACACTGATATCGCCGTGTACATTGGAACCACTTCGAGATGTTTCAGCGGCGTTACGTGCTTAAATGAGGTGGCCGAAGACCTATTAACGCCGATCGATAGCCAATTAAAGAAATATTAAAGCGCTTTCCTCACCATCGCGTCGACTCAAGTGTCACATGTGTGCTCGTTAGAATGGAAAATTGTCTTGCTGGAATACATTTGCATATATTACCCAGGATTCACGAGGGTTATACTTGCCACACATTCTGACGAGTCAAAATCTTTTATTCTTCGAGATTTGTACATTATTTAGTAAACTCTAAAATAAGTACCTACTTGTGTATCGAATGTGTTAAGGATGGAACTAATAGGAAACTCGAGAAGAGATATTTATTATACAGCTATATACTTTTTAATGTCTCCTTACCTGCATCTCCATTTTAAAAATAACAGTAATTACTTATAAGACTTAAAAATTAAGATCAAAAAAATAATTCTGCCTTAAAGTATACAGTTTTCTTAACGTTAAGATATTATTTATGTGCGAAAGAATTAATGTGTTTTTCACGATATATGCTACGTCTCGGGATTTTGAGATACACGATACGATATAGACGAAGACTTCGGTAAATAATTGTTTAACTAGTTGCAACATATATTAATTTCATTCGTAAAAAAGATTAATTATAAAGAAGGTCAGTTTAGGAAAGTGTCGTTCACATATAATATCTTTCCCACATATCTTAAATATATATATCGAGTTGATTCTTGCAGGTTTATTCTTGCGGAGCCATTGCTCTGGCTTGAGCTTTAACACGCTTCTCATATTCCAGACGATTTTGGCTGCAAAAGAAACGCCCAATTATTCATTAAGTATTGATGAGCTTATTAGTCAGAACATGTCTCATAAGTAAATACCAATATATTGTGTATGCTTCAGCTTGAGCTGGATCTTTCACGTTTGGCTCGTTCAACAAGTCTTGAATACCAAGCAGAATTTGTTTGATCGTGATGGCTGGTCGCCAGTCCTTCTCTTCGTCCAAGAGCGATAAACAGACAGTACCCGAGGGGTAAACGTTCGGATGGAACAGCGGAGGTTCAAATTTACATTTCGGTGGGCTTGATGGGTAATCATCTTTAAAAATCATGCGTAACTTGTACAAGCCACCCTCCCATGGAGTCTGCAAAGTCACAAATTTAATGCAAATGCACACCATCTACTTGAAAGCATTTCACTCACAGATTTCTTTCCAGGTATCGCACATTCCCAACTCATTAAATTGAGGGAACCATCTGGATTTTTAGTTGGTCTAGCTACAAAGCCCTGCAAAAATTGTCCTTGCATTATTTAGGGAGAAAAAGTCCAGAATTTCATACGAAAAGTGAAATGAGACGTTTCTATGAGAAAAGCCTTTGAGCATTTTTAAATAAATACTAAAATACTAAGAGTTTTTCGAGAATTTTATTTTGATTCTGCTTTACAAGTGTTATTTATAGTTAATTAAAAACCAGCTTATTTTCTGTCTCTTCCTAAGAACAAAATTGTAATTGCTCAGGTGTGAAAGATATTGGTTAAGATAAAACAATTTGACTCTCGCTTTTGATTATCAGAGTCTGGAGCGCCACGCCAACCATTGTTTACAATCGCGACGGAGAATTGTGATCGACGCGTTTCGCGCGCACCAAGCGGGGACGACATCGATGGCGCGTTCCCGCGGGAACGCGTGCACGCAGCGAGCGCGGAAACTCACGAACGGGTGGTCCTTCCTCCATGCTTTTCGCTCCTCGGCGAGCCTGGCGATCGCTATGCCTGACATCAGGTCTGTGACGATGCGGCGATTTTCGGATGGGAGACTCCCACGCGGCCGGACGGTGCGAAATCCTTCACTCAATCACGTCTGTGACGTGCTTTGCTACTCGTGGACAGTCCTGCCACGGAATTTAAATGTTGTCTAACGTTGTTGCCGAACCCGTGGAACGCGTTCTCTGCGAGGGTGCAGCCGTTTGCCAGCTAGGGGGTTACACGCCGATCGCGTTCATAAAAGCGCCATGGATTCGTTCGCGTGCGTACGGTTAGGATAGGGAGAGGGTTTTTTAGAGGATAAACTGACCGTATAACGATTCAATCGATAAGGAAGAACGATTTTTCTGGACTAAATGTGCAGACGTGCGCCAATGACGTGGTCTGAAAACTTGTCCAGCTCGCTGATTCGCTAGTCCAGAATCTAATGGCGTATGCTACACAATTTGAAAATATCGTGCTTACGTTTATGCTAAGTAAATATGATAAAAACAGATCTGAGTCGTTTAAAATAATTTTAAGGATAAAATTTTATATGAATATTATGGTTTAGATTAATAACGTAAATTGATTTGCTCATGTTTCATATTGAATGATTTCTACAAGTAGTCACTCTTAGTTTTTTGTCAGAACTATAAAATTAATTTAGATCACAAGAAATATAACATTTTATGTTGTATCATATACCATATTTATACTATTTATACTATCTTTAAATTTTATTTTTAAAAATAAATTATTTCTGCAAATATTTTTTTGTCAAGATTTAACAAACAAATCTATTATTCGATCTATCATTCGCTAGATATGTATAATATGGTAGATTAAATTTTTTAAACATTTTTTTCCTTCTTTTATTTTTATATTTCCAAGACTTATGTTGGTTTTTTTAATACGTCTCTTAAACGTTTATAATATGTAAAACGTGAACCATTATGTGCTACTTGGATTATTTTAGTTTGTTCGCTAAAATTGTCATTGTTTTAATAATTTTGAATAACTTGATTAGAATCATATCCAATCATATTTAATGTAATACAATTCTTATTAAATAAATTTTTATGTAAAGATCTCATTTTAAATAATATTACTTGACACACTCATCTTAAATGTGATATGTATTTTAATATAATATCTTGATCAATTTTTTTTTCTCAACAATATTGAAGCATCACATATTTTAAGCAAGAATTTCTATATACACGATCTTTATAAAAATTAAATACATATTCGATCTGAATTACGAAAATATATATCATATTTATTAAGTTTTGCAATTGCTTTAAGAAAACGGAAACTTGTAATAACGCGAGCGTCGCTCGTACTGGCTGACGCTGTAGGTTCCACTGTTTGAAAAATGTATTATCGCAATGCATCGCAGCATCACATCTTCGCGGCTGTTATCACACAATATGTTCATTATCACGTTAAGCCATCGGACCGTTTTAGTTATCCACCTGCTGACACGCCGAATACAGCTTCTATTTTCTCATTAGCATCACTGTCATTCTTCATACGACGCCCATCGCGATCACGCACCGGTCCGTAGCTTAGGTCGACATTGCATTAAAAAAAAAGTGCCGAGTGACATCAGAATTCCATTTATATATTTATATTACATAAATATAAAACTTTTTCTGTAAATAAACATTTATTTGCGCGAACAAGTCGTCAACATCGATATTTATTTACGGTACCTTAAAGTTTCAAGCGATGAGAATGACAGCTCAACGAATTTTTCTGTGAGTATTTAACTTTTGTTTTCTTTTCTTAATCTGATACTGCGCGAATTTTATTATTTAGTTTGCAAATCTCAGTTATGTAGCTATCTTTGCAATACTTTTTCAAAGTTGCGTAAAAGATTGTGTAAGATATTAAATCGATTGTGATAGCAAATCGATTTGTCACTTCAAATCACTAAGTCTTAAGAATATTTTAAAGATTTTACGATAAAATATAAATCTTTATTAACAATTAATTAATATAATTACCTGCTAAAAAATTACAGTAGCTAATTGATTAAATTTTGAAACTATATTTGAAAAATGCCACATCCATTTTCATTAATTTAAATTCATAAATTAACTATTTGTCATATAGATGATTTACGTTGCAGATAGAAAAAAAAAACACACTTGATGATTAGTAACTAACATTAATGTTAAATTTGTGATCGAGTTTTTCGTGTGAAGGACCGTGTGAAGGTCCATCGTTAGTCGGAGAGATAACTGTAACAATATTTGCATGATATTAAGTATCAGCGCGACAATGTTGCGTTGACAATCATAAGTAAGATCAAGGCAAAGACATTTGCGTCGCGTAATTTGTTCGCATTCATTAAGCATTACTTGAGCATAAAACCGAATTATTTGAAAAGAGGGGAGGGGGCTAATCGATCGCAAAAGTGTTTCAAACGCTAAGTTAAGATGATCGCGCGTGGAAGCCGAGAAGATAGTAAATGCGAGATATTAAATTATGTATACATAAGTCAGTCTTGTTATTCGCGACTTGCGCAAATGACGAAGCTGCCGGATGATAAAGATTATAAATTTCTTACACTAGCCACCACCCACTTCTGTCGCGCACTGTTTGTGAGAGTCCACGAATTGTGTAACAGCGTTAAACAAACTTCAATTACTTTACGATCAAACAAAGGATAAATTATGTCTCGCGCAATCACGCACAGATGTTTAAACATGATGAGCGCATGAAGCTAATCTTAATTTTATGAAGGAGCATACCATTCGCGAGATAACGCCGAGTTAATTCGGTGCATCCAAATTCCTCACGGTTAAAGACAATCAAACTATTTTATTTGCAGAATCGCGCTCTGCTTTATGTGTGTACATTTTTCACATGGCTTTACGAAAGACGATGATATCTGTTATCGTTCACACGTCGACGATCGTCCCGAATGTGACTTTATAAAAGATCGTCTCGTTTGTTTTAACGGTCTTAACGATGAATGGAGAGCAAGGTAAGTGATACTGGAGACCTAAAATGTAAGTTCTACGTTTTCAAATGATTATCCCAAGGGGAACAAAAAGCCAAAGTAATGTCAATTTGATGTTATTTAATGTCATCGACCAAAGCACGACATTTTTTGTCATAATTAGTCAATATGACGTGAAATTGACGTTATTTTGACTTTCTGTTCTCCTTGGGATCGAGTTGATATTTCGAGTTGATTGTTCCCTTGATATAAAATTGAAGCTTGACATTATTATTTGATATTTCGTTAGTTATTTTCGTTATTTCGTTAGTTAAGAAAACGAAATAATGCTGAATTTTTAGGGCTGAAAATGTACACGTACTCATCCTTTGCGTATGGCCGAAGGCAACGTTTGATCCGCAGGAGATTTTACGGGGATTCACGTTCTTACGGAAATTAATGATTGCGAACAGTAATTTAACTCGATTGTCAACCGTATTTCCGAGCGAGATGCAATTTCTGGAGGTAGAGAATGCTTGCCAAAACGCTTGGAGAGCAATCGAGAGCTTTGTCTAGATTTCATTCTAAAAAAGTTGCTTATTCGAATTTTCATGGACAATAGGCGTGATAATTGACAGTTGTAACATTATTTTAAATCTAGTAAAAAACAAAAGTTAAATAGACTATCTCGGAAAATATCCCAAAATATTGATTGAATCACGACCACATTTTTTGTCATAATTTAGTCAATATGACATCAAATTGACATTATTTTGACTTTCTGCTCTCCTTGGGATCATTGATCTTGAAAATTCGTTATTGCAAGATATATTTTGCACGTATTTTATTTCGAGAATATTTTTTTGGGAGTTTGGAGAAAGTATGTTTGTATCGATAGAAAATCAACGTGACCGACACCAAACTACGTTCACTACCGAAAGATGTGTTTTCGAATCTGCGGACTTTAAGATGTCTCGATTTAAGGAACAATGCTCTCGAAGAGATCAATATTACGACTTTCGATATGCCTGCGTTGAAGCACATTTATCTAGCCGGTAATAATAACTTGAGTAATAATAACTAAGAGTAATAATAACTTGATGAAATTTTTATTAAAAAAAAAATCCACAAGAATTTGTCAAATAAACAATCTATAATTCGAGAAAACTTGGCGGATTAAAATTATATTAAAATTATATTATCCTACTTGTGAAATATTATGAAATAATACTTCTGAGATACTTTTTTATGTAATTAATAAATGATCTCAATCAAAATTGCATTCGATTGATGCGCGAATCGTGGATAATTAATGAAGATGTACTGACGAAGGTAATCCATTGAGATGTACGGAAGATGTAGCGTGGATTTTGGACTCCAGTGAAGGATCAGCCGCGAATAAAGTCGTCGACAAAGACAAATTACTTTGCGCCACGCCGTATGATGGAAGACCGCTTGTCCCGGTCGTCGAGATAATCGCGGTAACGAGAAAATACATCCTTTTCTTGTAATTGATGATTAAACGGCTCTCGAGTTCTCTCTAAATCAATCTGATTTCCAGACATTGAAAAAGGAATGCAAAAAGACGGTTTGCGACTGCGAATTGATTTATGTAGTTGAACGTGCGGGCAAACTTACCCAGAGGCAGCTTATAGCTTTTACCTCGGTCAACTGTAGCCATCGCGGTTTAACGGAAATGCCTAAATTTTTACCTGCAGATACAACATCCCTGAATCTAAGTGGAAACAAGGTTTCGTTTATTCAATACAATTCTTCCCGCAATTAATTAATTACTTTGAACAATCGCGACGTTACAAAATATAATTAAAAAATTATATTACTGGTAAGAATTCGCATATTAGATTGGTGATTAAAATACTTTTAATCTAAATCTCTTGTTTACCGTAGATCAAGGATCTAACTCCGCTTGCGACAAATCCCGCTTACAAGTCCGTGCTGGACCTCTATGTAGACGATAATCTGGTAGAATGTATCGCTCGGTTAGAAGGATCAGACTGGCTAGACCATTTCCGACTCCTTAATCTTCGGGGGAATAAACTTACCGATGTTAGTTCGCCGTGACAAAGTTATCTGACGTCACGCGAGCAGCCGATCTATTTCGTATGACGGATGTCGGAATAAAAAGAAATTGTTTGAGTTGATTTCGTGCGGCACGATAGACGATTAAGAATCGAGATACGCGATTTAAGACGATTGTATCACGCGCGCTGTTCTGTATCAACATAACACGTTACTACTTCATAAATGTACCAGATATAACTTATGATTCTTTGTTCTGCGTCTTTCAGTTGCCCACTTACGCTCTGGAGAACGCTTTGCTGCACAATACTAATGTAGCTAGTCTGTACCTCGGCAATAATTCGTGGACGTGCGACTGTCACTTTACACCGAGCTTCCAGGTATAATTAAATTGATATCATATAATTTGCATATATAAATTTTTCAATTAATTACTAATATTAAGGTTGGCATTATTATATATATCGTTTTTTTTTTTAAGTAAGTTTGATAGTTTTTACTTTAATTTATTTAGTTTTAAATTATTAAAGAATTAAAAAATAGATAAATAAAAATAGCGATATAAATAAAATATTTAATTTAAAAATGAATTAAATTAAAAATTAAATTTAATTAATATCTAAACTTAGATTTCCGATATTAATTATGCACATTAATTATTCGCATGCTTTTTGTGTGAATTTCTTACTTCTAGTAATTAAAAAATTTTTAATAGGTACTACACTAGACTAGAGTTTAATCATTATCTTAGTTGCATATTTTATCTTTTTGTAGGATCTCCTGATCAGGCATCCAAATATAATAAAAGATATCAATGACATAAGGTGCGCTTTTACGAGTGACAATGATATCTTAAACAAACAGGTAACTAACTAACACGTTTTTCTTATCAGATTGAAAAGCAGGATAATGCAATTAAGATGCAATTGCGTTGTGCTTTAACGTTTAATAAAATGATTCTCACAGATCCGCGATCTTACGCGGACAGAGATCTGCATTTCACCAGACGAAGATTCTTGGCTTCATCCCCTCGACGTTTTGAACATTATATTGGCGTCATTAATATTCCTCGTGCTCGGCAAGCTTTTGTATGATTACTGGTCTTTTAAGAAAACCGGAAAGCTACCTTGGATCGTCGCCAAAATACCATGATAACGGTACAAGTGCCTCTTATCCCTTGAGCTATCGAGTGTCTGATCATTAAAGTAATAATGGAAACTGTAGCGAAGGGATAAATGTAAATCTAGCGTATTAACCTAGAATTTAATTAAACTTTTCTAACATAAATTATAAAAAATAAATAAGTTAAATTCTTTCATAACACGTGTTTAGATCGAATAAAAGATTCTCAATTATGTGAAACTTCTATTGACTGTTTAAATGTATTTTAATGTTTATTTAAAATTTGTTATATTAAAGATGAACAGGAGAACAAGAAAACAGCAGTACGTTATATTGTAATAATTTACATATAATTTTTGAGTTTATGTTGATTGTTGCTCTGTCTCACGAATATATTCCTGATACAAACTTTCAGCAGCAGCAATCTTAGCGCTATCTCTCCTCAATCCTTGTCCTACAAATAAAATTATATGAATTATTAATAAGAATTTGAAAATATGAATTATATTGAAAAGAAAATTACACGTTATGTCTCATCCAGAATGTAAAATGATTTTTGCGAAGATATAACTTGATGAGATGCTTTTGTATCTTTTAATCAGATTATATACGATGAGATAATAAAATGAGAAAATAACGTACCAACTCCAACATGACCTAAAGCTATGCATTGAGCTGTATACATAAATCCTTGATTTGTCCTCGAATTACGAATAGTATATTCTGGAATGGATTCTCCTTTCTCGAGACAAAACTTGTAGAGCTTTTGCGACGCATTTTTCAACTCGCCTTTCTTTAATGCCGTTATCTCTAACATCCTGACACAAAGAGAGTGTATTAAATTCTATTTTACATGAAGCAGATTTTTTGGATGTTGCCCCGATAGGTTTTATATTCTAATTTCTCGTGTATTTTTGCACCATTAAACTTACTCCTCCCTCGAGAAATCTAATAATCCGCAGACAGACGACGAAAGTTTCGAACCATCCAGCTGACGCTCGGCTATGATCCACAATATTTTTGCTGCCAATTCGTTTTTAGCCAGATCTTGGGTCGCGGCACACGACATTGCTGACACATTATCCAAACTATGTTTAACAACGTGTAAAAAAGCACTTGCAACATTTTATACGCCGGACTTATAAACGACGAAGTAAAAGTTATTGAAATGATTAAGGAATAACTGCAGTGAACAATCTGCACTGTTATTGACGATGCTCAAGATGCATAAGAATGATAATGTTCCGTAAATATGATCTATTTGTACAAGCTAAGTATTTACCGCGAAATCCACACAGGTCACCGTTTATCACGTACAAATTCGGTTTTGGTTTGTACTCATATTTGATTGACACCTTGCACCGCTTTGCGTATTCCTCAAGGATAGTCAACGGCGAACGACGATTCACAGTTGCCGCAGAACATTTCGCAACGTTGATCTATAGTGTTTGAAAGGTTACTATAAAGCAATAGGCTAATTTTAGATTAACAAATTTTACATTTTATCTACGTATGGCTGGATAAAAGTTATATAAAATGAGAAATTAAGAAATGTTTATTAAAAAATATTTGTCTTTTCTGTTCCAAAAAAATTTGCGTTACAATATTCCATGCAATTTATTGTATTTTCATGTTACAAAAACAACATAATTATATATGAGTGCTAATACTTGTAAATTTTTAATTACTTCTTTTTCATTTTTGTCACATTTATCATCATCGTTGGTCATCGACGAATGATTATCTATATTCCTGTCAATATTTGGCCGAGTCTCCGAATCGTTATCATCTGAGAGACAATTAAAGCCAAATTTATTTGTGTCACTAATTGCGAAATAAACTTTTTACCTTTTATATCATCATGCCATTCTCGCAATGCATTATTAGTCACTTTTGTCCATCCTTCCAAACTACTCGTTTCAGCTATTGCTCTCATCAACCCTATATTACAAATACATAATTATGTATTGAAGCAACTAATATTATGAATTTTCCTTTCCAAGTATCTCTGTAAAACCATACTTCTTCTGCATTCCGTATCACACTCACTTTCTTCCGAACTAACACCAATTGCTTTGTCAGCATTATCCTTTACGCTAGTATCTGATTTCCCCTGGGAATTGTGACATTTATTCATCGCGCTCGTTTTGAAATGTTGAACGACCTCGTTGACTCTTGGAGGTGAATTCAAATGATATCCCTGACAGGGATGTTTCTTCTGAATGGATTGTTCACTACAACGCTGAGACTCTAAATCCGTCAGCTTTTCGTGAATATCTTCCACCATAAATTGTGTTTCAGCATTCTCAGTAGCTTCGCGATGTTCCGAAATCTTGAGCAAAAGACACATATTTTTTTTTGTCTATTTAATACAGCAAGCAATGACAGAAGGTAACAATAAGCGAGAAGTGTGCGGGGAATCTACGTACACATAACGTTTCTTCGGCGAACGATTCTATGTCGGATACCATCGAAATCGTTGCGTTAGATTCCCGGGAATCCGGTGTGTGAAACGAGCTGGACGTGTCTGCAATACAAGTGAGATCGTCAGATCCCGCGAACTCTAGCACAAGTTGGATACAATATAACCGTGTTGTAAATTTTAGATTCAGAATCCGTTGAAATTTCTAGAATATACTTGGAATATATCACGCGTGTCATATGAAAAATTATTATGTATGATAATTTGACAAATAACTCGTATATATTACAATTGAAGGAATTGCAGCGAATTTAGTAAAGCAGCTTATGCGATCGCGTTACATCGGATTACGTCGCAAATTTTCGAATAAGCACTCTTTAATCGTCAAACGTCAGATTTACAAAATGAAGCAAATGAGGGATTATTGCAGATAATAATTTGGTCAATAAGTTCGTGGCACAATTGAGAGGATAAATGAATGTAGGTCGTGTGCCATACATTTCTATGAAAGATAAATCTTTCTCGTGAATAAATTTGTGTATTTCCCGCTCTATCATGTATACCATTAATTTAATAACGTGATAATTACAATGAGGTTAGCCGAGTGCACGAATAAATGCAGGCTATTTGCATAATTGGATCACGCTATTGTAACCATTAATTTCAAGCTTAAGCTCGTTATTTTAAACATGTTAAATCGTAAAACATATGTGTGTACTAAAATTCTCTGAGATTATTTGTCTGTTATTATATGCGTGTACACGCGGCATGGAAACATCACTCCCCGGATTCGAGGAAATGCATACCATTTCCCTGCGTGCAAGGCGTCCTGAGCTGCTGCAGCAAATCCTCCGCCCGTTCGATCACCGTCTCCATTTCGCAGAGAAGCGGCGCCGCATTCGGGAATCGCCGTGTGATCGTGTCCCAAATGACCTCGGCATCTTCGACACCGTATAGCGATCTCGGTGGTTCCAGCTTGCCGTGTATCGCCGTATCGGTGAACGATGCGCTCTCGTTGGTCATTCGAGAATTCCGTCTTCTCGCGAGTCCGTCCGCGACGTGATGAATATTTCATCGAGATCGGCACGATAAATCTGCTGGGTTATGGCGAGCGATTTTACATTTTTCGTGCACGGAAAATTGACGGATGGAAGATGTCAAGAGGCAAACAACGTAAGAGCGCGATGTTATCCTGATCGCGATGAATACATGTTTCTGTAGTATGAATTTTTCGGATCGTATATAGAGAAAAAAAATTACTAATATGACTAAATACGTTTAGTTGGTAATTTTTCTTTACTTCGAATATGTTTTTAAGTTAAATATGTGTTAATTTAACAAAATACATATTTTGAATTAACAAAAATATTTGCTTGACCGCCGCATATAGTTGAATCAGAAATATTTTTTTTATTCAACACTTTTCTTTCTCAGTGTATGAATAAAGGTGAGGCAGAACGCTGCTATTAGTAGTCAAAAGATCGAGACAGAAGCATTTATGAAGATTTTAAAACAAAATCGTACTCTGTGTTTCGTAGGACTTTACGAATACTTCGTTGCTTTTATTACAAAGCGATTACTTTGCATTTTTAAATTATTTTGATTATGGTAGGTATTAATATAAAATCAACATATATAAAATTGTAATATAATTTTGCTATAATTATGTAATAGAATTGTATAACATGTTAAAAATCTATAATTTTATAAAATATAAAAATAACTTCGAAAAAACTAAACTGATCACGTTTTCATCGAAAAGTTTCTCTTGAAACCAGTCTCGTTTTTTATGTCTTCATAAAATTTATTGCACGATCTTTTTTTTTAGCGAAGCAGATGCTATAACATTTTTATCTATATTTTTTAGAATTTTTTTTCAAATCAACAAAGATTAAACACAAAAAATTTTGTTTTTATTATTTAGATTTCTATTAGAACTCTAATTAGTGCTATGTTGTTATTTTCGATATCGTGAAATTTGTACGTTGAAGATGAGGTCTCATTTTGTAATACATCTTGAAAGTATACAAGAGATGAAAATTGCACGAGACATTGCAACGGCGTGATGTGAATTTATAAACTTAAATTAGACCTAGAATATGAATAGTGTTATTTCTCAAGAGATTGCAATTGAGAGAGAGAGTCCTTACAATCGTTATGACGGAGGAAAGTTTATCGCGAGAAGGGTTGACCTAAATATCAAAAGTTTTTGGACCTTTATATTATACAATGCACGAGAAAGAGTTAACGCAGAATAACTTCTTTTAAAAATTACAATTAGTTTAAAATATTTTTTTAAATTTATTTTTTACAAATTATATATTTTTTTATAATTCCTTAAATTTATTTCTTCTATTTTATAGTTCCTTAAATTTATTCATTCTGTTAACTATTTTCTTCATAGTGAATATCAATTATAATGTTTAAATTATTGTTTACTTTAAAAAAATAAATATTTTTAAAAATAAAGAAGATAATTTAAAGATTCTTACGTTCTTTATGTTCCAACGATTAATAATCCTTTTGATTGCAGTCATTGTTTATTACACAGGTTTATAAAATGGAATTTTGGGCATTGGATCATATAATTCTTCATGAATATAAATATATTCGGAGAGAAAGAGAGAGTTGTTTCTAAAAAAAGAACAAAACGATAATGAATTGATTAATTAATAATGCATTTCTCACGGCTGATCTGCTGGGTTTCTTTAACGCGATGGTATTTTATTAAAATTATAAACACGGGATTACAATACATCGTGTAACGCGTAATACTTGCTTAGAAACGTCGTTGAATCAAGGCCTCTTTGATTCAAAACTCTTTACCATTCACTTTTTTTTAGCTACGTGTGTGCGAGCCAGTTTGTGCTACGGCATTTTTTTTCCTTTTTTTTTGGTTTTTTTTCGTGTACCTTCTTACATACATGCATAGTACTATAGATTCGTAATCGTAGGACGCATTCTCGATTGAGCGCGACGTGGAGTCGAGTCGTACCGTATAAATCCCATGATAACTACACAGTTTAGATTCATACCCGTCGGAGGAATTAAACTCGATGTTAATCCGCCTCGGCTACGCCTCGACGACTTGCCGCGGATATTTTTTTTTTTTAAAGTCACACCAATATTTCAGTGCCGAGAAGAGATATCGGGAAAATAATATAAATCGTCGTTCCCTTATGAATAGAAAACGATGCGTCCCACAATGTTTATTACGTCGGTTTCCGTCGTCGAAGGACTTACGCGTTTACTTATTTATGTATAGACTTGTTTATCGTGAACTGCGAGAAAACCACCGACTCGAGGATGTATAAAAAATTTCGCGTGAAACGCTCCCTTTTCTTTTCCTTTCTTGACGGAACTTTATGTAAAGGGAGAATCGGGGAAAATTTCTTTTCGAAAAGTCGGTCACATCAGTGAGAAAAAAAAATGACTTGGCTACTTCAGGCTCGGTTAGATAGTGATGGATGGTGTGGCGCGCTTAAATTAATTTCGAACTTTCGATATGTTGGAGTAAATTTTAACACGTCTTTAATGTGACAATCGCGCGGTTAACACATCGAGGAGCCTGACGGGTGTGTGCACAGTTTCGCTTCTCATGCACGCTACGTTATTCGCTAGTACGAATGCTCGTTATCGGATTCCGTGTCTTATGAAGTACAGAACGTCATAAACTCGGACAGCTCTTCGTATTCGGGTAGAAAGAGACTTATAAAACTTTATGAATAAATAATAATCGCGGCAGTATTCGTTGGTAGGCGATGTCCTTAGATAGTGAATTATTCACGGAGCAATTCATGAGACTGGCGAAAAAATATCTTAACGCGACCGACGTCTCGGCGAATTTTCTAACTGTGACATAAGGAACGTACGTGAGTTCGCAAAAGTACTGTATCAAAATACCGCAATTAACGCTAAAAACATCAAAAATTGCGAGTGCAACTTCAATTACGATTCTTACGTGAGATTTTGCAATTAACTATTGTTTAAAATAACGGAGTTAGAAATTTTTTCACTCGAAGTAGGTAGAAAAGATTACGAATATATGCAATATAAAATCTTATTGCGGTTATTTTTGACGTTTTCAAAAGGGAAGTATATAAAATTTTGCTTTATCCTAATTTGATTATGTTTTCCTAAATATAATACGTTAATTGTTCTTATTTTTGTCGACTTGTATCGCTTTTGCGCCCAATGGTTCACTATAAGTCTTCAGTCAATTATCTTCTAATCTTTTATCAAACTACATGTTAAACGTTTCGAAAAATCGCGAGTTTTCATTCCAGGACACATCGCGTATTTTCCTGATGATGACAATTGATAATCTAGAAAAATCAGACTGGGTCGCGTTAAGACACCGATCTCGCCAAAGAGAATTGCATTAAAGGGTTGTGATCCATCTTCGACGATGGTTTTTGAGGATGCGCATATGCGAACGTGAAATTTACGCGAGAGATTTATTTCCGATTGTTGATACGCTTACTTCTATCACAGCATACAGACGTACGTTAGACGTGCTTTACCATACAGTGTCTATAATAGGCTAACGCGTGGAGACTGTGTCCATTTGCTTAACGTTTCATTTGGTTAACAGGATTACGTATACGATTATTGTACACGCTCCTGTGGCATCCAATTAATTACACGTGGGTATCTACATCTCATTCAAGCCGCGCGTATCGATGCCGAAACCTAGATTATACGAGTAAATTATCTACGTATCATGCCGTCTTCCATAAATCACCTATGAAGTTCAAAAAGTCGAAAGTCCTGGATATGGATAATATAAACAAATGATTGCTGGATCAACGTAGGATGAAGAGAGACACATCATAGTTGTACGAGATGGAGTTACTAATGTATTATATATACAATATAACAATATAATATGTTACAATAAAAGAATAACTGTATTGATTGGCGATCCGGTAATAATGATTAGATCGCAGAAGAGCATCTTGACGCGAAAATTGATTCGTATCTAGTTATCGATTTTTTCGTAAAATTCATTAAAATTCACTAAAACCAATAATTCGATTCTGATCATAATGTGACACAGTGTCAGATTGCGAATGAATTATTAATGGTACTAATCAAATTCGAAAGCAATGAGAACTTTAACGGTTAATACATACTTTTTGAAAAACAGCCCAGCAATCATCCTAATTTAGGACAATGTATCGCAGAAACGTAGTCCATATTAGTCGTAGGCTAATCATCATAGGTGATCTAACAAGAAAATCAGGCGGGTGTGAAGCGCGTGAGTCCGATTGCAACAGTCATCAAGATAGATCTTGCGCGAATGATTTAATTCTCCTTAATCACGGCTAACTCTTCATCAATTTTCTCCTCCTCGATCTCGCATTACAATGCGCACGCGATCAGAGGAGTACATCCGACCTATGACTCGGAACATCCGCAAATATCATTCAAACTGTCATTCGCAGTGACTTTTTGCCTACCCTTTTCCGTTCATTCACATGTAAACTATCCGAAACGCTTTTCCTCGCGAGACAACCATCCTATTCTCTTTTCCCTCCATCTCGTTACTTTTCTCATCGTACTCACGTCGTAGTCGTTTACGACGTTCGCTCGATAACCGATGGAAAGTGCACTCAACGGAAACAGCGTATCCTACGTATCTCTTAGAAGCATTGCGTTTACGTGTAAACGCCAATTTCACCGCTCTTCGTCCACTCGCGCGTATCTTCCTTTTTTTTCTCTTTACTTCCTAAATCGTGTGTATCTAAACCTACCATGATACTGCAGTGTTTATCGTAAATGTCATAAACACGAGCGTACGAGGTGCGGTTACGTCTACCTTTCATCGCGAACTCCTTTCTGAAGGATTGCAGGCGTTCCATGCGTATCCATTTTCGCACGACAAGCTCGGCGATTATCATCCACCCCGGTCTAATGAGTCGAATCGCGATCCGCTTATTCAAAGTAAGCCGAACGTTATGATTCGATTAGAGGAATAGAACTCGACTACGTTTCACCACCAGCCAAGTGGCTACCGAGCACGTCTCGTGCGCTCGCTTCTATGCGCTTCGGATATATTCTACGGGATTTCGTACGATTACTGCGAGAGTATGTATACATGTGTATGTATGTGACTTACGCACGTGCGTGAGCCTGTGTGTGTGTGTGTAATGTACGTGTATGCGTGCCTTTGGAATGGGAGTGCTTGGCTGCCGTACACTCCGGTCCGTTACTCAGGGTGGATTGATGGGAAGTGGAGGAGGGAGGGCCCAGAGCGAGGTAGGCATTTAAAAATCATGACTATTCACACGGTGGTCTCGATATTGGCGATGGCGTATTGTCAACAAATACTGTCCTTCCCGTAATTCTCCAGGTACATTTCCTGGGGCGTGGCTAGGTTGTAGCGTCCGCTCAGCCGGCTCCCGGTCAAGCCGTTGTTGTGGTGAGTGTGATTCACATGGAGATGATTGACGTTCAGGGCGACGTTCTTCTTTTTCTTGCGCGCCTTGTGCCGATAGAGGCAATACTTGAGACAACCAGTGGCCAGCAGGAGGATCAGGAATATACCGAGGGCACCGGCGCCCACCGCGACATAGAGCAACGTCACCCCGAAACGGTACGAGCAATTAGCCTCTTCCTCGTCGAAACCCGAGGGACAATGACGTACACCGTCGCACCATAGGGCAGAGTTGATGCATGCCTGAATCTCTGGACACCTGGATGACAGAAAGACAGACTCGAATGAAGCGATTTTATTTCTATTAAACACTTATCTACTTCGCAATGTATAAACAAGGTGATTTTTTTACATAATGGAAATCGCACAACGAACCTGTACGGGCAATCTTCCGCGGGCGATATGGCAAATGCGTTGGCGCCCAAATTGGACGTTGCTGGTGAACGTTTAGAGATCGCGATCCACGTGACGGCGTAGAAACCGGGTTCCTGCTGGAGGAACTCTACGACGAAGCTGCGGGAGTGCTGCGCCATCGCCACGCTCGCGTTCACAGCGCTGTAATTCCAGCCACCTGAGAAGAAGTCGACGGTCCTGGTCGTGTCGACACCACCTTCTGGACAGATCACGCTGCGCTCCTTCGTATTCGCGGCCGAGTAGATGACAATTCTGTTTAGGGTTGTGCACTCCATGACGTTGTCCAGGGTGATGCCATAGCCGGCGGTTCTCAAGTACAGAAAATTGATGCGCGCGTCTTCGGGCTCGATCAGCCACGGCTCGTTCATGCATTGCGTTGCCGTTAGATCCTCGGTGTTCGTCAGGATTTCCTCCACCGCGGCCAGGCCGGGGATCACCCGCGGCAGAGGACTCCTGAGAGAAATCTCGCCACTGGTACCGCCCAATCGTCGTTCTTCGAGTCTCGTCGAGCATTTGTGCTCATTTGAATCTGCATTTACGGGGACGAAACGGTATTCCCCCTCGAAGAAGAAGTCTCGATAATCTTGGGTGACGTTCATGAGCGTGATGGTAAACCTGACCTCTACTACGTTTGATGTCAGGGTTCGGATGACAAGTCTCTCGCTCACGTTTGCGCACAAGCAATCGCGAACCTGAAAGCAAAGAATTACAACGGTTATGAAGACAGGGATAGAATTATAACTATCGTAGAAATATTCAACTGTTTGTAATTATTCGAGAACAAATTATCCGGAGTTTTAATCCTCTTTTAGAGATTGATTTTTAAAATGAGACTCTTTAATGAGAAGAGGCAACTTGAAAAATGAAATAAATAAATCAAATAGAAAAAAATTGTATTATATCACACGTACCAGTTCGACTCCTTGCCAAGGATATTCAGCGACAACAAGATCCGCCATGCCGAATTTTTTAGTGTCCGCTATACGACGGTCGCACGTCCATCGATTCACCAACGGGTCTACGTAAGACGCGCAGCTCTTGCCACCAAAGGAAGCTCTTATGAAGGACAGCTCTATTCTGTGATCAGGCTCGGCTTCGAATCTATACACGCAGCTCAGATTCTGCGCTCCGCCGCGACCGTAGAAGAACACGTTCTTCGGTGACGCAAACTTACCGGCGTTGGACGATAGAGAAGATGAGGATGAGGAGGAAGAGGAGGACGATAAGGACGACGTGGAAGACGTGGATGCGGCCGACGGCGCCGAGGTGAACACGTGGTTACACGAGATGGCTTCGTGGACGAACTCGTAGCGCAGCACGAAACTTATCGGATATAGCGCGCTACCCTGGCGCAATATGTGTTCCAGGGTGAGATCGCGACCGGTCGACACGTAACTCTCTGCGAGGCTACACGGTCGGGTGTGACGGCTGCTGTTGCGCAGCAGGCTGTGATCGCAGAGTCGCGGTATGTCGTCCTTACAGAACTGCCCCATCAATGTAATGTTCTGCGAAATTATTACACACGGCATGCGTCAGATAAGAAACGTTGAATGTTCAGTCAAATTATCGCCGTAACTCGACGATAATTTTGTTATCGCGTAATGTATGTTAATTTGTAAAGAATTGATCTTATTCTAATAATTATTATGTATCCTTGGATTCTGGACGAAGAAATTTTATAATTGTTTACCCCTTTTGCGAGATATTTAGATTACGCGATTCTCGCTCGTGGAATCAAGTACTCTTTTCAAAATTTGTATGTTTATATCTATATTACTTCACTAACAAAGTTACTTTAGTAACGAAGTTATATTACTTCAGTAATGAAGCAAGAAAGTTGCTAAGTAACAGACTTTGTCTGGGGAGGGGATACGATTTGGTACGTACTTTTCGGCTGGAAGTAAGTTTGTCCACTGTGATATCGCCATCCCATATCAGAAGCTTTGCATTGCAATCAGCGGCAGTGTCGATACTCGCAGCAGCTTCCACGCTGGCAGCATAATATTTAACGAACGATAACCAAACGATTTCATTGAGTTTCCCTTGGAAGTGATAACGGCAAGTTGTGTTCGGTGGTAAAGAATGTTTTGGATTTTCCAGAGTGCCCGACGAGTTCTCATCACCGGATATATAAAAATCGCAGTTGTCGTTTTCCTTCACAAAACTTCGAGACTTTTCGTCGACAAAGATCACCTGTGCGTGAACGTACATATATAAAAAAGATATTTATAAATCGTCGGATATATTTAATTTTGATTAATACATTTAAATCAAACTTTACATTTTTTTTTTATGATCCGTGATTTAATGATCTTATCAAAGTAATCGCAAGTAATTAGTTTTCGACGAATTTCGCACCTTTCATATTTTTGCGACAAATTTGTGATATTACGTAATAAGATATTCCGAGCATTACCTGAACTTCGAGTTCAAATCCTGGCAGGAAAGACAGTGGTACTGGATGAAACGGATTGTCGTACGGGGACGTGTGAAACTCTAACAACATGGTATTGTGACTGCTGATGATGTCTGGCACCGCATCTCCTCCGCACAGCCTTACAAGCACTCGGTCTGAGGTTGAGCCTCCGTCATATACCGTTAAGTAATCCTGCACGACGTTGCACTGATCCCACACCCTTGAAAAGCACACGAATTGTACTTGGAAAATCTATTCTCTGTATGTTATTTACACTTGTTCTCTTCCGTGTGCACACACGGTTTCCTTTCTTTGAAAGTCTTTCGACATCATAAAGAAAAATGTGAAAAATTATTGACGTGTATTAAATATTAATTCGATCCCACACAAGTCTTAAAGACATCTTTCATACATTTAAAAGACGTCTCTAAGACACGTGTATCGTGGGAATGTATCAACTTTCTGAATATTTGATTTTATAAGCGTCATTTACCTTAACACTCGCTGACTTCTGTCGTACTTCACGACCTGGTCCTTAATGTGTATCTTGTGACTGTTTCGCTGACTAACGGCAAGTAAAGCCCGATGACCCATCGGCGCGCGGTTTTGCTCCACCCGATAGTAGCAAGTGACATTCCTGGGGTAAACTCCGGGATAATTCGGCGACTGCAGTCGGCAGGCTCTAGTATCGCATTTGGTGAGGACGCGATCGCAATACGTGCCGTTCACCAGCTCGCCGCGCCATGTGGACATACTGCTGTTTCCATATCTGAGATGCGCCTCGCTTCGTCTCAGGAACTTGTACGACAGTTTGAAGTCGAAGTTGTAGCCGATACCCTGAGACACGGAAAAATTGTCCGAAATTGTGCCGCGATCGCAACGCGCTATACCCCTTGTATACTTCACGTTGAATATTCTCAGTTGGAAAACTTCTTTCGAAAGTATCCCATCGCTGACATATCTCGAAATTCGTTTGCGACAGAACACGTTTTTGGAACAATTTGCGAGTCGATTTTAACTTCAACAAGTTTATAGTATAAGAGAAGTAAAAAGTGATAAATGTCTCTCAATATTTCCTCAGTTTTTTCTCAATACTTCCTTGAGAAAGGGCGACTTCAAATATCGTTATTTAAATTAAAATACCGCTGTGGAGCAATTTTGATAAAAGTTTCATATTGTGCCGCGGCGAAATTGTGGAAAATCAGACCGCGTATTCCCCTGAGCTAACGCAATTTCTTACCTGCTCTGATAAACGTAGTAAATATAAAGTCAGATTGATGGAAGGAGTTTCGCTGTAATAAACGGTGTAGCCCCACGCGCTGCCACACCATTGTCCTCCCGTCGCAGGACGGCCTTCCTCGCGAATAGTCATGAAACCATCTGGACATCCTTCCGACGTAAAGGACAGAAAGCGGCCGACCGTGAAGGTATCAAAAGTTAACTGTAACACCCGGGAGGAGAGAGAGGAGCGTTATTCTAAAAGTTATGAGCCAGCGAGTATCTGAGTGAGCAACCGGCTAACGATTTTTGTTGGAAATAAAACTTGAAGATAAAAGTTAAACTACAGTTATTACAGGCTTCGTGATAAAAGCAAATATTTCTATTATAATCTCATTAATTGTTACGCAATGTTATATTTTGACTCGTATAATATTGAGAATGAATAGGGATAAATTCACTAGGAGAAAGTTTCAACGCGAAAAATCGTATAATTCTTGTAATACATAAAAATATGAAAAAAAGTTTTTTCGCAAATTCTACAACATTAAGCATTATATACTATATTATATATATTATATGTGTATAATATATACTATTTACAGTATTAACTTGATTTTTGTTTTAAAATGTATAATACCTATCACAGTTTCATAATAAATTTGTATAGGAAAATTTTTGATAGTTTCTAATTCGCAAATATTGATTTTTAAACATGTCGAGGAAGTTTAAAAGATTTAAACGCTTCAAGTATTTTACACCATCATTTTTACGTTTTCATTTTCCCGAGATACTTGCCCTCCATCGGAAAACTTTATACTCTTGACCACTTGATTGTACTTCGCTAACAACGTAAGTATCGATTCTATCATTGGAGAGAGAGATATAATAATCGGTGTGTCAATATCAATCGGGATCGAAAATATATATCTGACGGAAACTTACAGTTCAGAATCAGGGATCTGTAGAGTAAGCGTATTCCGCGATGGCGGACGCGATGTTTACTCAGCGCGGGAGCTGATTTAATTTCGCCAATAAACGCGATAAGAATCGTAAAAGCTGGGATATAAATTATTATCCGGGCTCCGACGCGGCGCGGCGGGTCGGCCCGCTGTCTGTTCCATGACAGACTCCCACGTCGGCTGGGCACCAGTCAGCATTATTTTCTACAACTACATCATTTCTATGTCCAACCTGGACTAGATCTCCGAGATCGGATCCAGCGGCAGTGAAGTTGAGGTGACACAGGAATGGCAGTCGATCCTCCCTTGGCCGGCGAATTTCCACTCTGTAAGTCCGGCCGACGTCACCGAACAACGTCCGATTGCAAGCTGAAACGTTTGTTTGTTCATTTTTACATTGTGCAATAATTATGCGTGGAAAAATAAACCGCGTCGTATAATCGTTCCTTTGTTATAACGCGGTGTGGTAAAATAATACCCGAGAGAATTTTAATTAACGGCTAACTAAACGCATATATCTTACACATCGAATCGTATAATGTTCGATTGAAAAGCGGAAGCTTGTTTCCGTCATCGGACGATGTTACGAAAATATATTCCATATTTTGGAATGTTTCAATATTCTATTATGATTACGTTTATAACATGGGCGAAAATATTATTTGGAACAAAATACTAATTTCCCTAACTACTCTCACAGTTTCGTATATCAAGCCGGTGACACAAACCGTAATTTTTTATTGCGCAATTATTATGCGCGAAAAATAAATCCTGGGGGGGAGGATATAATTACCCCCGGATTGTAGCATAATAAAACGTTATTTTATAAACTCCTAATTACTTTCTCTCACTCTCTCTCTTTCTTATACGTTCTGAATCTATGAGTGTTCTATGTGTGAATCTGTATGTTTACACAATTAAACGTTTATAAATACATGTTTATGCACATTTAATTTCACAGATCTCACATTTTTGTATTTACATTTATTACATATGTCTATATTTGTCTTTAATAGGAACGTTTAATATAATGTTTAAGAAACTAATAGTAATATGTGCAAAATATATACTACGCAAATTAAAAATATACTGATATATAATACTGTAATTGATAATAATGCTAATTTTTCATCTTTTATCTACTATGTTTCTCGTATTCTTATTTTATGACTGGAAGGAATAAAAAATATACGTAATTATTTCACATAATTAGCTTGTTTGGGCATGCGTATATTTTAATATGCAATTTGAAATTCTATGAAGGGATTGGATCATGAATACTATAATAAATTTCTCCTATTATGTTACGTTTCTATTGAAATGTGTCGCATATATTATCGAAAATTAAAAATTCAAAAGGATGAAAATGTGATATTTGTATAACAGAATTATATTTGAGCTTTGAAAATCGATTAAATTTTGTATGAAGTGGTAATTACTATTATACCAATAATGAACGGACAAATTATTTAGCTTGTTAAATTATTAAATAAAAATTATTTAATTGCGTGTTTGTATGCTAATATAAGCCATATGTCGAAACAAACATAAGGCTAATGATATATATTTTATGAATTAGTTTTATGAAATAATACGGTTTTCATTTTTATATGAATTGAGCTAAAATAATAATGTATAAGTAAATAATTACTGGCTTGAAACATTATCTGCTTGGATGAGCGAAAATTTTGTTTTTAATTTAATATATTCAATAATTCATATTCTTTTGATTATATCAGATAAACAAAGCGGTCACGCATGATCAAAACAGTAATTATTGTTCTACTTTTCGATTACTATATATAAATACATTTTTCACTTTATTATCTGTTTGCCTACTGCGAGTATTTAACTGTTTACTTGATTAATTGTGATCCCAGACACGAGATATGCTACCTGGTAATAAACAGAAAGTCCTTTTTAATTTTCAGACATGTAAAAATGCTGATCTATTTGTTGATAGCAATGAACACGGTGATTCGTGCTTTTCCATTGTATTATTGTTATTCAACAATTGTATATAAATTTAAATTTAACAAGAGAATCGTAACAATAAATTCTTTAAAGAAATGATCGATTGGAATCATTTATTATTTTTCAAATCAAATGTCTAATGAAAAACGATTTTGGGAAGGAAGAGAGAGAGAGAGAGAGAGAGAAACACAGAGTGAGATACCTCGGCGTATCGATTCGCCCCGGCGCGGCGACTTGCTTTGTTCGACGTCTCCGTTCGTTCGCAGGGGTACTCACGGGTGCAATATCTCGGCTCGTCAGACTTGTCGTCGCAGTCATTCTCGCCGTCGCAGTACTTGTCCTGCGCGACGCAATGTCCGGTAGTGCCGCATTGGAACTCGGACGGTCGGCAAAGCGGCTCGGTGTTGCTGGCTGCGGGCTGCGATGTCGGACCGGACGTGGACGAGCTCGACGACGACGAGGACTCGGGTGACGTCGCGCCGGAGTAAACCGCGTATCCGCTCGGGTATCCGGAGTAGTCCGATGACGAAATGCCGGGGTGGTAACTAGCCGAGCCAGCCTCGATCGAGGCCGCAATCGCGGCTGCGATCAGCAGCAACCGCCGACACACCAACATGCCCCCTCACCCTAAAAATAAATTAAATTTCGCCAAGTTGAGTTAAACCTTATGTGAGGCAGCCAACTACATTGTATTTCTATTTTATCATTCAACCGTAAGGTTCAACGATGACCGAAACAAAATGTTTCTTTCTTTAGGACTAAATTTCTTTCTTAAAACACTAAATTATTTTTTATATTTTGTTGGATAGACCGATCGAATTTGTCTTGATCAAGATAAAATCAAGATTAAAAATATATTTTGTTAAATTATCTTTAGATATTATTTAAAATTATAAATAATGTAAATTATAAATAATTCTATTTTAATTTTGCGCATTATAGATTATTTAAAGCGGGTTTTAATTTTATTAATAAATAATGGTGTTAAATATAATGTATGGGATTGATTTATAATACATCTTGCAAACTTCTAATATTAGTTTGTACTAGATATCGCCTTCTATAGTGGTGGTAGTTCTACAAGTTCTTATCTGAAGAGAGTCCACGGACAATGGAGTTCTAAGGATTCTACAAATTGTCAATAAGTAGGCAGGAACTATCAGGTTCTATTAAGAAAGAGAAAGTTTCTTGTTTAGTTTTCAATCTAAAGAAGAAGATAATCCGCACATAAAAGAAACAGTATGTTTTTAGCGTTTGTTGCATTGGTACTGCTCATTGCGACGGTGTAAGAAAAAGAAAACCACACAATTCAAAATCTTGAAGAAGTAAATTGATATTGCGAAAGGATCTGGGAAAAGTCTTGGCAAAATCTTGGATATATTCATTGGTCGAGGATATATATATATATATATATATATATATATATATATATATATATATATATATATAAAACCTCTTAAAAAGAACTGAATAAATAGTCGTAATATTTCACAGCTTGCAGGTGTTGCTCCAGCCTGTTCTTCGTAACACTTTTTAGTGACGGCTCTCTTACACAGTAAAGCCCTTCTCTTTCGTGGTTACATTTTTCTTCTTCCGCGTGTGTGCCCCTCTTGTGGCTTCACAATTTCGTCTGTAGCTCCCGTGATATAATTATATTATACTTTGATAAAGCGAATAATATTCTTTTTTCTCCGTCATGTTTTTAAATATTACATTTTAATTCTTTACACAATTTCGCAAAATTAAATTTGTCAACAACTTAAAAAGTTCTTCTCACTTTCCCGATGTTAATACATGAAACTACCACTTTTCCAAGATTTTTCCAGTTTCCTATGTAGTCAGGTCGATGATCAATGATTCGCCCGATTGCATGTGAATAAAACGTTCTTCGCTTTATCTCCGGTCCGTTCTTTCTCTGTGTCACAGGGGATGTTGGCGCGGGATGTGCATCATCAACAACATTGGTTCACTCGATTTAAAATTTTCCCTCCTCCGTGTTCCATCTCTCTTACAACTGGACCGTTCACTTTTTACGAAGCTTTATTCATTCCACTCAAACCCTTCCTTTCTCAAAGTCGTTTACCATCACTCAGATACGATTCGGCGATTTGTTACTCAGAAGAATGCTAACTCGATGCATTCTTTTTACATTACGTTATAGAAACGTGTATATAAAAATAGTAGTAAATGTATTAATGCTTATATATATATATCCTATATATATATGTACATATACATACAATGTCGAAGCATCATAGGTCGTTGAAACCGTCTCAATGTACACTATTGTACTAAGGACAAAAAATATAGCATACCATTTAAAAAAATAGAGGTGACCTTGAGATCTCCGAAGCGCCTCCACTTACTGAAAAAATATTGCTAGCATATTATGCCCCTCTTGATATTCTACATCTTTCATAATTACAATTTTTTTATATTACTAAAAATAGTGGAGATATTTGAGGTGGACAGAGTTACTGCCTCACCCTGTATATATAAATATAAAATACATAAACAAAGGGCAATAAACCAAGCTAGATGACAATGCTAGTGACGTATAATGATGTATAAAGCAGATAAAATAAATGACAAACATTTCGATCTGTAATAAAGTCATCTTCAGTGTCGAATAATAAATTACAAATAAATTTAAACTGCAGTACATTTAAATGCCAATAAAATTAAAAATACTTTTATGATTCGTGTTTTTTCTTGCGCAGAATTATTTCAATTTCATTAATTTTCAAAAAAATGTGTTTGGTTTTCTCCCAGCTGTATCAATAAAAGTATATTATATAAAAGTATACTATAAATACAGAGATTTGAATTACCATATTCGACAGAAGACTATGTATTTAAGAAGTATTTAACAACCGTTAACAGATCAGTATATTAAATAAATTCTCGTAATAAATGTACCGGTGAGGAACAGAGGGAATATATCACGCGTTTGCTCTACATGTTCTTTGATTAACGTAAGCAAATTTTACTCGCTTTGACATACGGGACACACTTCA
This sequence comes from Crematogaster levior, assembly GCA_901521435.1. Classification (NCBI taxonomy): domain Eukaryota; kingdom Metazoa; phylum Arthropoda; class Insecta; order Hymenoptera; family Formicidae; genus Crematogaster; species Crematogaster levior. The sequence goes on from CABEGB010000158.1 coordinate 125,784, forward strand.
AAACATAAAATGAATACCGGCTTTAACTCGTTAAGACACCAAATACAACTTCGGTCGGTGATTCGCGTGGAGTGTTTAGAGAGAGGAGCGGATTATGCTAATTCTATTCGGAAAACTAACTCCTCTTACGTGAATGGACTCACCAGTTCCCTAAGCAAATACCGCGGATCTATTAATTCGCACGGCAGCTCGCACGGATCGATACCGTGCGAGTATTCGTAACAAAGTTTCGCCGTCCTTATCCGCGAAACTTGATAACACAACGTACGCGTGGAAAGCAAATGCGGCGTCGCGGTACCCGTGTTATCCTGTCTTTTTAACCCCGCGTGCAACAACGCCACCCCATCGGCAAAACCCATCGGCTTTTACGTGAATAATATCCATGCTAATGCAACGTCGTCGCGAAAACGTCAGCGCTAACGAGCGGCAGGACAGGGCGCGCGGAAGGAACGCGGAATAAAAATCTGATTTTACCAACAACCAGAAGAATAAAAATAGACTCGGACGTTGAGCGACTGCTACACGGAGACCACCGGCGGTCGGGACAGCCGGCTCGGACGAGGGGGTGGTTACGCGGGGGGAGAGACTGGAATCCGCAATAAAAGATAACTGGATTCAAGTGCGGAGACTGCGTTGCGACAGTAAAGGCTCTGTTTATTAAGCAGAGAGAAACGGAATCTGGGCCAAGCCCATGGGAACGTGTAGCGCGCGGCCAGGCAACGCGGAATATGGTAATTCGCCCGGTGGGACGGGACGGGGGCTGCGCTCTGCTTCACTTCGCAAATATACACGCGCCGTACGAGTGTCACTGAAATTGCACGCGCGTGAAGCTTATGCCGGCAGCGCGGTCGTACTTGCGGAAAAACAGTTCGCGCCGATCGGTTACATTAAATTGCATCACGTACCCGGTATATTGCAAAAATATGTTGTACGCTTCACGTTGCGAATATTAAAAGACGGAGGAATGTCGTACATCACCGTCAAACAATCTAATAATTAACAATAAATATTCAAAGTAACGTTTGTAAGTTATAACAATATTCAAAAAGCAATAACGAACAAAGCTGGATAATAGTGCCAATAATATATAATTATGTAAAGCAAGCTTTGTTCGTTAGTGAATTTTGGTTTTGAATAATGTAATCTAATAGTTATTTTGGAGATTAATTAGAATCGAAAAATAATGTCTTAATATAAAAAGATTCGTATCATGGTAATTTTTGACTGACAAAGTTGACCGATGTTATCGCATATAATTTGCGCAGTCAGACCCATTACACTTATATGTAAATATGTAGATCCATCATATTAATTTATGACTTTCAACAGCCCAAATAATAGTAATTTTTATTGCTCGATTAATTTTTTATTTTCTTCATGCAGAGGTTACGCTATAATTAATTGTTAAGGACAAGTATTATTAATAGCAAATTTTACCTGCAAATTATACGTATGATTAAAATTTGATTGATTAGTGACCTGATAATCAGTTAATTATTCTGTTAGCAAGAATATTAAATCTAAATTTAAGGAGCAAATTTGTTTTTTTCATATAATTGAAAAATAAAAATTAATTTTTTTTATTATTCTTTTCCTGTTTCTTAACATCCGGAGAGAGGAATAAAATCGTATGATTTTAATAAATAAAAATAATTTTTTACGATTTTACTTTTGACTCATTAAAATCACCCAAAAAATTTTCGACTCATTAAAATAATAAACATATATAAAAGTGTTTTTCCGAAAATAAAAGTAAATTTTATTTTTCAAATAAACATCAGCTTTAATGTATTGTCATAATTCTCATTCATCGAAATTGATATAAAATATAAGGGACGGCAAATTCGGCTGTACTTATATTTTCATTTTCCACTTTAAAACGATCTAATTTATCTCGCGTCAGATTTCAAGAAATATCTAACTTAGGTATAACTTCACACGTCGCATATTTCGATAATTATTTTCTATTTAATTATCTATTTAATTATCTCCTATATACATACATTCTAAAACACATAGTCTATTCTAATTTTCCAAACGCTTTTCGTATTAAACGGAACATTATAGACGGAATTCCATTTTGAATCTCGACACGAATTACGCATTGTCTAAAGTGAAAGAGCGCGCCGCGCTTTAGAACAAGGTGAATAAGAGCGAACAAACACGAATGAACAGGTCGTTTTAAATGAACGCAAACAGCTATCATACCGTTAAATATTTTGCTTTATTAGATAAGTTAAATATTTCATTGGATTGGCTAGGCACAATGCTCGGCGTTTGATTTTGTGGCGCACGGCGCGCTATTGTTTACAAGGTCGCCGTATTGTCATTCGTACGGCAGGTCTCGAGCGGGCAAGCAGCGAGCGCAAGTCGCTCCGTATTATTCTTCGAGACACGCTCGCAGCGAGTACAGTGAAAGACATGTTTATCATTCCTGACGGTTAGCTGCTACCCCGATTACACTACCCCACCGCGATCAGTCAACTTTCCGTATTAGCGGATTCATATTGATGATACTTTGTCGCGACGAATATCTCGCGCGGTGTATTCAGAGGTAATTACAGAATTACAGAGGAATTACAAATTAATATTGGATTGATCCATAAGTCCGTGAGGATTCTCTAGTTTAGTTGACATTTGAATACAATTAATTAATTAATTAATTAATTAATACTTATTAATATGTATAATTAATTAAATTATGTATAATTAGTTAAAAATTGATAATAAAGTGCGTTCTCAATTTTTAAAAACCCGCGCGAAACCTATAGATCGACCCGATAGTTCTATGGATTCGAATGCATTATCTCTCAGTACAGTGCGTTCTCGCAAATTTGAATGTAATTTGACCACCATTTTCGCGTCCGGACCGCGATATACATGCCATGGTTTATTAATAATGCGCGTATTTGCCGGGATTTACACGAAATGTATTGCATTTCTACAATATTGCACGATTGTGTATTATCGACTATTGAAATGCGATCGTGCATATTTTTTGAACGGTCCGCTGCTTCTTAATTGGCGGTCACTCGCATCGGTGTGAAGTTGGAAGTGAAGTTGCCGACACTGCGTCATTTACCGAAAGTCGTGCTCACGCAGCGGTTCGGCCTCGCGTCGCACGCGGCACCGCGATTCGTTTGACGGGTAAATATGGTTGTAATTAACTTCGATCTTTGTTAAACACACAGCATCAATCCGGGGTTTGCACGGCGATTAAGGTCCTGCGCCGAACAGGACTCGTCCGTGCCAAATTGTACGTGAATCGTCGCGACGGTTTCGTCGAGCGGGTCATTTTCATGGCGTTCTTCCATCGCAATGAAGTACGCGTCACGTGCGGCTAACGTCGGAAGTACCGTGCGAAGTGCCGCGGGAGCGGTATACTTCAGTGTGTGTGTGTGTGTGTGAACAAAGCGCATGCGCGCGCGCGCGCATTCATAATTAATCGTGTTTTCGCGAATGAGTGAATGCCATAAAGGAGCAATAAGGAGTCTGAAAGGAGCAGGAGGGAGGCATCGAGCGACGACGGAGCAACTAATGGGGTGCGTAGTTTCGTTATTTATTACATTATTTGTACATTTTTTGTGGGGTTGACTGTTTATCATTTGGATGGTTACATGTAATTTTTGGTTTACTTGTAAAATTTTATCACAGTTTATATTTAGAAAGAGATTCTTTTTTTCTCTCTCTCTCTCTCTCTCTCTCTCTCTCTGTTGGACAATTACGACTGCTTTAGTTAGATATTTTTACGGTTGAAAGACAAATATGTTAAATATAGAGCGCGCGCAATAACCGTTGTTTGAAATATTCATGATATTGATTGCTTTGGACGCTGTTATTAATTTGGATGTATTTTATGTGCTTTATAGGTCGATACGGTTATAACTCCATCGCTGCTCATCATTGGTGAGTGCTAAATCTTTATCTCTTATTTGATTATCTCCTATTTTTAACTGAGATAATATATCTGCGAATAATATAGTTCAATAGCTGGGAGATATTGACTTAAAATTAATTGGAACATATTAATGTAATATTTCATTCTCTGATCTATGATTATCCGTTAACTCATGCTATAGTATATTAACTACATTATAATTAAATTACATTAACTTACAAATTATATTATATTAACTTACAAATGATCTAACCGACTAATAATGAGCTCTGTACGTTTGCATACGTATGCAAACGTATAGAGCTCATTATAAGTCGGTTAGATCATTTACTGACATTATATTTCAATATCTTATTATGCACCAATTTACCTTAATTCCCAATTAATTGGTAATCAGTGCCCAGTAAAAGTACAAGGTGCATAAGCCACTTTATAGGAAATTTAAACTTGCGGCAAAAAAAGGATAAGAAATATTTTACAACTAGGCTCAGTAAAAACCATGACGAAGTAACTTTCACAAGAAAAAAAAGGATCTTCAAATTGTAAAGATATTATTATGTTTTTCACATTTTTTGCCAAGCATTTATGAATGAGCGAGATTTTCTAGAAAACCACCTAAGAGAATATCATGAAAAAAGATATATTATACAAGGTATATATTAATTTAGCTCATTAATTGATTAAAATTTTTGAATTTGTTGTTTAGACAAATGATGAAAAATTAGAAAAAGAAATAAATAAACTAAATCTTATGACAAAAATGATATTTTTTGAATATAAAGTCCTTATTTTATTTTTTTTATAGTATTCATATCCCATAAGCGAAGAAGATCAGACTAACAATAAGATATTTTATGTGAAATAAAAATAAAAATATGAGTATCTAAAATATGTTTTAGGAAAAAATTGTTAATCTTTAGATATATTAGCTTCTTTTTTTCGTTTTCTAAATTCTTTTAATATTTTTTTAGTAAAATTTGAGATCTGTCTGATCTCTCTATAACTTTCTATAACTCTCTAATTAAATATTATAAAATTGGTGCGAGAAAATACAATATATGGAGTTTTCTAAACCATCTTATAAGCATAAATAAAAGAATAGTAGGAAATATTTTAATTATACAATACATTCTAAGTAATTGACTTAATAAAAAATATATTTATTATGAATAATACTTATTGTTATGCACCAATGCACCAATTTTACATCGATCTTTCACAGTTCATCTATATTTATTAATAATTTGATTTTATTGACGGAAAATTAATTGACATGAGTTATGATACATAGTATATATACATAATTAAAAATAATACTGAAAGATAAAATTAGACAATAAAAAAATCCATATTATTTCATCTATGATAAATCAATAAGTTCGATATAAATGCAAATACGGACCTAAATACGCAAGTACATTATTTGTACGTTATTTGTGGAGTTGACTGTTTATTTTTACATTTGGATTACATGTAATTTTTGTTTTACTTGTAAAATTTTATCACAGTTAATATTTTGAAAGAAAGTTTCTCTCTCTCTTTATTGGAAAATTGGTTTATTAGATATTTTTACGATTGAAAAACAAATATGTTAAATATGTTAAATAGAATGCGCAATAACTATATAATAATAATTTTACGTGCCATTATTGATCAACTTTGATGATAATTAAAAAATTACAATTTCAATTTCCACATTTTCACATTAGGATTTTTAATTTTAATTTAATGTCCGAAGTATTAAAATATAATACAATTATTAATATAACACAAAGTAGGATAAAAAAAACTTTTTATGTTTAATTTGTATTTCGTGAATAATATATGAATTTTTACGTAAATGTGGATTAAATCTATTTCATTCGCGTGCGCGAGAATGGCTCGAAATTACATACGTCGTGCTCACGTTGCAACCATCGCCGAACTTATTTAAACACTTAGCTCATCAAAAGAGAATTTTTCTACGAGCAGAAAATCTCATTTAGCTGCCCCCCTCGATTACTGTAATGTTCGTAGGACCCGTTTCTGCGGCGCTCTTAAAAATCGGTTCTGACCCTTATTCCACGATAGGCATTGAAAAAGTGGTCTTCCGCCAATCTGGCATGGCGAAGTGGAGGGAAGACCTGTGTTAAATTGCCCGTACCGGTTTGGGAAATTGGGTCGATGCACGAGAAAATCGACTGCAGATTGAGAGAGAAAGAATGAGGGAGAAAGAGGGGCGAGGAGGAGGGGGGAGGGGAGAGGAGCTTCCAACATCGAGGATCGAGCTTCTATCGATGTGAAATTGGAACTGGAAATCGTGGCGCAAGAAGCCCGAAAGGGATTCGAGGAGGCACGAGCGGAGAGAAAGAGTAAGAAAACGAACGAAAGTCTAGAGTCGATCGAACGAAAGAGGCGAGATGCCAGCGATCGACGATTTTCACGATCGTTCGAATTTTCGTCCATCAAACTGACTGCGTTCCGATGGCCCGGCCTCCCTTCGGTCGTTACGCCCGGTGTTTAAAGTCGAAGAAATTGGCGCGGATCGGAGACGAGCGATTTCAGCGTAACAGCCAAGTAGCAGCACGCTCACGCTCCGATTCGGCTTTATACGCCGTCGTTAACCGGACGCTTGCATCTATTCAATAACGACTTGCGTAATTTAAGTTTTCGCTTAAGCATGCATATTACGTCCCCCCGGCGCGAGGTTTCTTCGATCTCTCGTCCTGGATTTTCCTCACGTGCTCGAATTTCGGTAGATGCGAGGCGCGGCGATACTCAGTGCAGTATTCGTTCCGACGAGGAATAAATGCATAATAAATGCTGCAATGTGCACAACTAGCGAGATTAACTGTCTATCCCTGGGAAAGATATCGAGGATCATCTCAGCAGTCCGAACCGGCGAATGATCATTTATTAAAATCCAATATAAAACTGTTTTTGTAAAATTGTTTTTCGTTTATTGTTTAATTTTTCAAAATAATTTAACATACGCTCGGAGATTGTCGAACAGGGATATTCTGTGTAAAATTCACTTCTTTCTTTTTCTCGTACGGAAGTAAACTGAATTGCAGCCAGGAGGTTGCTCTCTGGAAGACGGTCGAATTGGTCGGAGCGAAGCGTACGTTTATATGTGGAAACTTGAATTACGCAAATTATCATTGAATGGACGTAAATGTTCGGAGATGGCATATAATTTCGAATTGAAGCGTGACGAGCGTTTGATCGTTCTTACGAAAATTCATTGTGATGCATTCGATAACCGTCAAGTGAGGTAATTGAAACTCGTGGAATAAAATAATGCTTCCCAATAATATAATAAAATATATGTTATTTTTAATGTTTTTCTGGCTATCACGTGAACACCTCTCTTGGATAATTTTATGGTAACTTAATCTTTTAATTATTGAAAAATCATTGTGTTATCTCATTTATCCTACGATCTCAATTAGTCTACTTTATTTTGTTAATTAAAAAATGGAAATTTGGTACACGCCTCATTTCAATCTATTCCATATATGAATGAATTAATTACATCCCGTTGGGCAGAGAAACCTTTTTTTCTCATTTCGAGAAACCAAGTTATTAAAGGTAGCAAAGTTAATTTAAAATCTAACTATTTTATTACAGCATTTTCTATGGCTTTATAAAGAGGAAGATTTTATTTATTCAAGTGAACGCGAAAATTTATAGAAATTTATTTTTATTATACATATATAATAGGCGCAATAATTTTTTACGAATAGATTTACATAGAAATTCACTTTTTCTTTATACATATAACAAGGTTTTTAACACGAAAAGTTTCAATTATACGCAGGTAAACACAGATATACATACATTAGTGTAATAATTTAACAAAATATAATTATGCTTTAAATATAATTATTCTTTAAAATTGATAAAAAAGATAACCATCTCTTAAAAATAATGTTATTTGTCTTATATAATGTACACAAGATTGTTCAAAATGTATCTTATTTTCGCGTTAAAACTTTCACCCGTTTTATTGTAACCGCTTTGGTGCGAAAAACATAAACTTTCGATAAACGAGCGCGACGGACAAAAAGATGAATTTCCAGGCAGTCCTCCCTGTTAGAAGAAACAATAGCGCGTCGCTCTGCTTCAATCCCAACCGAAAAATCTCCTTAACCGAGTTCCGAACAACCCAGCACAACGAACGTCGACAGCGACCAGCCTGTTGCTTTAACGCCTTCGCTGCGGTCGCCTTCGCTCGAGACAAAGAGTCGCGAAGACAACGCCTGGCTTTTCCTGAGAGCTTGTCGCTTCCGCCGAGCGCCGTACACGAAAATCAATATCTATTTCCATTCGAAACATCACGACGACTATATCACGATGTCTTCCGGCCAACAGTTCTCCAACATTGTCGCCTGTCTTTCTACTTTTGAAGGAGAGACAGGAGACAGCGAGAGTTCGCTGAGGTCGCTTCCTTCATTGACACAGATATTCAGTGGTTATTCTCGGATATTTTTTAGTATCTAAATATTTTACTCAATATTCAGATTTCAATATATTGATTCACTTATAAGTAATCTATTTCCTGCACTTTTTGTAGCTTCAAATTTTTAATATTTTTTTCTTTTTTCTCTTCCTTTCGCGCAAGTATTCTAAATATTTTAGAACTCTTGACTTTTGTTAATCTTGCTTGTCTCCAGAAGAAGATTCAGAAATAATGATAAAATAGATGCAGGACACAATTTTCTCTTCTGGACAAAGAATAGTATCAGTTTGACGTAACATAATTGTATCAATTCGTGTGTGAAATATGATTTCACACGGTAGCAAATATTAGCAATAAATATCCAGAACTGTGGCTATCGGGAACACGTTTGAGTGTCCAAGGGATATCCAAGAGAGTATCCATCGGACATCTGTATTGTGCCGAGCCGCGGTCATCGAAAATCAGCTCTTCGATCCGATGGTTCCTATTGAGGCTCATACCTGGTGGTAGGCCGATACGGTCGCGGCCGAGCGACCAGATCCATTCGATCCGGAATAGTCGGCATTCAGAGCTGGCGGTTTGTCTGCTCGAACGCAACGAAGCCCGACCGCATATCTGGTTCTACTACTTTGTCGCGCAGGCTGATCCGCGATCATAGTCAGCGTTCGACATGGCGGATACGGAGCGTATTCGTGGGCGAGCGTGTCCCAAAAGCGCGTCCGAAATCACTGCGCCAGCAGAAAAGCGCTGAATGAACAAAAACTGGTTCCAGCTCGAAGGGCAGACCGTCTAATTTCCGTAAAAACGCTCGCGTCGCCGGAATTTGGCTCGCGTGCGACGATGCCTCATTGTTACCGTGTATCCGTGTAGCGGCGGGATTCCGGGATACATCGAGAGATATGTACAAAATCTTCTTTCCTTCCTCCCTCTTCCCATTCCTTCCCGCAGAAATCCTTCAGACATATAGGGGAGAAAAAGAGTACTCATTTATTTTTCCATAAAAATGTTACTGCCACTGAAATGATCTCACTACAGTTTTACGATTGCGCTATTATTACGTGTATAACTAGAAAATTACTTTTATGTTTAAAAGTTGAAATAGTATTGATGATTATGTAAGATTTAAGAGTGAATCATGAAGCAAAATGGAGTGCAGTTCTAGTTGAGATAATTTAAAAATTTGCAAATTAAATGTAAATAATATTTAAATAATATATTTATAAAATGGACCTACATTCTACGAATAGAATGTATGTAAAACTCAAAAAATAGGTAAATAATAAATGTAATATACATACATATCTGTTATTATCCAAATTATAAATAAGGGGATCTACATTTGTATATTAGTTATTATGTTTGACAAGTCAGAATACGTTGTATCTCATAATTTTTTAATTATCGTAGTATTGAAATTAATAAATGATGCTCGTGTGTGCTCGCAACATTTTTAGAAACATGAATTTTCACATATGTGCGCGAAGTGTGATCGCTGCAAGTTGAATGGCCAGGGAAAAGTGCCAGTAAAAGAAGCAAAAAGTAGAAAAATAAGTATCGTATCGCTGTTATGCGTTGCCAAAATTTTCAAGTTTCTTCATCCTTGTGTGCTTTAGGACCGCGCGCGCGGACACACACACTGACATTTACACACACACGCACATCGCACGCACGCACGCACGCGTTATCACGCACGTACGCACGCACGTACGCACGCATCGCACGCACGCACGCACGCACGCACGCACGTACGCACGCATCGCCCTCACGCACGCACGCCGCCATCGACGCACGCACGCATCGCACGCACGCACGCACGCACGCACGCACGCACACACACACACAGAGCATGTTTCTAAATAAAACTATAAAAATTTTATGAGTAAGGTGTTCGTTCACGAAGAGATTGTAATTTTATTTCTGTCAATGTATGCGGCTTTGATCGTTTAATAACATGATACATGAAAACTTTTATGTGTAAAAAAACCACGATGGTTTAATTAATAAATTAAGCACTAAAAAGTTGGGTAAAAATTCGAAAACAGATTACGCGCAATATTTATTACTTTAGAGGAAATGGAAACGTACATTCAATATCCTGCGTTAAAATTGAATTTTATAGAATCTTGATTCTGTCCAGTAATTCTGTTATAATCGCATTCGTAATTTAAATTTTCAAGCGCGCTCGTCTGTTGCGGCGCTTGTGTTTCCAATTCACATCAAAAAAATTCATCCAGGTTGAGCGGAATAAACGCCGCGATTGTCTCGTTTATGTCATTTAAATAAAATTTTTCAACCTGTGTCAACGATGAGAATATATACCTGTTAAATAGGATATTTTTTTGAAGTCGCGTAATTTCATAACGTGTTATCGAGTAATGTAACGTGACGTGAAAAACAATTATGCGACATAACAAGTTTTATTTTTACTGAAATAAAGCAAAATGTGTTACCACAAGTTTTATTAAGTTAAAATTATTAAAAATTTTGCAATTAAATCAAATTTTTTGGTAATCGTCACTGTGTATATAAAGAAAATTTTAACGGTGTATAACAAAGTATAACTATATACTGTATAACTATATACTATATATTGTAATACTGTAATATTGTAAATATTGATGAAGCTATGTTCTGGTTCTCATATTCCAGGTTAATTGCGATTTTCTTAAATTTAGTTTTTGTTCGGTTATCGTCGTGGAAATATAATATTATAACAAAAGAAGGGGGGGAGAAAAATAAAATATATAAAGCGGAATAAGAACCTTCTGCTAGTGGAGTTTGTTATCGAATTGCTAACCGATCGACCGGCTAGGAGAACAAATACAAGTAATCCCAGGGGGAACAAATAACGGCAGTTCTTTTCTTGGTGTAGCGTGAGCTGAGTAAGTAAACCGGTGCGACTTGGTATCATTAGGATTTTTATCTACGGACTGTAATTTCTCTCTGATTTCTTGCCGAATATAACACAGTGGAATAAAGACGCGTGTAAAGCGACCTACATATATTTCGATTACACACTGATGTCTCTCATATTAATTAGATTTTAAATATAAAAAATTTAGAATAATGAAGTAGATAATTACAAGATTTGAAAAAGGAAAGGAAGATTTCAAAAACTCGATGAAATTCTATATCATAATCCATTTCATAATAACTTATTCAAAATATCGATTGTTGAATAATTACTATTTGGAACGATGGCTAATTGTAGAAACTCAATTAGAAACTTTCTATCTCCAGAACTATTGCAATAATTCAACTTGTTAGACGAGATATATTTCAGATATCATATTCTCAGTGCTCCACTACACAATTATGCTAATCGACAAATTATTTTGCCAATTAATTCGAATCTGACATGAGCTATATTATACAATATGCTTTTATTACACTTCATTTTTTTTAGATTTTAATTGAAACGTAGTTCTTTACTAAAGCGTAATAAAAGCATAATAAAAGTACTTTTGTATAATATATCTCATGTCAGATTCGAATTAACTACGACAAAATAATTTAATCGATTAGCATAATTGTGTAATTATACGGAGCATTGAGAATGTGATATCTGAAATACATCTAGCAAGTTGAATTATGTTGATATCGTTATATCGTCTTTGTGTGTGTGCGTGCGTGCGTGCGTGCGTGCGTGCGTGCGTGCGTGCGTGTGTGTGTGTGTGTTGTTGTTGTTTGTGTGCACGCGCGCTCGTATGTCATTATATGAAATTTTCATATCAAACTCTCGATGATAACAATAACCACAAATCAATACTCGATCAAGTGTTGAAAATAAAAAATGTATTATTTATGTATAATTAATTATGTGCTCATTAAGTTATTTATTCTACATTAAGTATTTTAAATGAGTTCCTTTAGAATATAGTCGATTTTTTATACCATTATACGGTTTGGAAAACAAAATCAATTTTTCAATTTGGACTGAGACTACTGAATTGATCACTGCAAATATTTTATTACATTAAAAATATTTTTTTAGCTACACATAGCTATTATCAATTAAAAACTTATTTATTAATAATATTGTGTAAAATAACAAAATAAAACATTCAAAAAATGACAGCAGAAACGTGTTAAATTAATTACTTTTTGGTAAAATAACAATTTTGCTTTAAGTGCCAATCTAATTTTTTTTTAAAATTATATAAAAATAATTTAATGTAGATTATAAATAGAAAAGTAAGAATTCCATTATTCTTATGGTTATAACATAACATAATTATTCTTTAACAACAAAGTAATATTAAATCTCTTCTTTGTATTATATGTGCATTTATGAGAAAAATATAAATATGTTACATAATTATTAAATTTAAAAATTAATTTTGCATTATGAACAAATTATTATATATATATTTTATTATTTATTACTTTCAAAGTATTAGATAAATGATCGACAATAGCGATAGCATGTTGAAATTTCATGAGGGTCGCGTTCGATAAAGGATTATACTTTGAGTTTTAGAGAGACAAGAGAGAGAGAGAGAGAGACACGCGCGATGCGCGCTTTATACTGATAAGCGGCTGTAAGATAGAAACTCGTAACTCCCTCGTATAAACTACGAGCCGGGTTTCTGTCTGTGGAAGCAGCGCCGAGCACTTGCCGGCGCAATCTAGCATCGTCAGAATATCTTATCCACGTCCGGCGATCTCTTCCGTTCATTGCCACCTACGTCGCAAGCGCCGTCATACATCACGTATGTCCGGGATGCTCTATAGAAACTCTCTCATATACCTGTCTGATTCTTCTCTCTTTGTTTTTTATATCTTTTCTTCTTCTTCTTCGTCTTCTTCTTTTCACCGTATTTTCGATATGCGCGCGCGCTTGGATGTCGAATCAAGAACTCGCCCCTATTATATTCTTCTGCCTCTGATTTTCTCGCCTCTCTTCGTCGTTCTTTTCAATTCGATCATCACCGCACCTGCCCTTCTTTTATCTGCATGCGGAAAAAAGAATCCCGGCCAACGGGATAATGGCGTACGATTGTTGGCCGTTTCTCCGCGATTAATCCGCGTCTCCTCTCTCACCCTCCCACTCATTTCTGTCGCGAGGACACGCGTGCAAAAGACGAGACGTATCTGAAAACATCCCTCGTCCTGGCAAATGAGAGCGCCGTCGACGTAGACAGTATTACTCGATCCCTTTTCTTCTCGTGGAACACAATCAGTGTACCACGAGATGTAATCCTCCGGGTGTAGAAGTTTACGACGAGAGGTGTTAATTAATTAACTATGCCGTTGTCATGCTGGTACTTTCACTGGTACGTCGTGCTGCAAGAGTTGAGCCCTTTCGAATAATTCCAGAAAATGGGATTTACCTATGCATCGTTACACTTCGTCAGTTTGTGCGATCGTGATCGAGATATGTATAATATTATAGTTATGTCGACGGAGCACTTTTCTCTCTCTCGCTCTTTCAAACGGTAATCAAAGTATAGCGTTGAATCCTCTTTGAAAAACATAAAGGGATAACGGAAGAAGCATGGTTATGGAGGACGAACTGTGCGGATAAAGGTGAACGATGATAATGAAGCTTCTTGCCGGAATGTCATTTCTTTTGTTTAAAGGTAATGCGTTTCGTAATAAATTATAAAAATGTGCGAATTAGGATAGAATTATTAAGGAATGCTAATTTATTATACAATTTCGATTGCGCGTTTCGTTAATTTGTTGTATTGTGGCAAATATTTGCAATACACAATTATCGTAAAATGATTCACAAAATAATTAATTACCCTTTCTCATTATGTTTTATTCAGAAAGATAATAATATGCAATTAATAATAGCATAAAACTTATTGAAAGATTAACATCTATCCGTTCGATAATAAAGCTAAAGATAATGGAAATTGATAATAACTGACATCTACAATAGATGTGTATTTCAACAAAATAAATTATAAAATAATAGTTAAAGTGTTTCTTACGTTTCATAAAATTGAGCATAATATATTCGAAGTACTAAAATATAAAATATAAAATATAAATAAATATGAAATAGAAAAGTTGAGATATATTTTTAGCGCAACTTCTGCGTTAGATGCAGGTTGTACAAAGAATATCTTATGCAAAAGATCGAACGTCCGTTATGAACGCTCTTTCCTGCTTCGTAAAAGATTATCGAGAGGTATCTCCGAGATATCCCAGCGGCCCTTCGATCCAGTTCCATCATACTGGCCGATCGAGAAATTCGATAAAGAGTTTCATAAATGTCTTATTCGCATCGTGACAGGGAAGGAAAGGGGCGCGGAAGTGGCGCGTGAGGAAATCGATAATGGCGAATATCTGCCATAACCGCTCGCCATTAAACCCCCACGGGTCAGTGGCGTGTCTCACTAAATTCCCTCGGGCCATAATGCAGTCGTCACGTCCGGAGGATTAATACGCCCACAGTGCATTTATTCAACGTGGCGTTTGTTGTTTCGTCCGCAGTCAAATGAACGGCAACGGCGGCGGCGACGGCGATTGCGATGGCGGCGGCAGCGAGGGGCGAGCGGAGCGATTGGGATCAAAATTTACTGCCGGTCTAGTTCGAGGCCCTTCGAACAAAACCATTCCGAAGAGAGATCGATGCGACGATCGCGCTAGACGGTCGGGAGAGTGGTCAGCGATCCCAGGGTTGGTCGGTTCGTCCGTCCGTTCATCGGAGCATGCAGCAACGGCGGCGGCGAGCGCATACAAACTGGCGCGTCGGTATGCATCGCCGCTGTCACGGGCGCGTCATCGTATTGTCTTTCACAATATTTGTCCGCATGGGCGAAGGGACCCTGGGGCAATAGACGTCGCATGATTGCAGTAACTGGTGACTTAGGTAGGTTCTCGTGTTTGCAGATCGTGAGGGTATAATCGATTCGCGCCGATGAACTTCTCGGGCGCACCCGGAACGCTTAGATTCGTGTAGTCTATTCGTGTCGACACATTCTCGAACGAATAGACAAATATTACAAGAGTTTAATCATCATTTATTAGGATGTATAGTTAGGAAAATAATTAACAGTAATTGTAACGAATGAGTGGAACAGCAATACGATAAGATGGAGTGTAAATAAGAGAGTATTGTATTGTTTTAATTTGACGACACAAATATTTAGCACGTTCATCTAGCTCGGTTCACAAGTTCATTTATTTATCATGTAGTAAGATAGAAATTCGAAATATATAGGAGTTATAGTCTTGATTTTCCTGAAAAAAAAAAGAAATATATAAATTGCGAATCTTGGTGCTCTCCGAATAAATTTAGTATCGGATAGACATAAAGCTCAGGACACAAGTATATTTTCCTTTCTATAGCTATTCTCCAAATATGCATAAAAACATGCAACATATATAATACAATATAATACAAAAAGGTAAGAGGCGAACCAGAGTAGATATATAATTTAACTGTAATAGAAATTTTTAATTTTCTTTTGTCCAAAATTTATTCTTTTTATGCGTCCGTCTTCGACAATCTATTGATTCAGACTAACTTGTTTTCGTATAAAACTGTTTCATAAGGTAGTAAATAATGACAATGTCAACATATATAGAAACCTGAATAATGGATAATACGTACTAAGGGATATATGTAAGATATCCGTTAGATATTCAGGTTGCATAGATATATCGCCCGTACGTTTCGTTGCAAATCGTTCGCTGTATGTAAAACCGTTCGACGCGTTCCCTCTCTGAATGCGTGCTTCAATTTTTCCACTGACGATCTCGGCCGTGCGCGCGCTTTGATCTTTTATGGAACAACGCAATTTATGGTTCGCTTTTTATCGAAGTTTGCCTGTTATACATCCGCGCAAACGCTCCCACGATGGGACCGGTCGTTTCCACTTCGCGGTCTCAGCTCTCTGTAATTGCGTCACGTAAAACTAGAAGAAGAAACTTTTGCAAATGGAGTCATTCGTTATCGACCGCCGGGGCTCTCTGGTGCTACACGACTTTTACTCGCCAGTGTGAATTCATTAAAAGCGATGATCTAGCCATCCATTCCGCGGAACGGAACGTTTAAAAATCCAATCTGCATGACACGATTTCGCGGTAGAAACGTCGCTTTCGCGCAAAAGGAAGATCGACGCTGCGACAATCGCGTCTCCCTCGATTCGCTCCGATGTTTAAACATGAAGTGCCATGAAATATACATGCGTGCCTTGTGATCGAATGAAAAAAAAAAGCATATACTTTTCCCGCATAAGGTACGGCGTTATCTCGACCTATAATGTCCCGATCGCGAGCGTTACGAAACTGCACACGATGCATGCATGTCTCCAAGGTACAAAGTTCTTTCTTTCGTGTGTGCGAAGTGCAATCAATACCACTCGTTATTTTGGGAGCGCGTTACTCTGGCGCGCCGCTTACGAAGATCCCGGATTTAGACCTGCCGCCTGCTGGTTAGATTTGCGACATTTATTTTACGGCTTCTCCATTTTGCGGTAGCGTCGTGGAGAATAATTAAAATGTGCACGGCGAAACCGCGGTTTCCGTCGCGATCGTCGGCTTAATATCGCCGGGTTCGTCACGTAGTTGGCAAGTAAGAAAAACGAGGAAAGTGCCCCGACCGGCTGAGAATACGAATTTTCAGTGGGAAGCGCGATGGCGCTCCTTCGCAAAGTGATAAAATTTAATTATTCATAACGGTATCGTCTATTCGGGGAACATGACAGGAACTCTGATGACAAAGGGTATAATAGTTAATTGATGTAGCGGTTGAAATATGAAAAGCTTCAGTGTGTTAATAAAATTGAATGATTGATTTGAATATGAATTGTGATATATTAACACGTGTATATTTCTATTGTGTATATTTGTAAAATCATATAATATTAACCGTACACTTACAGAAAAAAATCATTAATATCTGCTGTCCGTCTTTTGTTGCGCGTGTGTTGTGAATCTTAAATTCTAGCTTGATTATTTAATCGATTGGTTTAAAACCTGCCCCGTAAATAACTTCCTCGGTAAATAGCGAAATTTTCGGCTAATTGAGGTTTTCGTTCCTTATTAATTATAATGTAGATTGATGGATGACCTCTTTTCTCGACCGCGCGGAATTAGCATGAGTAATAAATTGATAAGTACGAAGAAACACGTGCCCGTGCACAATCCATTAATGCATAAATTATTCACGATGATCTGCATATACGCGTCCGCGCTCATCTCTCGCACTTTGGAATATCGCCGCAAAATTCTCTCGCACATCGTCAGTTATTCCTTCACAGTTGCGCGTGCACATCGTACACGAATCCTGTTAACGAGCAATTAACATGGTCCTACCTTTTAAATTGGTTAAAACAATCTGAAATATTTAAACGCGTGCCGCTTTTGATAGCTCATCGAGGTTGATAGTGACCGCTTTGTTGATATACCTTATACAGGATTTTCGCGAGGCAAAATTTCAAAGCATTTTCTGGCTCGAACTCCGGGTTGAACATCATTTAACCCAATCCAAGACGAGCACGAAATTTCCTTTTGCTTATAAAGTCTGTGCCGATCTGATCTCTCATACTTGTTTTATTCCACCCCGATTGAAATTCAATACTTGATATTATAAATGTATATATCCGCATCACGTTTCGTGAAGTTATTTCACACTATCTCTGAAACGAAATAGTTACAAAAATTTCGTGAAAAATATATTAATTTCCAAAGATTAACCAAATTTAATTTTGAAAGTGTATTCCATAAGGTAAAATGTATTAATTATTAGCCCTCTACTCTTGTTCAAATATTTATTTGTACAAGACCGATTATCGAAGATTATTTTTTTAAATATAAAGTTTTTGAAAGCAAGAAATAATTGGTCTACGTTTGAATATCGCGAGATCGCGTATCATTTCTGTCTCTAATAAGAGAAATATTACAAAGGAAAGCAAAATTTGAACAATGCAGAACGCTGCAGCAACACAGCTACATTCTTGCACCCTCGTAACCACCCTCGCCCTGCTTCGTATCGCGTCGCGTCGCGTCCACGTTGCTGTTAATCCGACCGTACAACGCGGCGCACGAGACAACTCCGAAGCACAAAATAATGCTGCGAAATGCCCGTTGTTGGATTACAATCGTCTTGTTTTAAGGACCCGCCGCGCCTGTTTGCGCGAGATGGTGTACACGTGCCTTGAACGCCCGCGCTGGCTCCGCCGCCAGTTTACGATTAGTTTCCAAAGGAACAAAGGGAGCGTTGTTTCGGGGAATGTAATTATTCGGTCCATTTTGTAACATCGAACTTGTGTACCGCGATTAAAGGGCCTCTACATTGCGCGTTAATCGACCGAATCAATTTATTTTTCCCAACGCTCGTCACTGATTTAGTTTTTGGACCGCTCGCTCCTCTGACCGGTCGTTTCGGAATAACGATTCGTTTAAATATTCCATCACACACAAATTTCGATAACATGATAGCATTCGAAGCGAGAAGTATTGAGCGTTCCAATAATACCGCCGTAGTTGTAAAATTACAGCTATTATAATATTATCATACGATTGTAGTTTCTAATCATTTAATTGTAAAACGCAAAACTAGTATAACTTTTTAATCAAATGAGTTTTTTTGCACATAAAGAAAAGCTTGAAATTTAATTTCTAGTAACGGAATGCAGATCACCAATTGATTATAGTAAAACTCGACGTATTGTTGAAACATGATGCTAACTGGATGGAATGTTAACGGGGTATTGGAAATCGGGGAGATAACAACTTGATTTTCAAATATCTATGTATTCAAATTTATCTACTTAGTTCAGGATGATGAGTTGGGAGTATTATCAATCGTATGACAATAGAATATTTCCTAAAGATAATATTTCGCATAAATCACTTCCATTGTAATTAATTACTCTTCAATGTACAAACAAGAATATAAGTTCTTGAATTATTATCAATCGAAAGACTTTATGTAAATTAAGCAATAAAGATGCAAAAATACGTCTTATTTTTTTAATTTCTAATGTTTTATATTTAAACATTTTTAGTTGAGGAATTAATAAATTATTATTTATTATTTGATTAATAAATTATTATTATTGTTTAATATTAATAAAGCAATACTGATTGAATATTGAAATTAAAAAAAAAAATATTAATAAAATTTTCGTTAAAAAAGATTAATTCCAAATATGTTGAAAAGTGTGTTTAGAAGACTGAAGAGAAAGTGTACAATGTGTTGGAATATTCTATATCACAGACACCGTAAAGTAAAGTACTAAGTACTTCGAAAGACAAAAGTCTAAAATAGCATCTCATTAGGTAGTCAATGTTTGACAGCGAAGAATTCAGATATGTACGAGCAGTTAAATGTGTATGGAGCAATAATATTAATGACTATCTCCATTATAACTTATTTCGAATATATTTCGAATATATATATATATATATATATATATATATATATATGTATAATTCGTAGCTATTACGAGACTCCTTTTAGTATGTCTTGTATAAAACATTTTGATATCTTATACAATTGATATATTTTAGAAAAATAGAAATACAAATTAAAAAATAAAACCAAATCATTATTCAGAATAATTGTTAAAGTTTTATAACTCATTATTTTTATTATCCAACATAATTGTGGAGTACAAGCGTCTATATTAAGGATTTTACAATATGTGGTTAAGAACTCGTACAATATGTGGTAAAGAACAAGTAAAAAATTCTACACATTGCTCTTTTTTAAAAAGATCCCTCTTTTATCTATTGACTGCTCATGCATGTTCCGTTAATCCGTAGCTCTTTTGCTGTTTATGATTTCTTTTATATCGTAGCCTCTCGTGCAAAAAGTGAATAAGTGAAAAAAGACTGCATGTCTACATCCTATCATAAAAGCGAACAGAGGGAGAGTTTGGATTTCTGCTTTCATGCAAAATATATAAAATTATATTCCTAAGAGAGTGTCATACTATTTATATTTTGAACAAGAGATCTCTATCCATCTCGTATTATAAATCTACTTTTAAAAGAATTTGTGTCACATCGAGATAAGAATAAAAAACTTCAAAAATTTCATTATTTCTGCTATGATTTACGTGGAAATTAGTTATTCAGCTGCCACGACAGATAAGTTATATCTCTAATTTGTCGAAAATCGCATCCCTTCGATATATTCTTCGATAGAGATCTACGTATCATCTCCCCTTCGAAAAAAGTGCGGAAAAATAGAAGGATATCCACGATTGTCGTGAAGGATTCGTGAAGCCTCTTGAGAACTCTCGTGACGTCAGTTTGCAGAGAGAGTGAGAGAGAATCGTCCTGGCGTAATCTAATTTCTTTTTATTTTACATTCACACTGGCATTTCTCGCGCTTTTCCCTGCCAAGCAAACAATAATTTATCACGTCGTAAATTCTTCATGAGGATTTCATATGGTATGGAGAGAGGCTGGACCGTGGAAGAGCAGGAAGAAGTCGAAAAAGGAGTCGAGACTGAACCGGTAGGGGGGAAGGGAGAGGGATGTAGAAGAGAGCTGAGGAGACTCGAAGGAGGATAAAGGAAGGAATCGTCGAGGAGAAGTTCGTCGTCGTCGCTAATATTCCGAGGGCAGCCATGGGATACAACGCAGCTGCGCGCATGACGGATACGCCCCTGGCATAAAGGCGACATTTAGGTCGCCGCCAGCTTTTACCGGGCCACGATGTACACGCGGACGAGTGTCGACGATGACGGCGGAGCTCTGTTGCTGTTGTTGCTACCGGCAACGCATCGCTCCGGTGCATTGTTCACCTGCTCATCGACTGAGAGTCTACCGCGACCCATACTCCATACCGTCGATCCCCCCCTCCACATTCTCTCCCTTTAATAAGGACGCGTTGCATGATAATGCACTGGTTGCCGTCGAAAGAGCGACTGTCGACAGTCCTTATATTCCCGAAGAAACTCAAAAGTGACTTTCGCGTTGCTATGATTTTACCCTTTGCCCCTACAATCTTCTATTGCAGCTTGTGCGTATCTACCTTAGAATTATGCGGCTTCTTTTCCTGCTGATTCTCTTGACGCCCGAAAAAATATTTGTGAGAGTCAAACAAAAGTTACACATTTTTCATTTTTCACAATACGAACAAATACTTCATACGTAAGTTATATCAAACACGAGAGATTTGCGTCGATGGTACGTGAAAATAGTAGGGAAGAGGCGACAAACTACGTAAAACCGAATGCGAATTGCGATTCCTAGGGCATGTCCAGTCACCTGCTCGAAGGAATACGTAACCTGTGAAACATGGGTTTCCCGGGCGGTCGTTCCCTGAGGAAATTAGTGCGCCGCTGGCGAAAAACATTCCGGCAAAACGCAATGTCGCGTCTAACGATGAGCCGCGATGCAGCAAGCGCTTCCGATTTACCGCAAATTCGCCTCGTGTTCAAACGGAATTTGAAATAAGGAACGCATGACTGTAACAGCAGACGGTTTCGCTGCAATGAAATATTGCTCCCGGCAATCTAGTGAGATTACGTAAACGATATCTTTAATCACAGAAATATCTTTAATCACAGAAATCAATACGGAATGTATTTCTGCTCTTAGATAAAATACCTAAGATTCTATCAAATTTTTATGCATGAAAGAGATATACTGTAATTCGTGATCATTACGATGGGATAAAATTACTACAGTGCGGGTACTTTTAGAAAGTAGAAAATTTCCTTTTTAGTTTATTAACATCTTTGATCTGTAAAATATATATATAAAATATATATATAAAATATATATATATATATATATATATATATATATATATGGCGAATAACAAAAAACTGACTTGACTCCACGGATCATCCCACCATTCTTTTATTGGGTTCGATTACATTAACTAAATTTGGTCCGAATAAAATTCATCAGTCGAGATTTAAATACAGACTTAACGTCATCTCCAGAATACATTTTTTATAAATCACAAAAGAGGGTGAGACGTATATAAATATATATGTAAAATGCATATAAAATGTCCCATTCGTTTTAGGATTAAGCTCAGACCGATATTAAAAATTCATCTCAATCTAGGTTTCTTATAGTGCAGCCAGGCTCACCATGGAGCACCCGTGCGCTGTCGTTGCTCCTTGTACATGGTCATCTTCATCTCCGTGAGCGAACTCGGGCGACAGCTAAGTGACAATAATTTGACAGCTGCGAGCATGTACCGAAATACGAGCGGGCTTATAACGGACGAAAGTTATCGCCGACCCGGCGCCAATTTTGATCCTGACAGAATATCGCGCTACACCATCGCTGTATTTTCATACGTACACACGTATAATGTATACATGTAGGGTTACACATAGGATGTTCTAAAACTATTGCTACATATATAGTTAGGAGAGATTAAAATAAATGCAGTCAATATCAATGGTTTTAACTCGCAAGCAATTTTTAGATATTAATGCTAGAAGAAATCCGAATGTTGTTTTCCACCTCTTAAAATTTTTCTTGGAAATTATCAATAATCAATCGCCAGTATAAATGATCGGAAATATGAAAGAAAAAACCAATGAGTCAAAGGGTTACATCCAAAAGGAGTTTCCGGATAATCTCGGAAACCCCGTAACCTGACATATAACAGGGAATAACGACTATCCCGTTATCTATGCTAGTAGTAACTGTCCCCTGCAGAACGACCTTCCGCCGGGACGTGCGAGTCCGGCGTCCCAGAGAGTTCCGAGTAACATTTCTTCGAAACGCGGTAGCTGCGGCGGCGCAGGATATCGGCCATTTCTGTCTGAATTGCGACCGACATTAAAGTCGGGTTTATTCCGGGGAAATTCTGTCGCGATGGAAAAATATGGTCGACCGGCTGACCGCCATCGAGACGCGGTGGCTTCGGCTTTTTAATATTTCTGAACGAAACGACTCGTCGTTTTTCCAGCCGTCGAGCGAGCGTTAACAATATTTGCGCAAACTTCGATGCTGAAGTAATTTGTTTGGGTGCGCAACATGCGCTCTTTCGAGGTAACGGTGCGCGACGACGAGTTTTCAAACGCGCGCGCGAACCATCCGTCCGCATGCCGTAATTATTCTCTCGGTCTGTTTTATGTGTAACGCGAACGGTGTTACAACCACAGTATAAAGAGTGCAGTCTCATTAGTTTATTCAAACGGCTGTAGCGACGATAAATTTTCGGTGACGGCGCGAAATGATCACTCGTGCGACATTTCGAAATGTAAAAATAGAGATTTCAATTTTGTTTCTTAATATTTTTGTTTCTTTTATTATTAAGAGTCTAGTTTTATCCTTACGCTTGAGAAAGCTAAATTAACATTTTATCATCGAGGATACAAAGAAAATGAAAATTAAATACATATAAAATTTGTATAATTCATTAATTTTTTCTCTGCTTCTTTTTATAATAAGTGTGAACTGATGGTATGACTATAATAGAAAGATATTTGAAGACATTTACTTTTTAAATAACATTTGAAAGCTTAAAAATGTGTGAGTTGAAGTTAGATGCATTACTTTATTTTATGAAGAAATTTATGTCGTAGTGAATCAGATAATATTATATATACATATATATATATATGTATATATAATATATACATATATACATATATATATATATATATATATATATATATATATATAGTCTTTCGTATCGGTCGTATTTTTACCGTGCGCCGTTAATAAACATTCCGGAAACATCCCGAGTCAAATAGAGCGTAAGAGAGATAGGAAGAAGTGTATATAGGTGGAGATTTTAATTCGCCCTAAATTAGTTCTACAATTTATTTGGAGCACGTATTTGCTCGTGCGCCGTGCTCTCCAGTGGCCGCGTCATCTGTTACCAACTGCTTGTCATTACAGGTGTAACGGCACGATGTTGACCTTAAGTAATAATGTTTTCGTCTCGAGCGTGTGAATGTCGTAAAGAGTGCTTCTTAAAACGCACATTAATGACGATGTTATATTAAGAGCACTAATAAAATCCATAATTAAAAAAGTTTAGGGGACATCCTCCGACCATTGAAAGAACACTTGAAGCTAAGAGGAGAAGACGGTAGTAATTAAAGATCCGGGAATTAAACATGAGAAGAGTAAAGAACGGCGAGGAATTCGCTACCGGCGGAATAACGATAAATATGATATCGCGCACGTGGGACCGACTGATAACAATGCGTGAGGAAATATCGGGGCGTGCAACTACCGCGTCGTGAAAAAATAATGAATGCATCCTGATTCCCATTTCTGTGTTCTCGGTTCTTCCTTTCTGCATCCATTCGCGTAGGAAAAATGCAAACAATCGCTGCAATAAACTACGTTCAAACAGGTGCGCACAAAATTTTATACTGCATAAAATATTTTTAGCGTCGCTGTAAAAGATTTTGGAGTCCCTGTGAAGCGGAATTTGAAACTTTATTTACGTAATGATCTTTACATCACCTATAGAGTAAACGTATATGAAATTTAATCTAATAAAATCAATTCCATAAAATTAATCAGCTGCGAAATCAAAGTTCTCGATAAAATATTCGATCGATATTCTCTCGATAAAAAACAAATAAATGTAAGCTAATTTGTTATTACTCCTCCATTTCTTCAAAAAAAATTTTATAAAGTATAATTTCAGAATATTGCCCAAACTTTCGTTGAAAAAATAGACATCAAATTAGTGAAAGTATCTCATCAAGCGATAGATGAGGTATATTGTTCATCGCAGACAAGGGGAGAAATCCTCTTCGGATATCTTCTTGTTTGATTACACTCCAGCTGAGAAACCTCAAACGCTGAACAATTTTGGATCCCGGCAAAATCACTGAAATCACCGTCGACGGATGAACATTCTTGCGGGGGTGAATGTAACAAATATAATACGGTCGCGATGTAGAAAGAAATATCGTTCGATGCGTGGCGTTTTTAGCGGTCGTTGCATATCGAGAAACGTCGACAAAGTAGAAAAAGTATCGTGGATAATAGCGTGACCACAGCGCGCGATAAGTTATTGCTGAATCAGTCGTCGCGTAGCACAAGCGGCGAGATCAATCCCGATCGCTAGATAGAGCCGAAAATATCGACGCGGCATCTATCGATGACGAGTTACGGTGCGGTGTAAAACAGAAAAAAAATACTCAGATAGAGAGAATGTACACCGAAATGGGAACGCGGGTGTATCAGGCAGGTGTTTTGATGGGAGCGGAAAAGCGTCGGCGAAAGGAATCGTTCGCGGTTCGCGAAACTGAGAGATCATTTCCCGGGGCGTGACTTTTGCGGAGAGATTATTTTTGGTGTTCTACCTATATCTATTTTATGCACACACGCTGATCGATATGACCCCGGGTTTTTTTTTCATTTTGCCCTCTTTTTTCCTTTTCAATCTATGCATCACCGGAAAAAATTGGAAAAATACTGCTAACTTACGAAAGAGAGATTGAAAAGTGATATACATACCTTCTGTTTTCAAAGTGAAGGTTGTTTAAATTTTTGTTATATTTATCAGCCTGATTGTTAACAATTTTTTAGAATTATACGAGTAAATAGAATTGGAATGAGAATTAGAGTGAAATTGCATCTGTTTTAAATAAATTTATATATGTGTATAAATCTATATACATAAAATAGAAGGTCTGCCTGTATGTTCCCTATTAATTCCTAAACCCTTTGACCGATCTGGACTAAATTTTACATAATTACATACTCTCTAGAACCCTGGTGAAAATGTAGACTACCATGAAATCTGAATATTTCATTTTCTTCTTCTAATTTCATCCCCTTGACACTTTGTATACCCGGGCAGCGCCAGGTAGTTTAAGCTAGTAGAACATAAAAACAATTTCTTTAAACTGTTTTAAATATTATTAATATTATTGTCTGATTACTAATGTTTGCTGCAAAGAAAAATTTTTGTAAAATTTATGACAGTAGACAAGACGATAAAAAGTTTTATTTATTCTGATATGAAGTCGATACTCGCTATGTAATAAGATACAGAAACAAGGTCATATTGATTATCTTTCTTCGAATAAAGTAATAAATGAGAATTCTATCCTTAACAGATTGAAAATATGAAAGAGACTTATCACAATTTTGCAGAGAAATTGAATCTGGCATTCTGATAACGAGTTCGAATTTCGCGAGAGAATATTTAGTACGATGCCACGCGCGAATATAATTTGTGATAAGCAATTATTTTTAACATTGTAGAAATTCAACAGGGGTATATGTGTCGTAAATGTTACGCGTGTATATCGGTTAAAGTGTTGTATCTAACACTGCGGTATGCAGCTACCAAAAAAGTCAAGCCATGTCCCAATATTTGAATTCACGTAGGAACAAACGATGTTTTTCATATCGCTCGTACGACGCATGAAAACAAACGTTTTACAATTTCGACAAAAAATTTGCGATATCACGTAGCAGCGAAGAATAAAACAGTTATTGAAATTGCATAATATCGATAGATTATATGCAGTGGCACATATCCCGTAAATATATGCATTTTTTTTTAAATATCCGATACATTTTTAAAAATTATTTTGCAACTGAATAAGCGCGCGTTCATGAATACACTTATAGTGAATTTTTAATTGTCACCGGAAAGGCAATCGCAAATAATTTGAAAGCAGAGTAAACGTAAAAGCACAAAACTGAATAATAATCGTTGCATATTTACGCGTAAGAACGATATTTTATATAATCTCGTTCAGCATCAAATACACTATGTTATTAATATTGTCATCTTTCCAAACAATTATTAAAGAGCAACAATTTTTAACATAGTAACATAGCTCGATAATAATTTTATAAAAATTCCAATTATATTTGTTAGTGTGTTATCATAACAATTATTATAATAAACATGTGTTATTATAATAACAATTATAATTATATATCGTGTAATACACAATTGATAATATTTGGTAAAAAATAAAATTTTTTAATACTGCTTATTTTATACAAATTAATTTAGAGTGTTCGCAGTTTTAATTGTTAAAAATGTAACTCACAAATTATTTTTCTTTATATTTGTATTCTTATTTTTGTATTCCTGACGTTGTCTATTATATGTATATTATATTCCTTTCTATATCATTGATTTATACAAATTTGTTTATACCAATAGAGTTAGAATATAAAGTATAAAGAATAATGCATTCATCTTGAAACTTAACACGTTGACAGTCAAATAAATTGAATTCGAACAAGCGGGCTGATCGAATGGAAAAATCATGAAATTGCATAACGCGCGCTCGCGTAATATATAAATATATTCGCTGGAACGTCATCCGCATCACACCATTCTGAAGCGGATTTAAAAATCACGTGTATTTAAAAAATAAGTCACTTGAATGATCGGGGTTAACCCCTCTGATGGAACTCTATACAATCGCCCTTTTCTTCTTCGAGCACGGCGATGTGCGCGCACGGTCACGTTTAATTAACGGCCCGATTTCTGGACGAATTAATTCCACAGTTAATGCACCTGTCACACGTCCTCTCGTACGCACGCACGCCCATCTATATCTGTGAGTAATGTCATTAAATCGGCAGATTAGCTGGAGCGGCTTGAATTTTGTTTCGCGCCTCATTCGTTACCGCTGCCGACATAATTCGTGCGGTCCGGCTTGCCTGTTAATCGTAACAATTTTCCGGTTCCCAAACGTGCCGTAAAAACGTCGTGCCAACGCGGCGTTTCCGAAATTTTCGGCGTTGGAGTTAGTATGAACGAGCGGGAAATTTGCGTTGTCGCTTGACTGTCAACTGCACCGCGCAAATTGCCACCGAGTTTCGCCGTCGAGTAAGCGACGTAACTTTATTCGATCAACTTTGCCCTGGCAAGGAACTAACGCCGGTATTTGTCCGTCACTATCGCCTCGTTGGTAAAAAGCGCTCGTCGACTTGATTCGCTTCGAAGTTTATTTCACATTTCATTTAACACTTTGTTTTTCACTCGTCTGCTGCGTGCGACATCATGGCAAATTGTTTCATTAAAGTTACGCACTGTCAAAGACTATTATGCAATATAGTTGTAGGCACTATAAACTCAATAAACGTTGAGTTTATGAACATTTAACGTCTTCTCTTTCTTAGCTTTTGCTATTATGTTTACATTTTTACCGAAGTTAATGGTTAATAGTATCGTATAATGCGATAATATTAATGTTAGCCTCCCCAACTTCACTTCGATAATATGAATTTGTGAGTTCTGAAAATCTTAAGAGATTATTCGCGAATGGGAAAGTATCGCTTTAATAAAAACCTGATTGCAGAAAGATTATTTAGACTTATTTAAGTATGGTATACAGGAATATGTACTTTAATAGTTTAAATTTTGTTACTTTGAGAGAAAAAGAGTATATATATATATATATATATATATATATATATATGTATATATATATATATACCTTTTTGTACATACAAAGATTCACAATATGATTGTTATTTTAAAACATTTTATTTCAATAAACTGTACGGTAATGTAGAACTGTAATGTAGAACGTTAAATAAGCAAGTACCTACTATTTTTCATTGCTATTTTTATGACCTTCTGCCATGCAGAAGTTTATACATACATTTTCCAGTAAAATGTGAAGTATCTGCATATGTAATGTCTTATTTTTTGCACGATTTTCTTTTAATGAACAATGAGTGAGAGCCCTTACGCGAAGTTACAAAATGTCACCTTAATTATTTATCTTGTATCGCGGCGTTCTTTTTATGACGAGTTAACATCTTACACGTCCCTAACTTCCTGAAAAGCTCTTGCTTCTTGTTACCACTGGATCTGAAATCAACGACGTACGCAACAGGCACACATATAACTTCACTTCAAGTAACACACTTAACTTAATTAAATTTAACGACTCGTTTTTCCCTCCTCACTAACGAATTATAAATATAATAGTTATGACGTGTGTGCACATGACTTCGTACAAAATCATTAACTTTGTATGTCATTTGGTGCAAACGTGTGTTTTTTAGGATGACAAAAAAATAATTATCTTTACTGCTATTTTGCTTTTCGCAGAATAAGCTAGGAGCCATGAGCATAAAATGATATTATGCATTCGAAACGTCGACTCTAACAGATGAAATCCTATAGATCTGCTTGGTGCGGAAACTAGAAAACTCCGATATAACTATCGCAATGACTACTTCTTATTTAACCGATGGCTACTAAACACGGTGTGTCGTTTCTCAAAAGGCCGAGAGACATAATTGGGTAATTTCCCGTACAGGGAGAGCTATCGCTTGAGAGCCACGGAATTGGATTAACAGATTAGTGAACTGCGACCTGATATACAGCTCGGACCTGCTTCTCGTTTTGCTTTTACGTTCTAATTCCATCTCGTGACCCCGTTCGAAATTGTAATTGTAATAATTTCTCACCGCCGCCGTTTGTACAGTGTTACCTAGTAACATTCTCGAAAACGCGTTCGAACTGTCCGGTCTGTACACTTATGCACATACATGTACCAGCTATCCGGTGATTTGCCTACCAACTGCCTCGTAAATGCCTCAAGGATATACGGAGATTGCGAACGTTACGACGTATCCCGTGGGGAAAAATTTAGATATCGTGGATATCATAGAGTTACGTAAATAGTGCAAAATTTCTCGCGGATGGGCGAGCAGGTTAATATAACGGTAATAACGGACTCGCATATTTATTTGATGTATATTAGATCTTACGCGCGGCTTTAGTGCATGGTGTACGATAATTAATTACATTTTCGAGCTCGTTGATTAAATATATGTTGATAAATAGGCGCGCACATCACTTTCGAAACACGAAGATCTTAACGGAGTTATTAAATATTATTAAGACTTAAGTTGTTCCAAAAGATCCGAGCACAAAGTTTCAAGCTTGTCATCGGACTTGTCCCAACAATCGAGAATTTGACGATTGTTTGAAAGTTACGTTGTTTTTCTGTTTCTAAACTGACTGAGAGTTGCGTTGTGCGCTATGAGGTAATTATTTTATGTAAGTACGAGTTTAATAAAGATTACAGTTCAAGAGATTGCGACATCAGCTGTAGTTAATTAATATGATAAGCATGACCTAGCGTAAGAAACATTATCAACTATGCCCGGTTTAACTCTCAAGTAACTCTCAAGCCTTTGAGCTTTACTATCTTCTTCGTTTCTTGGTGCTGTCTAAGCTATTAAAACCATTACTCTCTAACCGTCATGTATTTTAGTGCTAATTATACGAGACATTTTACCTCATCGCACATGTTCAAAGGTTTCAAAAACAGAAAAAACTTTCATGTGAGAAAATACATGTCACTATAGAAGAAAAAGTTATATTTTTATTCATGAGAGTAATGTGTCCATTTTAGTATAAGCGAATAAGCGATCTCTGGTGACAAAGAATATCTAGTAGTTAATTATTAATCCCTCTGTTCGAGTTGAGCGATGCTTTTAAGCTATTTAAATAAACCGAGACAAGCAGATCTCGCCCATATGATAGATTCGCATTGATGCATCATGGCCTCTCATCGTGACTGTAGGAAACATCGTGCCGCGGCTCCGACTCTTTATTTGGTTACGTAAGGTAAAACACTACGAGGGGGTACATATGTTCTCGCATAATCTACGGGGTAATCGATCATGGAAATCCCGTAAAAACTCTCAGGACGTGTCTACCCCATCGGTCTTGAAGTGTCAAACGAGAATTAATAGCGTTGCGCTAGTAATATACAATGTATACTAACCTGCTGGTACACGATGAATAAAGATGAGCGGGCAAATCGCTTTATCGGATACGTAGAAACAAAGGAAAAAGGGGAAAACGGGGGAAGGAAATGTGTAGACGCAGAGGAAAGGACGGAACACGGAAACCGAAAAAAGGGAATATAAGAAAATACGGAAATCTCGATGGATGAAAAAGAAATTAATAATTGAACGCTGTAACTAGAGAGCTTTTTGAGATCCTAATACTGCTGAGAGCTCCTGTAACGATGAATGCGCGTCTCAGCGATGAACAGGAAATAAACGCTTTGGTGGGGTAAGATCGGATAAAAAGATTAATGAGAGAAAACCGTTTCCGGGATTGCGATTTTATTAAGGAGACTCAAAGCGGATTTTCCGATGCCGGCTTGATTTACCCACTTCCGTGAATATCGATGAGAAAGTATGCGCGAGTATCTGTTAATCGTGTACTCGAGTTTGTATTATTTCGCTGAAAGAGCTGCATTTCGAGCTGTTAATGATTTACGTTTCGGAGAAATTGCGAGAAACTTTACGGTCTGCGTGCGATGCAAGACGTTAAGGATTCTCGATACCTACGTCGGCCATTTCGAATTGCAGAAGCAAAGGTAGTAAACAAGAAATTTACTTGTAACTTTGCATTTCAATATACGTCTTGAACTTTCCATTTAACTTTTGAAAATACATATAAACATATAATTATAAACATATAATTGAATCGGAATATCAAAGTTTCAACGGCATAGAATACAATTGAATTATTTTGAAAAAAGCAGATTACTTGAAAAATATTTTCCTTCAGCAGTAAAACATTCGCGTTGGTAGTATTAGTATTACTAAAAAAAGCAATATCACTAAAACAATACTACTAAAACAATATTCTATTATTTATATCTCGCTTTTATTATTGTTTCTATAAAATTGATTGAAATGCAAATGTGTGTCTGCATGAAAAGAAATATGCATGTAAAACACCACTCCTGATATTCTTTGTGCAAAATTTTTTAAAAATAAATATTTCTGTGTTGATGCTAATTTTTGCTCCTACAAGAAACGGGGAAGAATTACCTTTATGTATGCGGAAAGTAGAAGAGAGTGGATAGTAACTCGGAATAATTCATCCAACTATGTTAAGCGAGGAAAATCAGGTATCCTGGACACAGATATTTCCGTGTCCCTCTTTTAAAATCACGGACCTATTAAGCGATACGGCCGGCTCATCCCGTCCATCTCTCTTTAGAAAACGTGGTGAGAAAGAAACACCTTTCTACATACGCACCGAGGGAACGTACAAGAAATGAGTCGCCAAAGCGGTCTTTCTAGCGGAAGATCCCTCAGTCTTTTAAATCCGGACGCGTCCCGGTACGCTCGGGATACAATATATCTTTGCGCCGATGCCCGGTGGTTCATTATACAAGGCCGTCTCGCCGAAGTTAAAAAACTAAAACTTCGGCGCGAGTTGGAGTTTTCACTCCGTAAAGATTTACGCCTCTCGTCTGTAATTTAATACGGGATACTTTCTCGGGTTCCTTTCGAGGAGTCCCGCCTCTCCTCGGCGTCTCTCCCGGTTTTCCCGGGAAACGTGAGTGGACTTTGTATCTCGGTTTACCGAGCGTATCGGGAGCCGTACCGGCAGGGAAGTGGTGTGCAAAAAGAAAAAGAGAAAAATAGAGGGATGAAGGAAAAAAAAGATGAAGAAGGTGGAACGCGCGAGAGGAAAGAAAGATGGTGAAGAAGACAAGGGGAAAATATGGATATTTTAGTATCGTTATTCATCGTGCTCGGATATCTAATTATGATGTGACGAGTAGGGAAAGGATTGTCGGGCCGGTCCTATCTGTGCTCGCTTGTGCGAAAAATTCGCAGGACGAGAACGTGGGCCCGTCGATGGTGGCGCGGATCCCCCGTATTCTTCGCGAGGATCGAGCGGCGCAATGATTTATCACCGTCTCCCCGTACGTGTCCGGCGAAATTATTCTTTTTCCGAAACGTGAACCGACGATACTTTTACATCCTCATCGATCTCCAACTGTCGAACTGGCATTAGTTGTCGCTAAAGTAGCTGCCCGGTGTCTTCGAGGAGGCGGAGTGAGGAGATCTTGCGCGCGAGCAGATCTGAATCTAATTCAAACAGAGCGTCTTGGAGATAAGTTAGACTGTTCGTGAGCTACGAGCGCTATTTATGTACTGAAGATATAGATATATAATTCAAGAGAGGCGAAACTACATTTTCTGAGTCCAAAGTCGACGAATATAAATTAATGATTGGGCTCTTGAATATATCAGGTGCTGCTGTAAGTCCGTTTATTTAAAGCCGCCAAACACATTTTTAAAAAATGTTCTAAATTTTTCGACACTTTTTCACGCTTTGTATCCTTTATATATATATTCTCTTTGTGAATTTATAAATTAACTTGCGCGCGATATTTAATTGCACGACAACTTTTCAATTAGGCGGTTTTTATTTCATTTTATTTAAAAATCTTTTTAGTTTTTAGCCAATTTCAGTTTCACAGTGAATATATCGCTATGAATATGATCGCTAGAGAATTTGTATATTACTTCTCTCAATTCTAATACTCGTTAATTATTATTCATTAATTACGAGACCCGAAGAGAGAATGGAATCACAATTATCCTTTTTTATATCGAGCCGCAAAAGCCAAGCGCATTATCGCTAACGTATATTTAAAATCTGCTCGACTGACTGATCGTCGATAGACTGACGTCCTATCTGCAGCATTATGGTAATTGGCGATTCAAATTCCGCACGAAAATTCTGCGAAGACTTCGTTATCGCGGTGAAACCACAAGAGCGCGAGAGCATACAAAACTCATGGATTATTCCAAATAATTCAACCGTAAAAAAATTCAGTGTTCCGTGACAGTGAAATCTCTTTTCCTCCTCTCTCATATCATTCCCTTCCCCTCTCTCTTTTTCTCTCTCTCTTTCTCGCGGTAAAAATCTGGAAAACTTCGACGAGCAATTATTTATTTTCAAAACGATGAATTATTTTTCGTCCAGGTTTCTGTCAATCGCCCCATCATAGGGATCTGTTCGCCAATATTTTATTTATATTTCACCCGTAACCCAATTGTCTTTCAACGTCAATCGCGATTCGGTCAATTGTTCTCAACGAATCGTTCGTGCAAATGCGAGCGTGGGCAGAACGCGCGCGCGACGCGTCTGCAACAATGACGCGTAATAACCGCGGCGTTTTTTTAATTAGCATCGCGGCAACGCGGTTTATCTCCCGGCGCGCGAGCGCTTACCCAAAACACACGAGAGAGCGCTCTGTTAAAATTACGTCGACCTCGTTTACACGCGGACACCGGCGCGCCAGTAAAATTGAGATCGCGTCCTCTTCCTCTTATGCGTTTTTCTCTATTTTTAGATAAATCTCATTTGCATAATAGCGCGGTACGGAGGACCGTGCGACGCGTTCTCGCCTATGGCGTGCGAATGGCTCAGGAACGGCCGGACGAATTGCTCTC
This sequence comes from Crematogaster levior, assembly GCA_901521435.1. NCBI lineage: Eukaryota > Metazoa > Arthropoda > Insecta > Hymenoptera > Formicidae > Crematogaster > Crematogaster levior. Next base: position 160,256 of record CABEGB010000158.1, read on the forward strand.
GTTTACAATAAAAAAAAAAAAAAAAATTATCATAGAAATCGCTGCCACGCATTTCATAAAAAATTTGAACAATACACTTATGTGTACATTTACATTGTATCGAGTTTTGGAATCAATTTTTATGAATCGAAATTTGACAAATTTTAGAGAAGAATTATCAACTGACAGATGTCCGCTTGAGTTATCTGTCAATAACTTATTACAGAAGTGACTATAAAAATCGTCTTTTTTTTAGAAATAATATAGATGTACTGGAATATGTCTCAACCTCTTTCTGTCTGTTTTTCTTCATTTTTGCCAATTATCTGTTTTTATTTATAAAAATAATTTTGTAGACTAAAATTCGAGGAAATTTCCATTAAAATTATCTCTACAATAAAAATAAACTAAAGAATTATAACACTAAGATATAGTTTTAATTTACCGAGGAACTGTGACGCGACGTTATCGCAAATATCGGATCGCGCGACGAAGACACGAATGCGAAATACGTCGTTACAACCCGAACGCGTCTAAGTTACAGTGTGCATGTACACAGATAGCGAACGACGCGCAAAACCGTCTCAATCGCCTTATCTGCCCGAGATGATTCGATTCGAGTCGGCTGTCAACCATGACAATCGTACCCATTCGAGCGGTCGATTACGCGCGCCGTAATAGACTGCCATTCGCCTACGGGAATCCGTTGTGTAGCGGACAGGTTCGACGAGACCACGAGGATGTAGGTGAGAAGGTTCTACATCGTGGTGCACGGGTACGCTTTGCTTCGATCGGGATTCCGGATTTGTGGGACCGAAACATGTGTATACGAATGTGTCGCGCCCGTTACGGACGCTTTGCCGCGCAAGTCCTCGGGTAAGAATGGAGGATTGACATAAAAAAGGATATACAGGTGTCCAGTTTTCAAAATCTTTTAATCATTTCGAAAAGTCTTCTGTAATACACTGCGTCAATAAGAACACCGTGAAGATCACGTTGATTATTTATAATGCGCAAATGAATGGAGTATCTTTGTTATCGTTTCCGTTTGTCAGAGATGACAGACGAGAGTAATTGACCGTCTGCATTTCGCCGTCATCGTTACGGCAGTTTGTATATGTTAATCCGTTGTACGTGATCACGTTTGCAATATGCGGTTACCGTTGAAAACGCCTAAGAAGGCTAATCAAAGTGACGTAGACGTGAACGCTGATTAACGATTTTCGCGGTGACGGCTATTAGCGATAGCATTGCCAGGTCTTTAATCTAAATTTATTCGCTAAATATTTTCCTTGCGCGCGATTAAAGATTGCGCGATACTAACGAACGGCTTAAGCCACGATGATTTATTATCCAAATCGCGATACGGCGTATTTTGCTCCTTCTTCTGGCTACGTCGGCGCGGCCGCACGTAAAATGTAAATCCCAAAGGAAGCTAATCAAATCGTTACGCTTTACGACTCTGCGAATCACCGATCGTAAAGAAACGCTGTCGCCATTCTCGCTTTGACCCTCTAACTGTGAGTACTATTTCAATGTTTAAAAGCAAATCTTCGAGATTCGATCAGCAGGCCTCTCTCCCGTTTCATCCGTAAAATCAATAGAACGCGCAAATTTCTGTACATTTTCCTCTTGCAAAATGTAACAGGCACAAATCAAACGGTAACTGGCAAACTTCCTCTTGTCTTCGTTGTCTGTTTTAAAGGCTAAAGTAAGAGCAAACAATACTGTTGCTAATCCCCGCTCCTTTTGATGCTCGTCAACTCTTCGGAGATTGTTGCTCGTAAATTAGATTATGCGCGTTTTTCGCGAGACTTGTTCGAGACGATCGATCCGGGGTTCATTCGCGGAACTAGTTTATCTATTTACGAAGCGATTTACTCATTTACCGCCACTTACCACCGTTCAATGAAATAACTCTTTCTCTATTGTGCTGATGTTCGTCCGAGATACGAACACAATGTATAAAAATCAAATTGCTACACTTTTTCCTGGTAGCCCGATAGAGGTAAACCGATAGAGGAGTTTTCTAATTATTACACGTGTATATTCGATGAAATACCGTTAAACAAATTCCATATGTTACCTCAGAAAAAAGTTGTCGACTTTTCATTTAAGTGAATCGCTTAAACGGAGAACAAACTAAGAAATATAGGATTGTTTTATATATTTAAACATTTCTTATATCCTTTATTTAAACATTATTTAAACATAATCTATTCTATTTTTAAAAGATGCTTTCACTGTCAATAACGATAACATAATTATCCAAAAGTAGGAGCAATTGTGTTCGCAAGTTATGTAAATTTTATCAAAAATTTTTTTTTTAAATAAGTTTTGGTTGGCAGAGTTTTCTCGTTAGCGCGAATATTGCGTTTCCAAAATCCATTCAGACTCTCTCCTGTGGCACTATGTATAAAGGCGAGAAATGGCTGTCAAGGGTGCAATGAGCGCGCTTAAATGTCGCGCTTGGTGAACTCTTTCACGTAAGAATGTATAGCACGCTTTACTTTTGTGAGCTGACCTCGTAATGAGAGTGTACACGGAATACTTGTAATTGCTTGCAAGAATGCATACGGTGCGTGGTCGCGTGCAATATAAGTGGTATTACCATGCTGTTTAGCCAGGCGTTACACGCAAAAGAGGATACAAAGCGACGCGACAACCTAGTCCGCTCGTCCGCTCCATCGGCGACGCAGTTAAAAACTTTATCGGCCTGTCGGTTTCACCTACGATCCGCATTAATTTGCACTGATTTGCATTACGGCTTTACTCGCAGCTTTCGACAAACCGAAATTTGCATTAGCCCGGCACCAAAGCGACGAATAGTGTCGCTCAGCGCGTTCTCGTAATTGGCCGGATTGCCCTTTAGAAATAGCGCGATTCGCGTGGCTCACTGCTCCGCGACGCGAAATCGATTTGACAAATTCGCTCTCCTCTTCTCCTCTCGCCGCTCCTCTGCAGGATTACACTCGTCGGATTGCCGTTAAAACTGACTGCTCCCTCGGATTTGAAAAACAGTGCTCGGAAACGACGACGACGGCCACGTCGCCCCGAGCGGAGCGGAACGAGCGTAAACCCGTCGACCGGAGAAATCTGTCGCGATTTACGTTATGTCGCCTCGAAACGCTCGGTTCCAGCGAAACGTGACGTCGGGATTAATTCTCAATCTTTTCCTCGGAGATTGCACCGTATACGGAAATAATCAGAGTTGAGTACTTTCACGTGTGCAACGCGCTACATAAATGGAAATTACGCGTAACACTTTGCCGCGGGGCACATTAAGGATAGACGAAAAATTGTGCGCTATCAGCCTTCGCATTTCTATTAAATTTGCTTTATTTTTAATTCTATTTTTTTTTCTTTTTTTTGTTTAATATGTATATGATCCTTTGTTTGTTTAATATGTATATGATTTTAGAGTTTTAACAATATTACGTGGATAATAGTTACGAAGAATATATAAAAGTTAGATGAAATAGAACGTTTTTTGAGATCGAAATTTACTTGAGTTATCTGTTCGTAGAATAAATCGTATCTATTCCAACGTATTTAATAAACGTTCTCGTGTGTGGCGTTAACTGAACGTTATTTTAAAAGCGCTGCGTAGCTACGCGAACGCAAATTTCTTTCTCTTTTTTTTACGAGCGGATAAATTCAACCTTTCCATTAGAAAAAACGCGAATAAACTGTGCGCCGTTGAGATCTTTCGCGGGTCAGTGGTGAAAAAAAGCGCTGTAACAATACGAGATAAACGTCATCGGTTTTGTACGTCTCGCGTCTCCTGATCCGTATTAATTTACATTACAAATGTGCCGTCGGATTCCAACGAATCAAAATCTGCATTATTTGCGTCGCGCTCCAGTGTGAGTTAATGGATATAGAGTGAGCATTCGATTCTGCAAGTTGTGCGACTACTATTCAGACGTCTGCTTCTTGATTGGGCACCACTCGAAATGGGACAAATCGATCTAAGTTTCGCTTCCTACTGGCTTTCTATATTGCGATATCTATCCTGCGCAAAAATTAGACTCTGATAAGTCCAAAATAATTAATAATATATGTACAAGAAAAAAAATAAATTTCCGTAAACACACCTATAGTAATAGGAAAAGGATCATTACATATCTAATTTTTCCTGTTTGAATAAATAATTATACTATTTTTTCTGTATTAATTTTGTACTCTTAATCATTTTTATATTTCTCGTATTATGCATTATATGTATAGTTTTTTAAAAATTATGTATACTTAATTTTTAACGTTATTTTTATTATTTTTTCTTATTGCATCTCTTTGATGAGTTTCAGCTTATTACATTAAATTAATTGAATTAGCAGATGTGTGTGTGTTAAATTGAAGAAATTTAATCGTGTAATTCTGAAGGTTTTTCGAATGAAACTGTTTCGAACACGTTACTGCAACTTCATTAATAAGACACAGCCGACGTGTAAGCTAACTATTGCCTGGCGCTACGCATAAGATCGACGAACGTTAAACCGCCTGCCCTGTACACTAACTAGTTACTTCCAGGTCGAAGTTAACTATCAGACTAGCATAAGATCAGGAACTTGTACGCCGGTAACGTTGCTTCCGCTCGTCAGATTATTCGATTGTGCACATATCGAGAGCAACGAGCTGTTCCCCATTAGGGTGAATTCACACGCGAAGTCGCTAGTTTTACTACAGCTAGATTTATTATAAGTTATAACGTAATATTGCGACAACAATGTCCATAATACGTCAAATTAAGCCGTAAATGGATCTTCCAAATTTATACTTAAAACAAACGGGGAAATTTAATCTAACGCATTTACGTTCTGAACGCTTATGAATCCGCATTGCTAAATTGTTGTACGCGCGAACTGCACTTCACAAATGAGACTGCGCTAGTTTCCAAACTTTCGTAATATATACGTCAGTGAGAACAGATTTTGATTGAACAGGCCATTGTAATTCTAAAAAGAAAAAAAAGAAATAGAATTTATTACATTTATTACATTTATCATTACATTTCATGCATGTTATCGACAGATGGCTTATTTTGGATTTGTCAAGCGACTTTTTAATTTTCAAGCGATTTTATAATTTTTAAGATTGTCAATAGGTTTTATTTATACAATTATACAAAAGTTGAATTACTTTTTTTATTTGCGTTTATTGAAGAATTTTTTGGTAACATTAATACGAGACATTTAAACTATTAATTAACACAAGAATTTGAAAATTAGATTTAAAATTAGAATATCTCGCTTATAGAGATAATTACAATTCGTATAATAATTTTCAATTTATATAGTCATTTACAAACGTGGAACTTTCCAATACATGAAGGTAATGATTATTAAAAATTACTCAACATTATGTGCGCGTTTAATATTAGCAAATTAAAAGAACTAAGTGATTGTTATTGTTCATGATTATTTAATTAATTCTACTATATAAATGATAATCACCTCTTAATGCATTTTAAATTACATTGAAAGTATTTCAATCTCGTGCATATAGAGAAGCGAATACATGCGTTAGATCTGGACGGCCGCAGCCCGGAGCATTTCGGAAGCAGACGATCGATCTCGCGTCACTGTTACTAGAATCGCTCGTTTCCTTGTACATCCTGTTCCCGAAAGACACATCTCGTGAATACCTTGTTCTTATGCGCGGTGCACGATACGAGATAAATTCTTTCTGATCGGAGATGTTGATCCCGAGAAAAACGTAAACAATCGAAACAAATTATCGGGTTACGTTGCGCGCGTACATAAAGTCAAACGATGTTACGGAAAAATTATTTATAAACGCTTGTATGTAATTCTGTTCAAGAATGAAAGTTTACGTGCACGTAAACTTATATTATATCGACAAAAACAAAAAAACATAAAGAAACTTTCTTCTTATTTTTGTATTTTTCGTATACTTTTGGAGAATTTGCATTTGCAATGACAATGTCGAAATAATTAGAAAACTTTTGATGATAACGAGAAATGACGTGATATTTAAAGCATCTCGACGGAGTTATTTAAAGCTGCTTAGAAGATTTTAAAGTTAGCTCTTTAGAGCGGCGATGATCGACGATGCGCGTGATCGTTCGATTGAGGTGAATTCGATCGATCGGAAACGTGCGCACCGATCTCGTTTGTCGAACCAAAAAGCGTATTAGACGGCACTTTCTAGGAGTGCTTACTAACGACCGCACATATTTGTCGGATTTCGCTGTTTGATGAATGGAAACTGTGTTCTCTCTATCTAAACGGGAGTTAAATGCGCACGTTGGGCGCGTTCCCCGAGCCGTGCACGTTGCGTTTATTATCGCGATTGAGAGCAAAGTTCGCGAAGACGGTCCCAAGTGAATTACGTTTCAAACTAATCGTGGACGTGCATAGAGATAACATGATTATTTTTATTCGTATTGCAGAAAGCCGGCTGTCCTGGCTTTGTAAAGAGACTCGAGAAAGACTGAATTAACTATCGCGTTAGTAGTAATTAATAGCGGCGCTATATTTGATCTCTGTCCTATTTTATATCTGTCCGTTTATGATAATAGACGTAAATTAATAGATGTAATAGATGATGCCAATAATAGAATACGATACAATATTAATTTCACGATAATGAATTGCGGACGTAATATCATGCATGGGTGGGTTTAATTGGATTATGTATTTAGTAAAAATAAATACGCGTAATAATAGACGTTAAGTGACCCGCTAAAATAGGCCGTTATGAGCATGTAACTTAGGTTAATAATATCTTTTGTGTGTGTGTTGTGTCTGTCTTGTGTGTGTGTGTGTGTGTGTGTGTGTGTGTGTGTGTGTGTGTGTGTGTGTGTGTGTGTGTGTGTGTGTATTTGTGTGTGTCAGGTGTGGGGTGGGTGTGTGGCATGTAGAATGAATGGTATTCTCTTTCTCGAGATGCGCTTCTCAAGATCACCCAAGTAATTGCGGTTTGGTATATTGTGTTGAATTTCTCTTGCCTTTATTCAACGAAAGATTTCTCATGTGCAATTAAATTTTACGAAATTAATTAATAGTAGTTAATATAAATATCGTCATGACTGCGAATCGCAGAGACACAAATGTGAGCGAAATAATCATTTTTAACGTAGTCGACAAATTTTCGTCTAATGTTCATTTTGATAAAATAAGACATTTTCTAGAATCGAAAACGGAGAAATAATAATATCGTATGGCTAACAGATAAGAAAACGCGCGTACTAAAACCCCCAAGTAAATTCGTATGTCTCTCATACGGCTTAGCGGAAACTGACAGAGAATTGACAGGCTACGTTAGAAGAGATACATCCGAGAACAAATTCTATCCGAATTTATACCGATCAATGTTGGTTCCCTGCCAACGCCATCCGGTCCTGATCATGACTACAAGAGAGATATAAAATGGTAAAGATGTATTGTGCGCTATACTTTACCAGAAATGTTTTTGTCCACTCAAGAAAAACATAAGTTACGCAATCAAATTTTTCGTTTCCCACTTGATTTTTTACTTTAAAAAACATTTACATCAATATGGCCAATTCAAGTGTTTTGAATAAATTAAAAACGATTGTTTTACAAAAATAGATGAAACAAATAATAATAATTTAAATAATTAAAAGTTTAAATAATTTTCAAAGTATATTCCATTATCGTCGCACGTACGTATGCAAAGCACGAGCACCAAGAATTTTCTCTTGCACAAAAATGACACACGGATTATGTTCTCTGATAAAAAACGCACTTTAGCATTTACCGTCTTACGCGAACCGTGGAAAATCAAGCTCCTACCATTAACAGTATTTTATTTTGTACGTCGACACTAACTCCGGATTCTAACGACTCTTACATAAAACGAAATGAAATTAAGTACGTCTTTCGAAAATAAGCGACTGTAATGCAGCCACTACGTTCCGTTAGAAATTTTCAACGTCGCAAAAGCTCTCTTGACTTTGCAGATACTTATGTAAAACTCGTTCATTATTTTCAATAAAAAAATTATAATTTTTTAAAAATGTTAAAAGTTTAATGAAAAAATGTTCAATACAAGTATTCTATAAAATAATAATAAAATCTGTACATTTTTTTAGTTTTTTGCGGTACTATGAATTAAACATCCATAAATATGCTTTTGCTCACGTTAAGAAATATTTCAAGACTTTCCGATTAGATACATGTGATCTTATTTCACCCACATGAGGGTTAATTCAACTCTATTAACAACAAAATATCGCTAGTACATTATAAATCGTAACGCGCACGTTGCCAAAAGGAGATTCGCTTTCGAACAACAGACTTCTAACGATGTCGAACGAGACTGAAACCTTTCTTACGTGGGCGATGCCTGACAAATCTCCCCGGATTCCTTCAATCTTTCGCGACGGGGCGCACGTTTCCCCTGCGGCGAGAGAGGATCCGGAGAAGGAAACCGTCTCGTAACCCGAGTCGACCACCCCGCCTCAGGCTGCGCCGAGCTCTCAAGCTCTCGAGGAAAGCTCAGGGCGATTACATCGAATTCTTTTCCCCGGAGCAGACCGCCATATCGCTCGCCCTATCTCGTCGCACACCCTATCCTCCCTACACTTTCTCGTTCCAAACCCTTTTGCTCCCCTCGTCCCTTCGACACACGCAGTCCCGTTCGACTGTTTACTCGCGTGCTCGAGTTCTGTCAGTATCACACGTCGTGTCCGCCAAACAAATCGATCCCTCCTCACCCAGTTCGCACGCACGGGACTTTCGGACACGACACAATACATTAAGGCATGCTGGAATGTCGCGTCGGTTGACCGATTTTCTCGTCGGTTTGTGAAAATCACGAACTGGACAACGCGTTTCGGACGATGAATGGTGTGCAACGTGTAGACGAACGGGAGAAGTACGAGAGCTTCGAGTTTCAATCGTAATCCCGATATTATATGATCATATACATGTTTATGCCGAAGCCTAACTATAGGCTTCTAGGAAAAATCGAGTTTCAAGTGTCGCGTTTATACATGAATATATATGTTTAACACAGATAGATAAATCTGAAAATTTATTTATGTACTTATTAACTCGAATCGAGACCGCACACGTTTTCATCTCATCTCTCGATTCGTTTCGCGACAATTACAATAATCTAAGGATACTTTTATATCCCTCATGACCTCGATGGACAGAACGTTCAGATAATACAAGTGGATCTTCAACTTGTATTGGATCTTCAGCTGATCTCCAGTAATTACAACAAAGCGTGCGTCGATTTCTGGGGTTCTGTCCTGAATTTTTTATGAGATCTGGATTTGGTCGCGCGTTTACAATCCCGGCTGTATTATCCGCCGTTCTATATTCGGCCCTGAAGGGGAACGCGGAAAGGCAAACAAAGGCGAGCACGCTCGCGCGCGCGGCCAGCTGCGCGTTTGGGGGATGAAAAGGGGGATGACTCTCGCGTCGGTGGTCGGTGCGCCTTTGACCGTCGATGACCGCGTCGTGTTACTTACATGTCCAAGGATCGGCCACGTTGAACGCCTCACTTAGGTGTACCAAGGGGGTTGGTCTCGCGCGAGCAACGGCGACGAGCCGGTCGAGACGAACACCACGCGCGACGCGGACCACGCGTGTCTTTCCGGTTGCGTCGAGCGCATACGCACGCACGCACGCACGCACGCATTCACACGCACGCAATTTCGTCGCTGTCGTAGCAATAGCGAAATTACGTGGAGTTCGCGGAGTTCACTGCGTACACAATTTCCCGTCGCCGTCGTCGCTCCTCACGCCATGCCGGGCGTACATCGTCGTCGTTGTTGTCGTCGTCGTCGGCTCTGTCGGCTGTGTGGACATCGTCATCTCCTCGCGGGGCCGCTGATCCTGCGGCGTGGCCGTCACAACACGGGTTCTTTAAATTCCGTCTCCGGTAAACGCGTGGAATGACGCGCGTGTTTCTCGCGCGAGGGCCGTGCACGTCGCGCAACTAAATATATCCCAGGGTTCCGCGACGCGAACGAGCCCTTCCTGCTCGCCGCTGTCACCCGGACAACCGGGTACCCCCTTTTTTTCGGCCGGCCGGCTGGCTACCAGAAAAAGGACGAGGAAGGGCGAGGGTGAAAGCTCGCAGAGGCTTGTTCGCGCTCTGCGAAAGCTTCGGGCGTGATTTTCGGGAGAAAAGGAACTACGTTCGCGAACGACAGGGCGCGAGCCGTATATTCCCCGTGTACGACTCCGAGTCGTGCGCGACACGGGTCTCGCAAATGTTGGCGAGCACTCTGCACGAGCTCTCTCGGCCGGGGATACACGAACGTACGGACGAACGAACGAACGAACGCAGTAGTAGCGGACCGAACGGGGCGGCTAAAACGCATCGAAGAAGGAGTAGGAGAGGGTATATAGGAGTCGGATGCGGCGGCGGCGGCGGCGGCGGCGATAGTAGCGGTGGAGGAAGGAGGAGAAGGCGGAGAAGGTGGTGGCGGCGAACGAGGGATGGCACGGGGTAGAGAGCGATGTGGGCGCTTGGGGGTAGGGGTGGCGGGCTGATGGCAAAACGGGGGTTGCTCGCCAAGCCCGGTGGTCTCGCGCTCGCTCGCTCGCTCGCTCACTCGGCTGCTAGTCGGCCGTCGCTGCGCCATCCGGCTCGCTTTCGCTCATCTCTGCCACCTTTGTCGTAGCCGCTGCTTGCGCAGCACCCGCCGTTACCACTACCATCGTATCACCACCTCCATCGTTGCCGCCACCACTGCTGCCGCTGCCGCCGCCGCCGTCGCGACCCGGCCAAACCCAGACCCGGTGCGGGGTAGATATCGCGGGCTCGCGGACTCCGGGCTCCAGGCCGCCCCAGCTGCTCATGCCCCACCATCCGCGCGAACATCCCCTTCCGGCCTTCAGTGCCGTACGTGGACGTAACGGCGCCTCGGCCGTACGCGGCTCTTGGCTTAACGCGTGGATCGACGAATTGATTCGGTAATGAACGCGCGGACCGTTGCTGATGGGTGGGACGATGCTTGCGCCGCGAGCGAGTGCGATGCGCCGACGATGAATTTGGTGAGAGATGTGGAAATGCTGCGCTTAATTACCGCCGCATTCGCGACGGATCGCCACGGGAACGCCGTCCTCCGCCGGGCCCCTCTCGCACAGAGTCCTCGGTAACCGCGAGAACCGGCGGTCGAGGATATTGACGAATCAAGGGGCGCCGGCTGAAGATCGAGACGCGCGCTTACTCTCGGACCTTAGAATCTCGCATGCCTTTCCGGACGTCTCTTAATCTGGGATACGATGATAAATGACATGATTCTCCTGAAAGGATTCGGGATGTAGGTAAAGCTCAGAAGAAGCATGTTGTCCAGGAATCGAGCGTATTGACAAATTAACAGTTGAAATAAGACGTGTGGAGGATTATATAACGTTAAGTTGTCTTCATGGTTTTTTCGATCAAATGACGATACATTTTCTGAGGAAGAAACAGGAGGTCGGTCGTAGTTGAAAGAAGCGTGCCGCGTTTCTGGGAAAGGTATCGTATTAAATCGGATAGTATCGAGAGGTAGGTAACTGGATAAGAACGGATAAAGTCGGATAGAAATCCCATTGGAATATATTTGGATCCATGCGGATTTCGCCCGATACCATAAGTTCCTATATGGAATTTTTCGGCAGCGTGGGGAGAAGGGAAATGGGGGGGGAGGGTAAAACCCCGGTTGAGAGCCCAGGCGAGGCCGACGACGCCGATGAACTCCGCGGAGACCCGCGCGGCGAAGAGGCTCGCGAAGATATTTTTATGAAAAATTCAGCTCGCACGTTTGTGGCGTGGAATTTTTTAACGAGCGACGCGGCAAAAAGTTTGCCACGAATTGGAAATTCCGACTACATTAGCGAACTTTCGTGTTCGGGGATGCGCGTGCGGGCGCCCGGTTATTATACGCTAAGAGAACATAGTGCGCGCGCGAACAGTCAAGAACGTTTTAGGAAAAAACGGGGGTACAGGGAAGGAGAGGAGGAAAGAACGTCGGAGACATTACTTGACCCAGTTTCTTGCCTCTCCCTAGTAGTTATACCGCGTTTGTTTCGCGCTTCTGTGTAAACGGTTCTCTCTTAAAACGGCCTGGCAATCAAATACATATAAATGGGATTCTTTTCCGTGTAGGAGTTTTTTTACGAGAAGCACGTTCGCGTGCAAAAGAGTGGTCGCTCGATTATGCTCGATTGAGAAGAAAAAGGAATTGTAGCACAAATTGAACGTGTTTCACGCTCTCTCCTACTTTTACAGCATGTATATAAATGCTTACGTGATCGCTTTTGTACGGTACTTTTTTTCCACGTGGCTATTAACTTGCTTCAATTTATTCAGGAGAGAGTAAGCCAATAATAATTATCCACGCGAAATGACAGCCCTCGGTGAAAGATCGTTTAAATATATCCGAGCAAGGGTTATCAACTTATACTGAGAAATTCGCCACTTGAATTAATCAGGTAACAAGTCACAAAGGACTTATTCCCGGATATTGAATAATTAGTGTGCGGCGTGGCGAAACGTTCCTTACATTCGGCCATGTACGGGCAATACTCGCAGAATTAACAAAGAACGAAAGGGGGGTTTAAGGGGAAACGATATACCCCCAGAGAATCCAATATTATTTCATTTTGCAACATCTAGGTTTCTCTCTGCGGTAGCGTTGAAAGAGCTACGCTCTTTGATGGCGAACAACATAAACACGATCCATCGGGAAAGAAAATGAACGGACATTTTAACTATAAGATAAGATTTAACTGATAACCTTAATTGATGAGTTATAAATATAGATTGTCAAGTTACGAATTATTTTCTATTCATTTTGGCGTAATTGAGCGCGCTAAATATTTCATTTGAATAAGTAATCACGTCTCTCTCGAGGATCGATTTGCGCCGACAACGCGGCGCCTGTAGAAGAGACGAAGTGCCTCCCTAAAAATCTAAAAAAAAAAAAAAGATAAGATTGCATACATATGTGTGTGTATATCAATTCTCCTTTTCCGTTCGCAATACAGTGTTTTTTTTGCTGCGGAATTGAATTAGTGAGCGTAAATTTAATAACATGTTTAGTTCACGAACGTCACTATTTCTGCTATATTACTTATCGTTTAAGTTGAATTTGTCACAAATACAATTTATTTACAAATTTTCATTTGTTAGCTACAAAGAAAGAGCCACGAAAATAGATATAATTGGGGACATTTAGTTTTTAATTGTCGCTTGTCAATGCGCGCGCGGTTGAAAAGTAACGATGTACTGTTAAATTCATCATACTCGTGCGCGGGTACGTACAAAGTACTTACGCACACACGTACATCCGGCCGCAACAATAAACGCGAAAATCGTTCTCCGATGCGTCGTCGTCGTCGTCGTTGTCGTTCGCAAAGAGGGAGGAGAGTATAATGACACTAAATTTCCCGTGACAAACGACGCGGCTACTCCGGGATACCATTTTTAAAGCTCACGCTCCGCTAAAAACGCTCGCGGGACACGCTCGAAGGCATCGTGACTACACATACGCTTACATATACATATCACCTACATATGTAAGCGTATACGCGTGCACGTGCGTATACACGTGTATACGTGAATGCAAAGCTCGTAGATTTTTCTATGCTACGCGTGTAAATGCGCGTTTAAATGCGCCTATGTTACAAGTTTCTCTAACCATATATATCTGCTCGTGTGCATGTGGGTGTGCGGGGGTGGATGAGGGTGTACTGATGCATACGCGAGAGGAGAGCGGCTAGCGCGTCACGAGCCAAAATCTCTCGCGTATTAAATTCGAGCCTCGTGGGCCTGACAGTCGCTAGTCATTTGGAGAGTGGTACGAGGCTCTTGAGTACTACCTTACGGCACTAACGCTGGCAAACGCCGATCTCGCCGCCTCCTGATCCTCCAAAGGAGAGAACACAGGTTCCTCCACCCTTTGGTCGGTCTCTCTCTCTCCCTCCCCTTCACTCTTCTTCTCGCTCCGGCGGTGGGTCAAGCTCCGCGCGATCAGCATCGAGCCGCACCATACCGTGTAGTACCTGCAGCAGCACGCCTTGCACACACGCGACGTGCCCACTCGAAAGAATATCTTACGACACGACGAGGAGTCACACACAGACTTGTCTTTTCTCTCGAGGACGAAAAAACAGTCGCCGTTTACTGTGCAGTGGACTATATAGAAGATGAACATATGTCGGATGTACATATAGGATATACGTGTGATATCATGTTGATATGCGCGGAAACTATTTGTAAAATGGATGAGAAAAAGAGAGACATATATATGGATCTATAATCAGTATCTATATCCCATGTCTGATACTCATAGATCGAGATAACATGGTCTTCAGATACATAATCTTCATCGTGTAAAGCACGTAAAATCCAAAATTCAATTAATTAATGTTAATGATCATTTAGCTATTGACAAAAAGATGCAAGTTATAATTAATATTGTAGGTAGGTTACACCAGAATATTGAAGTAATTGAAATATTGCAATAATTTGCATTGCAATATTGCAGTAACATGTTTACAAGTTTCTCTAACCATATATGTATCTGCTCGTATGCATGTGTGCACCAAAATTCGATTAATTAATGTTAACGATCATTTAGCTATTGGCAAAAAGATGTAAGTTTCCCGATGCGCACATGTTAAATGAATTTTCTTCCTTGCCTCGCGAGAATTTGATCTTACGTACCTTATAAGTATTTCATATTATTATATATGTCATCCTTATATGTCTCAAAGGACTATTCGAGGGTAAAAGAATGCAGGGATGGGAAGGCGCTTTTTTCGTTTGATCGATCCCTCAGGTTTGATTTTTGGGACGAACATTTGACTCCAAAACTACCGACGATTGTGTGAGCTGACTTTAATCCCAGAAAGCCCGAAAAAAATTGTAGGCGCTTTAGTTTTTCATAGAGTGTAGTACAAGCTATTTTTACCATTTCTAGAATTAAGCCATCAGATTATAACAGAATTTTATGTATCACGTCCATGAGAATTAATATTTTTATTTAATTAAAATATACAAGTAGAGGATTAATAAATATAAAAAACCAAACATTAACAATATAAAAAAGGCGAAAAGAGATAAAAGTTGAAGCAGATAAATATTAAATGACTGTAATATCTCAGATCGGATGTTACTCATGTAATTCAACCTTAATATTAGAGTATCATACGTTATTATGGTATATACATACGTGTTACTGTAACAATCATATCAGCACCGACAATAGTAATGCTAACAGAAACTCGAATATAAAGTTGGAATAGCATAGCTGTAGATAAGTATGCGGATGCAATTGAAAAATAAACGTCATATCGGAATCTCTCGTACGTCAGCCGAATGTGAATTCCAAAGTGCACAGAGCCGCAGCAACAAAAGCTTTCTTGATATGCTACGGCGAAATGTAGGCGATTATATGGATGTAGGTTTCGTGGATTGGACCTTGAGTCCTTGTTAACGGTGGTTCTAAATTGAAATTCCTCGGACAGATAAGGAGAACCTCCCGTCGAGATACTGAATGTTTCGCCACGGTGGTATCTTGGTATCGCGGGAACGACGCATCGAGTCGCAGGAAGTAAGAAACAAATACAAGGGACAAAACACACTCCAGGGTTTTTATTGGGAAATGTCATTAACAACGTGCTGTTGATTAGATCAAAAAATTTTACAATTTTAAGGAAATGGGATTAGCGTAGAGATATCGATCATTTAGGTACCACATAAAAACTATTCGGTAAGTACAACGCAAACTTTTTTCTGAAATAAAATAATATCAAAAAAATTCCAATAACGATGAAAGAAGATATAGTAAAATGTATTCGCGTGCCACTCGAAATTGCAAACTACTCTTTTGGAGAAATCTCGTGAAGAGTTATAAATTTTAGAGAACATTCGAAGCACTATTTTTCATTGCACGAACAAAAAACGAAACACATAACAATCCTTATCAAAAAGGTCAAAATTAACATAATGTTTTATCTTTTAAATGATTCGAATAAGTATTGTTTCAAATAAAATTTTATCTTTGTCTCAAATATCGTGAGGATAAGTTTTGCTGGTATCGAAAATACAAGATGAATCTTTTATGTCACTCTTAATCGAATTAAGCGATACATGCCGTTACGAAAATTTTAAAAGTGATGGGAAAGTTTGCCCGTATGATCGATGCTTTACGTTTGATTTTCGCGAGAGGCGTTTGTCGCTTTTGAAAGGGTGTCCTTGTGTGATATTCTCGATGGACGAGTTTGCCCGAACGTACCATATACGACAAGAAAGGTGCGCGATCCTTCGTGTGAGGATCGTAAAGATCAAGAGGAAAGAGAGAGAAAGAGAACAAAATAAGGAGGGAAAGGGACGAGATAGTCTGGGACACACAGTAAGAAATGGGGGCAGGTTTTTTCTCCATTCGATCGATCCATCGAGTCTGATTTCTACGAGGAGCATCCGTCTTCTGTGCGGTCGTCCGATGAGTCCATTCCGACATTCCAGACGTCGCGACGTCGTTTGTCTGTCGCGTTAGTGCCTTCACGAGAGCACAAGGGTGTAATGCTCCTGAAAAAATGTGTTTATCGGTGAAGGAAACATGTAGCATAATTTTTGGTTTTTCTCAATTATTTTCTATTACAATTGCTTACTCTCAAAAAGAATTTTTTAAAGTCTGCTTAAAATTGGTAAAATGTAATTTAACATTTTTTTTGCATTTCTGCATTTTTAAAATATTTTCCATGAAATCAATGTTCCACTAAGGAAAGTTTTTTCTCTTTTCGAACAAAAACAGTTGTATCCTTTATCACAATATCTCTTTATATCTTTAAATTTTCTTTATTATTACTATTAATTCATCGAGAGAATGAAGTCTACTTAAAGTCGGTCACATAATTTATAATTTTTGTTTGCATTTCTGCATTTTTAAAATATTTTCCATGAAATCTATCAATATTCTACAAGGAAAGTTTATTCTCTTTTCGGACAAAAACAGTTGTGTCACAATACCTTTATATATCTCTAAATTTTCTTTATTATTACTATTTCATCGAGAGAATGGAGAATCTTCATTTAGAATGCAACTGTCGAACGTCTCAATAATTCAAAAACGCTCGTGCGCTGCAATCGGCATTGCAGCTGCAAAATAATTACACAGAAATAATTGTACGGAAAGCATGAGACAAACGTCGAATAAAGCGTTTGGAAAATCAGTTGCTGATGGTTCGCGTTAAGATAGATTAGTCGACCACGATGCGCCAATAAGCAGATCAGCGATGCGAAGAATCCGGAAAGAAGACTGCGAGGTAAGGAGGAAGACGTAAAGCCAGAACGCGGCCAGCTCTTTCGCCCGTTCGATCGATCTTTCGAGTCTGATTTTCGCGAGAGACATCCGTCTCCGCTACGAACTCTCGAACTCGCCGGACAAGTACGTGATGGGCGCAGGTGGAAGATAAATGGGGAGTTACACTGGGATAACGTAAAAATGGATTCTCCGCTCTTCTCTCGCACTGCGCTCAGTTGCAGATGTATTATCGAGCATCTGTTATGATGATTTTGCGGCAGCATTATTAGCATGTTATTGGTGTTACTGTCATATCATATGAAATTATTAAAGAGAATTGCTCAACGTTAACGAAGTATGAAAATATCTATTTGCGGTTATAATCGTAATTTAGAATAGAGCGTTTTTAACAATATGGAAACAATTTAAACACGTGCGCGAATAATTAACGCGTCTTTGTTGATTTCTTGCACAGATGTGTATATCTCTCGTAATATCTTAATCATATTATGTGTGTCCCGTGTCCTTGCCATTTCATTAATTCAAAAGATACGTTCATAATGTTATAATCATGTTTTATACATATATATTATATATATATATATATATATATATATATATATATATATATAATATTTATAAATATATATATATATACATAATGTTATATATATATATATAACATGTATATATAAACATATATATATATATGGAGAGAGTGTGTGTGTGTGTGCGTGTACGCGCGCACGCACGTGATTTTGCAGTTATTGGGATATTTTTTAAATCATTCAACATAGCAATGTTAAGCGTGTGTTTGCGAGTGATATTAAATATTTAATGGTTTCGATTGTAATTGAATGTGTACTCGTTGTCAATAATTATGCAACTTGGACATTCACGGATTTCGCTCGCGGACTTATTGCTATGTGAATACTATCGCGGACAATGTCCGCGCGAGCGGCGCAACGCGCTGCCAAAAACGGATAACGTCCCAGCAATATTCGCGCTCGCGTTCGTTCATTGTTAATCTGCCTCAGCGCGGGAACAATTAGCTCCCCTTCAATTTTTTACACTGCGGCCACGCGAGACAAGGAAAATATTTTGCGTTCGCGCGCACGAGTTTTCTCGTATTTAAAATTCCAACAAAAACACATATTGTGCCGTAACGAATATTCTGGTAAAAATAAAAATAAAAAAAAATAGGGAAGGGGAAATTCCACAAAAGCAACAAAGCGAGGTCTCCAATTTTTCAATGGTCGTATCGTCGCGAGTCGGTCGACGCGTCTAGGAACAGAATTTTCGTGGCGAGGATGATCGTCGGCGGAATATTGGATCAGCGGTTTTCGGAAAAACGTCTTATCCGTGCGAGAGACGAGATTGTCGAAATGCGTGGCCGAGCAGAGCTCACCGCGGAAAATCAATACCCGCTTATGCTATAGAGATATACTATAACATTACGGCTTCTGGCAACGGCGACGCAAAGTTACTCACTCAGTTCGGAACATTTTTAACTATTTCTTCGAATTTTGTTTGTTTGATCAACTAGTTTTCCCGACGGCGAGCTTTGATGCCAAACCAAAGTACGCAAACCGTTCGCGCATCGATCGCTCACATCAAAAGTACAGTGCGCCAGAAACGTTTCTAAGCCGTTCGCGATTCGTGTGTGAACTTTCTCCGGTTTAGCGTTTCTTAGAAGGAACGTTGACGAATACTGTTCCTTACACATACATTTCGAACAGACGACAAGCTCTGACTTGTGCAGTATGGTAGGTGCGAATATGTACGGCGTAATCCGCAAGTTTCGCCAGTTTCTAATGATCGCGACGAGAAATGTTGTAAAAGTATCGTTCGATATTTTTTAAACAAATTTTGTGAAGACATTTATATATATATATATATATATATATATGTATAAATGTTTTATTTTATATATATATATATATATATATATATATATATATATATATATATTACGTGCAGAAATTGCCTGTAATGCGGGATGCCAGGACACGGCATTTTTCTTACGGGAGATCAGTCGGAAGTAAATAGAGTATCCCAGAACCTCCAACCTTCATTACAATTTTAAATTCTATGATGAAACTTAAGTACAGCTTTTTTCCAGAAAATTTCGAAGGAACTCACCGCATGCTGTAATATTTTGATATTCAACAATAACAATATATCGATAAAACATCGATATTAAATACATATATACTAAAACTTTGAATCAAAATGTTTAAAGAACAGACTAAACTAGATTTTTAATGAAACGACGATGTTTTGTTAATTAATAGTATCTCAGTAGCTTAGTTCGCAAAAACTTTTACGAATAATCATGATAAGGGATAATTGATCTCAGTTGTTCAAATGGTTATTAAAATTGAGAAAATTGGCCATGGGTAACAAAACATATGGTTACGGCTTTTATGGTTTGTATAAAATTGTTTCTTTTTTTTGTTTCGTTTGTTTCTGCTTTTTTTTTAAATATTTAAAAATCTACCAAAATATCGTAAGCTGTGAATTCTGTAGACGTGCTTAGTTTATGGCTCTAATATTGCATGTTCTAAGAAATTAAAACTGCTAAAAATGTTATTAGCATTTTTATGTGTCGCTACAATTTTATCTAAGAAATATTAAAAAATTTCTACAGGGTAAGTATAAGAGATATCATTCAGTTAACTGATTAAACCTCATAGTTCCCGGAGTATAGTTTTACACAGTTATCTTAACTTTGTACATACTTATCTTTTATTCTCTTAAAGTTTTAACTCGTTCTAAAAAAATGTGTTCTCTTTCTAAAGGATTTCTATTGCACCCATCAGTTTCAACAGCAATATGGAAAATTAAGCTTTAATCGAAACTTCGAACATTATTTTGTTTTATCGCATAGAATGAGTAAAGAAGTAGACGTAAACAGATATACGTTGCGAGCGTAATAAGGGATTATTCGTAATCTGATGGTTTTAACGCCGATGCTGTTTAAAGATTTTAGACGTTAAGTCCGTCGTTGGCGTTAACGTACGGTTTGCGTGATCATTCTGTGTCGTAAAATCAGATTTACAATTAAAGTAGCCTTAAATATGATGTATAAATAGGTAATATTTGTTATAAAAGATATTGTTGATAATGAGACGCAATTTGATGATTTTTATGATTAATTTGAGCATTAATAATTATTTTAAGAAAGTCATATAAATACATAATAATTAGACAGACTAGTAATAATAGCGAATTTGATTATTTCACCTGATATATTTTTTCTATAGAGATGAAAAAAAAGCTCTTTCATAGATTCTTAAATTTTTATTAGGTACGATATTCATTTTTTGTGAAAAAATCTGAGAGCGTGTTCGATTAGCTTCTTAAAAATAATTTTCTTTCATTCGCGCCGTTTATTCTGAGATTAGTTTCTTCTTCGAATAATTTTGGAAAAATAATTTTGTACAACGTGCCATGCACGTGATTTAATATGACATGCATGGAATTTTTTAGTATTTTATAAATTTGCCCTTAACTCTTTCAGGACAGAGTTTTGTTAAAGAAAAGTTTTTACTCGAAAGAATGATTTTATTGATTTGTACTAAAAATTTATTTTTGTACATTTTGATGAATTTCAAAATACTCAATAATGCAATCGAGCTCGACATTACATCTTTGCATTCGAAATTTTTTTTCGCCTCAGTACAAACAATGTATTTGATTTGTTGGATGATTATTATCTTTTTCAGTATGAGAAGGAATGTGTATAACGTAAAGTTGTCAAACATAAAGAATTAGGTAAGATTTACGAATTGCTCGAAAAGTGGAATTAAAAGATATTTCTATATCAAACTCTTTTCAACAATAAAATATGTAAATAAATTTTTTCTTTTTTGTACCTTTATTTTATTCTCAATAAATTCTTTTCTTTTTTCAACAATGGCAATGAGTGAAAAGAAAATGTTTGAATTTTAGATGACTATAAAATAAGCGAACGCGATCTTAAAATTTGAAAATAGCAAATATCATACTTGCTGTTTTCGAATATATATAGAGAGAAGCGAGTCATCATATATATATATATATATATATATATATATATATATATATATATATATCAAAGTACCGTCTGAAAACCTTAAAATGATACCTTAATCATTGAAAACTGTTAATCCGTTCTCGAAATATTCGAGTTGCTAAATATAATCCGTCCTGAACCAGTTAAATTCATTAAACATAAAACTAATAGAAGATATTATTATACATAAGAAGTATTACAATTACATGTTATTATAATATTCAGTAATTCTAATTTACAGAAAGTATTTGAAACCGTTACAGTATTAATTGAAAATTCTCATGAATATCTCGACGTTCTATAAAAATCTGAAAAGTTTTTAGCCAAGCAACCAAGCGGTTGAGCCAATTATGACTGTCTGTGCAAAAATCACACACACGCTCTAGTTGTGCTGTAAACAATGGCAAATTGTTTTCGCCTGACAATGAGATGAAGTCAATAGAAATTTCGAAGGTCTAAAGAATTCACTCATTTGTTTAAATTGAAAATGGCAACTTCTTAAATTACATATAAATTTTTTAATAAAATTATCTAGATAATCATAGTGAAGGAAAAAGGGAAAGAGACTTTAAAACATTTTTAAAGCGTTTTTAAAGAAAAAGCCTCTGCGGATCCTTAAAATATTTTCAGATTTATTTTGATGTTATTATATTATCGAACGTGTCATATAGTTAGTGGAAATATTTGGCACGCTACGAGATAAAGTCGATGTAAACAGTAGCGATTCCCTTAACTTCCTTATCGAGATGACATGTGTTCATTCGATGCACCCAGCGGAGCGAATCTGCTAGACGGAGCTTTTCCCGAACTTTTTCTTATTGTGTAGCGCGAAGGCTATCGAGGTTGTCTCTGGTGCGAACGCGAAAGTGGAGGTAAAAAGAACACCCTTAATTCTTTTCCAATCAATCGATTTCTTGAGCTCGATTACCGTCGACTCGGTTGCACCGGCGTGATACAAATTGCGCGTAGTGCGCACATTTTCTACGAGTTAAATTAACATCCGACGAGGATTTACTGAGCGGGGGAATGGGGCTGAGATTTTTATGTCGAGATCGCGCACGATCCGAGATGTTGAGTTGACTAAAAAATCTTCGAAGATGGTTGCAATTGTTTTGCGAAGTATGTTACTTGCGAGATGCTAATTGTAAGCGTGATGTGTCTGGTAATCCTGAGAAAATTTATTTCAGCTTCGCACAAAAAGTAAATTATAGAGATCATTATTTTAGAACTACTTTCTAAAATATATATTATAAAATAAAACATATGTAGATGATAGCTTTTATTAGATGATAATAATAAATAATTATTTCCCCGAATAAATAATAAAAGGCAGGGATATATATATATATATAAAATATAATTATTATATTATATAATAGTGATCAGTAAAGGAAATGGTAACTAATGTTATAAATTCTTATTATATTCTTATTATGAATAATTTAATTTGTCATATTGTTTATAAATTTAATTATAAGATTTAAGATTAAACTTGATAAATATAATATTGTTACCAAGAAAGAGTTAATTTTAAATTAGTTCAAGAGGTCATAAATGAGAGCATGATAAACTGGGGGTGCTCTGCATAAAAGTATTCTACAATCTAAAGAAATGATCGCGAAAATAGAAATCGAAAAATATAATTGCGCGAGCTCATGCTTGCCCCACGTAGGGGAGACCGGGGCTGGTTGTGACATTTTTGAGAAAATGTAATGTTACGTTTTATCGGAACAAGGATTCTTTGTTATGTTTGCGATTGTGAAATGTATGATTATTTAGCTTCAAAATGAGATAAAGAACGCAAGGATATATTTTTTGCAACTAGGTGAAATTAATTGATTTCTAAAATTTGCCAGTGTAACTTCCTACCTCGGCCGGTGGGGTTAGTTGTGACACTATACGGGGTAAAAAGTGACAGCAACAGTTTTTCTTTATTTAAATAATTTATTTTACTTAGACATTAATAATGTCAATTAAGGGACATATTACGTAGGCAGTCTTTCATTTTTAATTATGACAGACGAGTTCAACAACTTAACACTAATATAGAAACAAAAATAACCTCTTCTCAAAACAAAAATAATTTTTTAACTCTTCTTAAGATGAACTAATTAACAAAACTTAAAACGTTTACGAATGTTTCATTTAACATTGTAATTAAACTTTAAAATCAAAATAAATCGACTATTGGTATTAATCACAGATACGTATTAATCAGAATCATTATCGGAATCACAATTTCTGCAAATATAATATAAAGTGTCACTTCTCACGCATTTCACATGAGACCATCTTTTGCACTTTACACACTGTACCCAGTCCTCACCAGGTCGGCTTTGCTTGTAGGGTTTGCAGCAAATAAGACAAATACATTCATTGTCTTCTTCTTCGGAATCCTGTAGGATTTTCCTTTTGATTATTTTCTTTCCTTTATCTTTGCGTGGTCTTTTATTTTTACTCTTCTTATTTTGTTCTTCTTCTAAAGCATTTTTCTCTGGTGTGTTTGTCAAAATAGCCGTCTTTCTAGTCCTGCGTGTAATTTTTTTTATTCTTGGCGCTGCTTTTGGAAAGGGTAAAATGATTTCGGGTGAAAATGTAACCGGGTTGGTATCAACTGCACCACTAGGACCTGGAATTGAATTGTCGTAAATGGATTCTTCTTCACGTGTTAGAATGCCTAAATCAGAAGTGCCTTGAGTAGGTTGGGAATTGACAATCATCTCTGGTGTGATATTTTTAAGATTTTGTTGAATTCCTTCTTCGATTAATGGTCTATCGGTGACGAAACCAGACAAAAAATCCGATTCTTCAAAAATGTCTTCATTAAACGGGACAATGCCGGCTTTTCTAAACCCATTGGTTATATTATTTGAGCTTAGTGCTAATGGAAGAGCCACTTTGACGATAGATGGAATATCATGCACAGTCATAGTTTTGCCAGGATTGTTCCGCAACCAAGCATCTTGTTGGTTAGCACAGTAAGTTTTAAAGGGCCCGTAGACACCCACATCCAAAGGCTGTAACTTATGCGAACAGTGGGGTGGGAAGGATAACATTACCACACCACTGTTCTTAGCTTTTTCTATGACTTGTAAGTCCAAGTGTGAAGTATGGTTGTCCAGCATTAAAAGCACTGGGTCACTAAGAGATGGTTTTACGTGACTGATAAAATGGTCCATAAATATTCTAAACTCTATGTCGGTCATCCATCCAGATGAATTTCCAGCTCCTATGCATTCTGGAGGTCCATCACGAACAAAATAGTCCCTGTATTTAATACGTGGGAAGACAAACATACAGGGAACCGAGTTTCCAGAAGCATTTACTGCCACGCAGACCGTAACAAGTGTTCCTCTCTCAGCAGATGTTATAGACCTTACTTGTTTTGAGCCTTTTAGAGCGAAAACCTTTCTTGGTTTTTGGACAGTTGTTACTCCTGTCTCATCAACATTCCAAATACGAGAAGGAGGAAATTTGTGTTTATCCATCACTGAAGACAAATTGGAGAAAAAATGATGTACATTCGTTTTATTGAAAGAAGTTGCCCTGCTTAAACTTGTTGCCTCTGGATGTCTTATCGATATTTTGGAACCGTTACGTTTCAAAAAAGCCGTAAGCCAGTCTACGCCTGCTTCTTTATGATTATGCCACGATTCTGGCATAGAAATGTTGTATTTAGATGCACACCCATAGGCTAGTTTTCTAACGTCCTTTGGTGTGAGTCCGTAGTAAATTTGGCAACATTTAATAAGATAATTCACTAGAATGACCTCTTGATCGTCATTGAAGACTTGCCTGTTAGCTCTGTATCCGACTGTGAGAGTGGTGATTGATTCTCTATTTTCTACAGCTAATTTTCTTTTCTTCAAATACCTGGTCAGTGACATATGACATAACCCTAAATCTTTTGCGACACTACGGATTTTTTTTTCTGGATCTTCATTTAGAATAGCTGCAGCCTTTTCATATAAATCTTTAGACTTTGTCCCGCGCTCAGTTTTCCGTTTATATGTCCTCATCCTATGAAAAGAAATTAAACATTAACCTTGACAATTCGTCACACAATACGGGGTTGGTTGTGACATGTTACAACCAACCCCGAATATTTGTAACTTTTAGCCCCCTCACCAAAAGGGAACATTCAAAACGCGATAAAAAAAAATGACAGAATTTTTGCGTTACAAGTTTGGTTTTTCACAAATCTCAATCATGTAAGTACACATACAATGCAAAACCATTTCTGTAACACCAATATGAACAAAATGAGAACAAAATTACAAAAAAAATATAAAGTTACTAACCTGCTATTTTTCACTGTCACATGCACGTAAGCGTCTGGTGATGTCGTTGGCGCGATTGACGTGTGAGGCACGGTAGTCGACGTTGCCGCGAGCGTTTATTGCCATCTAGTGTTTCTTTAGACGGTTTAATTAACTACTTTTTATAGCTGTAACGTTTTACCCCTGTAACATCCAGCCCCAGTCTCCCCTACCATTTTTCGAATAAACTTTTTAACTCGTAAGGAGTGAGATTACGTTTCGAGATAGATGATACCTGTGGAAATTGTTGACGGATCGCGCCTTTCACTTCGCGAAAAGAGAATTTGACCATGGTTACGTGCTCGTATAAAGAACGCAGTCATGTGGCTCATCCTATTCTCCTTTTTTCAGGGGAAGCGTATTGGTATTTCAATCTCTCAACCGCCAAAAAGTCTTCGCGATCAATTGAATCTCACAGTCCACCTATCATTTACTTTTACATGAACGCGTGTGTGTGGCTGATAAGAATTATACACGAGTGGATGGGAAACAGGCAGAACCTCCGGCCGATCGAAATTTGTTATAATTTCACATCTGCCTAGCTCCCTTTATTTATCGTGCGTACGCACGATCGATCTGTTATCTCTCCCTAACGAGTGTACACAGCGAAATTGATATTAACTAAGGAAATCGGAATTGACATTAACTGAGGGTGAAATGTGATTTTATGAGATTCTTCTCACGCCACCGGCTAAACTAAATTTGGTCTCTTGGTTACTCTGTCTCTGTTTCGCGAAGAGAACTCACCATGATTTTTTTTTCCTGACCGAAATCTGGCTTTCGTCTTTCACCAATTAACCGTTTCAAAAGTTCTCCTTTACGTTCCTCTCGCGTGAGCTTATCACGCCCGTTCCTGTATCATTCGATCTCGAGCGTCGTAAAATCGCCTGCCAGATGTAAATCGCGTACGCGTCTCGTATTTCATTCGCGTGGGATGAAACTCCTGATTCCCCGTAGTGATACACACTGCGTCTCTATAAGCTAAACTGATTAACACAAGGCCATTCGTGAAACGCTCACGTTTTAAGCAAACTAGCGTGTGTGCGTTTGCCAATTATTTCTTGGAACTCATAAGATGTCCCTTTTATGAAGGTCCATATAATCATACTGAAAGCCGTAGGAACACTTTAACGAACTCGCTTTTAAGACAATTTCGCTTTATCGAAAATTCATGTCGACCTTATCGCCCCGTCAAGTTTTATATCAGAAATTAAAAAGTTACGACGGATAACGTTGAAATATTGTAAGAGCCTTTCCTTCGACTACGTTGACGTCGTCGCTCCGAGGTGAAGATACTGATACAATAGCCGTTAGTTGTACAGAGCGCTGTATAACATCTTAGTATCTGCGAGAACCTGGTTTCTTTCGGATCGACCGACCGTGCCAGATCCGGGCCGCGTGTATATGAACGATACTATCGCAGCGAAATATTGTTGCCATAGTTAACGAGATCGATGCGAATGTGAATCTCCGAGAGACGCGCATATACGAGAGCCAAGTTGATCTTCGCTTCGCTTGCACTCCCCTCTCTCTCTCTTTCTTCTCTCCCTTTATTCTCTCTCCGCATCGGTCTGCCGGCATTTCAATCGCCAACTGTCGAAAAGTGAGATATAGCTAATCGGCCGTAAGCCTCCATCCCTGTGCCGGACGCGTCCAGCGAGCGAGCACGGAGGGATGGGGACACACCCCGTGTTATCCAACCCCGTCCTTTGTGAGAGTTCGTGCGAATTTCGTACCACCGACGCACGATCTCTTGCGCGGGTCGTGCGATGCGTCTTTTGTTCGACATTGTTAAACGATGCGTCGGTCGTTGCGCACCGAACGGCGGGATGCAACATGAACCCGTTTGACGTTGCGAGTCAGATTACAGAACGTCCTGATTTCCTGATCGCATCGGATGTACATACAGCAAGAACTTGCCTGTGAAAAGAGACATCGACTTTAATCGGGAGGGCGATTTAATCAATGAAAAACATCGAACGTCGCGAATAAATATTGATGTATTTTATAACAATTTCTATATTTTTTCGCGTAACAAGAGAAATGCGATTAGTGCGAGAACTGAATTTTGCCAAAAAAAGCAAAGAAAAAAAGAAAGGAAGAGGAAAAGAAAGAAGTGACACAAACATTTACTTTACTTTTTTATGTTAAAGTGGCTACTCAAGTGGCCACTACGTTTCCTTAAAAAAATTAATCAATATACCAATTGTACATTATGTATATACTGATAAAATATAAAACCGATATTTCATATTTTGCTCGGGGACAGTCTTCTTTAAATTCGCACCGACTCACGCTACGAAAATTAAATTAGAGAATTATTATTCATTCAACACGAGTTTTAATCAATGTCACTTCGGTTAAAAAATATTGATTCCAGGATCTCTTAATCGAGGGTGAAACGCCATTCATTACCGCGGCCTCTCCAACGTGTAGTATTAAATCAGACACGATCCCTGCAACTTTGAACAGCCACATTCGGAACCGCAAATGCGAGGTGAGAATGTGAACCGATGAATTTCCTGTAAATGTAGCCGTTTTATCAAGATTCTCAAAATTTCACCTATATAACATTCGAGATAAGCGTGTTGCATAAGCACCGCTGGAAAATTCAAGCTTTACGAGAAGGGAGAGGATAGGGAGAAAAACGAAGAGAGAGAGTGAGAGAAAGGGGGGAGGAGGGAAAGGAAAGTTGAACGCTTTCGATAAGCTTTCCGGTTAGTTCTCAAGTTTTCGATTAGTTTTTCGGTTACGCGACTCGCGATTTCCCGCGGATATAAACGTTCGTTGTATCCGCGGGATATAGATTATCGGATATTTACCGCGGGAGAGGAGAGGCACCAGAGGGAGAGAGAGAGGATGGAAAACGCACGAGAAAAGGCTGGGTGGAAGGGCGAGGGGGAAATTCCAGGCACCGTAGGGGATGCGATTGAGATTAAGCGGAAATGCGAGTCTACCTGCCGTTGCGACCTCGCTTTTATTCGCGTCCTGCTCTCTGCGACTCTTGTGTATGGTTTTGCCTCAAGAGTTACACCTGTGTGAAATTGAATTTCAATTCCTCGTCACGACCGACACACGGTCCACGCTACTACTTGACGGAAAAGAAAAGAAGAACACGCGACTCGTCTTATTGTTCGCGAGCGAGAAAACTCGCGACTCGTGCATCACAAATGTCGTTGGTTTTTTTACGCTCGTTAAATCTGCATACGGACCACTCGGTCGACTGGACATCCTCTCGGTCGCGTATTTCTTCGACGAGCCCAATGTCGAATTTTCTCCAGCGAGAATACGGTCGTTCGTCCCATATGTCGTTGTCTTTAATTTACAGCTGCGTTCATATAAACATGCACGGACAAATAAGGTCGCAAAGTGAACCGGTCAGTTTGGAAGGAAAGAATTATTTTAGAAGTCTTATTTTTCAGGGAAAATGCACAAGTAACTTTAAGTATGTATTAATACATGTGTAATTATGTATTTTATTTATCGTTATTCATAATAAAACTGGATTAAATTTTTGTCTGTGATGTTTACATATATAAAAAAAATGGTTATGAAATTTATTTTTAACATTTTTGGAAGATAACTGTTTTTAAAATAAATAAAAATTAATTATGAAGTGAATATAGTCCAATGAAGAGGTATTCGTATTATTTTAAATCATAAAAGAGTTAAAATACTTTTCCCGTAAGTATTAAGGTAAGAAATAAGAAAGTATAGAGTTGTATCATTCTAGATTGTTCAACAAGTTTGATACAGCAATTTGAAATCTTACCACGTGTATCTTATCAGCGTAACAATAAATTCATATCCACAAAAAATATTGTTGGATCAAATAATACATTTTGTGACTTAACTACGATCGTAGTCGTCCATGACCGGCACTATTAAAATTTTTTTAATGATGTAAAAAAAATAAATGTTTAACATAAAATTTCAAGTGACATAAATATAGTTAAATATAAAATATAATAGTTAAATATAAAAAATATGCTGTTCAACTACTCACATAGTCTTACTTAATCGTAGATATTATACAATATTTTATTATTATATGCTCATGGCAATGAAAAATTCTGTGGCGTACATGATAAGACAATATTTTATTATTATATGCTCATGGCAATGAAAAATTCTGTGGCGTACATGATAAGACATACAAAATTCGGATAACGTGTTGAACAAGTAAACCTTTTTGCCCGAGCAAAATAAACACAAAGTCTCGTATACTTTTAAGCAGGTATCGGCAGACACTTGGCAATCGTTCTTCCGAAACCGGACCGCCGGCCTAAAACGAAAGTTCAAGAGACGATACGCTGTGTCAAAGTTAAGCCTGAAACGTGGATTACGTATACTCGCGAAGACGTAGTTAACCCCACGCTAGCACTGATATACTAATTGAATTAGTTATTTCGAAGCAGAAAGTTAAGGGCACGTCTGCGCCAAGTTTTCAACATGAAATAGCTGGCAGAATCGACGTGCTAGCACGCCGAGTTCGAAAGTTCTTATTAACCCGGAAGTTTCGTTCAGTATCGCGCCTGAGTGTTATTTAATTACTAATTCGAAGAATATGTGGCCTCGCGCGCTTTTATGAGGGATGGGGAGAACTTTTCCCCGATTAATTTTCACTCCCTCCTCCCCTTGCCGAAGGTCGAGCATCGATTATTGATAACGATTCTGTCCTTGATAAGCGCGCGATGTGCGGGGTCGTAATTTCTGCGAGATCCAGCCGTCCGCTTCATCCCCGCGTGAAGAACTGTCTGTTTTAATTAACCACGATCGCCTCTATTTTTCATGCTTTGTTTATCTATTTTTTTTTATGAGTGCACCTGCGCGCGCTCTCGAACCTCGTTCTCGCTCTGCAAGCATTAACGCGAAATGCTGCTTAATGAGGAGATGAATAATTATAATCTCGTGTTAGCCATGGCGCGCTTATCGAGGTCTAATTCGCGCATGATAACACTCGCGAAATGAATTAGAGGGATTAACAATTCATTTTATCGGTAGCAAAATCCACTACTACTCGAAGCTCTCCGATCTCTCCACTTCAGAGGAGTGCGCCGAGTCTTCGCTCTTTTATGGTAAACGCAGATAAGGGGGGGAGGGGGAAGGGAAAGGACAGCCAGCGGGCGATTAAAATATTTTATACATGTGAAGTATCCTATCCTATATTTAGTACAGCAAATTTTAACGATAAGTTCTTTGATGAATAATGAGTCGATTTTTCTTTCCAACAGAAATGTGATAGAAGCAAGTTTCATTTCCAATAGCGAGCGTTCATTAGATCAAGCAAAAAATCATTGTTAAAATGGAGTAAACCTTAAAAGCAATCGAGAAACGAAGACAAAGGAGAGATTTTGCTGCTTATCAACGTTAATGCTATTTTATTAATATTGCAAACTTACTTTCTCTAATCCAACGGGATATAAAGTTAAAAGTGTCACTATTATTTCCTAAAACTGAGCGCGAAATGTGAAATTTTTGTTTTCTATCAACCGTTTGGTATCAAAGGTAGCATCGAAGAAGTTAATTTTTTTCTGGGTGGAGTCGTCAAGATCACTTCAAGGACACCTTGGTTTTTTAAATTTTCATTTTAGTTTTAGAAATAACAATATCGTAATACCTTTAGCTTTACATCCTGTAAAATATCGTGATTAAGTTGTACCTTCGAGCCAGGATTTAACGTTCGTCGTGAAAACGACACATCGACGGAAGAACGCATTAAACTTAAGCAAGGCTCCTGCGCGTGTATAAGCCCCGTTCTGCAAAATATTTGCAACATTTGGGAAATACGGCGGATTGTACGTATGGTGGATCGCACGCGCAGGGAGTTAATGGCATGCCGGGACTAGTGTTGGGTCATTCCACTTGCACGGGTTGCATATAGGTTTACAGCGGTACCGGGATGATGGGTCTCGCCACGCTGCAGGAGATATAAGCCGCTTTATGTTTTCCTCTCGTATCTACAGCTATGACGTTTGTCGTGCGAGTTCGGTGCTGATACCGAATGCCAGCCTTGTTAAATTAAAGCGGATATCTTCTGCGATACCTTATCGATTGAACACCCTCTGATTCTGTGCGAACGCGAAAACGTATGCATAATTAACTCTGCCTTCTCTTGCTCGACGACGTCACCGTGGACCTCTTGTCCTCTATTAGCGCGCATCTATCTTTCACGCAATCTGCAGACGCGGCTTGTATAATAACACGTCGAACGGAAACTCTCGCGTCCGAATATTTCATACCGAAAGAAACGACCGCTTTCCGAAGCAGTGGAAAATTGAAAACTACAATAAATAATTAGCACAGAGATCGAAGAGCAATAACGGCGCAGCACGTTACTCTACGACTATAGTTAAATTATTAGCAAAATTATTTCGCTCCAATAACAAAATTGTGGAAACATTACACAATAATGGTATCATAAATTGATGAAAATTTTACAAAATTGAGTGTTAAGATGATTCGTCGCAGAATAAAATTTCTGATAATATTCATCAAAAATTAAAAAATCCAATTTGAAAAATATTGTTAAATATCTTATAACTTTTTAGTGAATGTGTATAAGATATTTTATATTGAAATAGTTCTACATTCTAATTAATAAATGATTATTATAAGCATACATATGGATAACAATTTTTATAAATGTATAATGGATTAATTTGATCCCTTCACACACAATTATATTTCTAAATGTATAGTAAAACTGACATTTTTCTCAATTATTAAACAAATTAATTTTGCAAATATACCTACGCTAAGATTATTTAAATATTATTTTGTCGAAATACTATTTTAAAATTAATTGCGCAAACAATTATTAATGTTTTATAAAAGATTAATATTTCTATATCTATGTTTTTAAATATTCACATAATTGCAGATTATAAAAATTTCATGTAAGATTTCATATAATTTTCACAAATGTTTTCCTATCGGGATATTTAACGAAATTACTAACCATTTCACAAATCCATTATTCGGATACTTTCTGTGAACGATTTTTAAGTTTTCGCGAAAATTTGAGATGTTCGATGAAATCGAGCTATCTCATGGATATTTTAGTTACATATGTGTATCATGGTTTCCACAATATGAGGAGTAACGTTTACGTAAGGCCAGCCTTAAATTTCTAGGAAGGGATCTTTACACGAGGCTCGCATGCCCGAAGTTTCGATATGGTTCTTGTCGACGTGATGCTCGAACGATTGCGTGCTGATTGGATGGCATTTGTCGGACTACTATCGGTCCCGCTTGCAAGAGTACGGAATACACTGATTGCAAGCTTGTAGCCTGGCACCGCGGAGTTTCCCCTCTGGTCCGTGTTTGCTGTCTACTCGTGAAAGTTATCATCTCTTGAATGAAGTTTGCACTTTTCCGCGCACGTAAGGAGATCATCACGATCCCGAAGAGCAAAGGCAGAAAGAGAGGTGACGTCGAGCAGGACGGGGATATAATTTATGACGTGAGGAATCGATGAGAAAGGTGACTCGACTGATTCGCGACTTACGCTTTGACGGGCTATTTTTAGAATTTTGTTTGTCGCCGATAAGGCGCACGCCAGAATGCAATTAAGCGGAGGCACCGAGCCAACGATAGCAATCTCATATTGTAACTTATATCTAGATATACACGTCGCTTTTATAGTTCTATTATTTTTCGGATAAAAAAGTGTAGGGAACGAAGTTATAGCTCGATTGATAGATAAATATCTGATCGGATATATTGTATTGACGATTTTATTACATTTTTTATGCATGATTACTGTATACTTAGCAGATATTTTTAGAAAAATGAACTGTTATCTTTCACGGGAGATGCTGTAGAAATTCATTTATTCTTTTTGCTAGATAATAAAAGATAATAAAAATATTCTCATTCATGTGTTATGTAAATAATATGTATAATAAATGACAAACACAATAGTTTTTTTCTTGATGAAAAAATGAGTATTTTCGGATTCATAAAATATATCTTTCAATTATCCCATATGACGGAAGATATCACGTTTCGATATCGCGAACTTTGTAGAATGCAGATATAAGCGAATTTAATTGAATGGCGTCGCGACATCCAGAAGCCAGTCTTTTTTCTATCTCTGCCATTTTGCACAGTAAATCGATAAATAGCGGATCGGGAAAATCAACTGTAAAACATACTTATTAGTATAATTGCAAATTTCATGTGCATTATACACATTAAAACGCAGTACGTACTTTTAACTACATATGAGTGAATTTCAGTCAATATATCTTGTAGCGCAAGTCCTTTGTTCAACTTCAGCTCTTGAATCTCTATGTAATATATAGGATTATATAATTCGGATATAGAGAGCTACCTGAAATCTCTATTATTATAAAAGGATACTCTTGTAGCACGTTTCATAAGACTCATTTAGCAACCAGTTTACAATATTTTTTATGTCATTTGGTAACGGATGTCCAACACAATTATACACATTCTCTTCATTCACCGCACCGTAAGCAAACCACGTACTTTGAAGTACGCTTATTACTTTTCTCATATCACCGCCACTTAACGTCATTAGTGCTTTCTTCCCGTCTTCTGTAACTTTTAAGCTACAAAATTTTTTATTAGCGGATGAACTAACCATAAAACCTTGAACATTTAAAAACTTACGTAAACCCTAAACATGGATAATTTTTACCCAGTGCATTTTCATTTGCTCATTTTTATTTGTTCATAACTTCCTAAAAAATAATCAAAATTTAACGTTTTTTTAAATGATTGTAGAAAACATCGAGGAAGATATTTTCTGTCGGTATTTTCTGCGATTAAATAAAGTTGAAAAAAATTTATAAGAAAAAAATGAAACACGTGTTTCTTTAAAATTCACTTTTCTCTAAGAGTCAGTTTGGGTAAATTTTACCCCATGTTTAGGGTTTTAACACAAACAAAAGAATAGAGTCATATTAAATAAAATTAATTTCCACTCACTTTTCTGCTTCAATGACATGATTCAATCGTGGAATGATCTGTTCTGCCGCAAGAGGTAGAAACCTAAATCTGGTGCAACGAGACTGCAAAGCTGGGATAATCTTGCTGAGATAGTTGCATATAATGCAGAAGCGTACATTATCCGTGTACTTTTCGATAACTAAAAACAATACTTGAGATATAAGCACGATCTACAAATATCGAGATGATGCTTACTCCTCCTGAGTGCATTCTGAGCGTCGATCGTCATAGCGTCGGCCTCATCCAGGATAATTAATTTAAACGCAGATCTGTACATAGTGCCCGTACTAGCGAAACTCAGGATCTTGCCGCGCACAATACCTATGCCTCTGTCATCAGAAGCATTTAATTCCAGCACCTAAAACAGACAAGTGACAAGAGTAAAAATAACAAGCACTAACAAAGAGAGATATTACGTTATTTAGATGACAGGTACACCACCATTGAATTGAATTGAGCTGGAGTGTAGAGTTTACGAGCGCACGCCAGTATAGTGCTGGTCTTTCCTGTCCCAGGTGGTCCATACAAGAGAAGATGTGGCAGCTGATTCTCATCAATGTACTTGTTTACTGTAACGAGCAGTTTCTTCCATATCATATAATAAAACGTGCACCTCCATGTGCTGTTTACTCGAGTTGTTTACTTACTTGTCTTTATTATCGTCTCGTGGGAAATAAGTTCGTCCAGGCTTTTGGGACGATACTTCTCGACCCTGCAATACAAATACAAGGTTCTCAGGTCTCGGCGTTTGCCAAATCGACGCATCTCGAGCGTCCCATACTCACCATGGTAAGTTGACAAGTTGCTCGCCGTTGCACGTCATCGTGCAACAACAAAATCGTCGACTCCTAATACCACGAGCCGTTTGAACGATTTGAAGGTTATGTTCTTGCCGCGCGCGTTTCACCGGTTTTCACTGAACATGGCGATGACAGTTCCGTGATGTTGCGCGAGCTCTGCCATGTGCGCCCCGGAAATGTGAAATCGTTCCGACGCATTTGTTCGCATTCGTGTGCGAATTTGATCTTCTCTCAATAGAATTGCGTTAATTCACAAAGATCGATCGTCAGGTAATGTCGATGGGAGACGTCACTTCCAAATAGCGAGAGCTCTAACCCTCAACTGGGTGCGGAGTCATTTTCCTGTACAGACTCCAGCAAACACTAATTAACAGTGATATAACGTAACATCAATGTTATAATTTCCCGCTCGACAATATAAATGCAACATAACACGTGTGTTGTACATTTATATTGTTGTATTATATTATAGTATATTATAGTATGTTATATTGTTTATAATATTATATAATATTATATTGTTGTGTCACAGTACATTGTTGAGTGGGAAATTATAACATTGTATTACTATTAGTTGTATTAGATTTTGTTGTTGCGTTGTTTGCTGAGACTTTATTTATTTATAAATGAAACTTGATTTTATACCAAGAAAAGTGGCAGGAAGAAAGGGAAATAAAATATATAATTGACATTAGTAACAGAAAATTTTAGTTCCTATATAATTCAACATAATCGATAGTAGGTCTTAGACAAGTGGTAAAGAAATACAATAATCAAAATACAAAAAATTATACATCAGCTATCGTCTTATATTTGTTTTCAATTTTTTGTATCTTGATTATTTTATTTATTTACCACTTATCGAAGCCTTATTATCGATCTTCATTGTTTTGAAAAATAATAAGTGTAATGAGTGAAAAAATAATTGTTTCTTATTCTGCACTTACCGCTTTATTAAATTTTCTTTCAGCATTGGTATTCAGTATCTTCCAGTATTAATTATGTACAGCATCAAGTCTTAGCTTTTAAATTAAGGTCATAGAGTAGAGAGTTATTTTATTTCTCTTTCTTTTAACATATATGTAAAAGTAGGAATCTCTATCCATAATTAAATCACTTGACGGTGTCCCATCGCGTATTTTGCTATTTTGATGGTGCACGCTGAATAACAACCTTGACGTCATAATAATAAATACGGCGTACCTTGCACAAAAATTTAATCTTGCATTAAACTCATTCACAATTGATTGAACAAACAAATAATGAGGTTACTGAAAAACTGAGTAAATAAGGGGATGAACTAAGCTGAGCGACTCGGTCTAAAATGTTTATTTTGTTTGGAAATCACACAGGGACATGATCCGCTCGTATGGGAAATAAGTATGGCTCACCGGGTTCTCAGAAGGTATCCCAGAACGATGATCAATCGTTCTCGCGTGGTAGCACAGAAGTTTGAGTACCTTCTCGTGATGGATTTCGAGGCCACGTGCGAGAGGTACGAAGTGCTCAAGCCGCAGGAGATCATCGAGGTGCCGTGCGCGGTGCTGTCCACCTGCGATTGGCAGTTGAAGGATATGTTTCACACGTACGTGAAACCCAGAGTCCATCCCACCCTCACGCCGTTCTGCACAGAATTAACCGGGATAATGCAGGAAACGGTGGACGATCAGCCTTACTTCGCGGACATGTTCCCGAGGTTCTGTGAATGGCTGACCAAGGGAGGATATTTTGATAAATCTGAAAAAAGTACGTTTGTAACGTGCGGCAATTGGGACTTGAAAACCATGCTGCCGAGTCAGTGCGATTTGGATGGCATCACTCTGCCGGATCAGTTCAAGCAATGGATAGATCTGAAACATACGTTTTGCGAATCCACTGGATATTATCCGAAGAGCTTGAAGGACATGCTTGCGCGATTGAACCTTCCGCTGAAGGGACGTCTACATTCAGGCATCGACGACGTGAAGAATATGGTTTCGATAATGTTAGCTTTAAAAGAGAAGAACACGCAATTTACGATTACCTCGTCGTTAGAAACCTCTGCGATAAACTTGAGGAATTATGGACAGACTGAAGTAGCGGGGAATATAGCGAAAAAAAACACGTGATAGTTTGTTAAAAATTAGTCTTGCATTAATAAAATATTGCTTTTGTAAAACTCTTCAATTACAGTAATTACATAAATAAATATTTTGATTGTCGCAGATACATTCCATTATTGTCGCCTCACGATGACTTTGATCAACACATCTTGTTTATTATTCTCTGTATAAATCTCAAGTACGGCCTGCATATTACGTTCTATTCTCTGTGAGCATTGTATTTTTAAAGGAAAGCTCTTTTTGCTGGGTAACATCCCTTCCGCGGGAACAACACTGAAATGATCTGAATTTGACAATTTGGTCTGAAATGGCTCGGCCGCTTTGAATAAGCTGAAAACAGTCACGGTTGCTTCATTCTGTATCGGAGGAGTGAGAACGATAGTGGATGGAGTTACACTGAATTGAGTCCCTTCAGGATGTTGAATGTCATGCTCTACAGTTCTGCGTAACAAAATATTATTTTAACAAGAAATCTCCAAGTTGAAATTTTATCAAAAGCCAATCCAAAGTATAATAAGAAATGAATAAAATGTCTCTTACTGAGAAGCGAAGAAACTTGCTCCACCTGCTTCATCTATATGAGTAGTGTCGCTTATCAGAGACTGATACATCTCCGATTCATCAGTATCGTAATGTACAAGCAAAGTATCATCCGCGCTTGCTTCCACTGTGAGCATTATCTCAGACTGATAAACGCCGGTGCACAGATCGCTTAGATTTTGCTATTTAAATATGCGTTATCATTATTATGTAGACAAGTAATGAGGATAAATAATTTTATATACTTACAATAGAATCGCGAATCGACGTTAAGTTAGGAATTAGTTGTTCCCCGGGAAAAACTTTACATATGGGATGTACAATGTTCTTGAACGTCTCACTTTCATTTCTAATCGACTCATCTGACTCTTTTATTTTGTTATACAATCTGAGAAAAAAAGTATACTTTGTCAGTCACAAAAGTTACACCACCAATGTCTATTTGTTTCAATATTTAATGTATCATTTACCTGCGTATTCGCCAACGGGTCGGTTCATCACCATAAATGATGTTTATCGTTGCGACGTGCGTCACTTCCGAACGTTGCAATAACGCGAAGTCTTCTTTCTTCGGATGAAATTGTATTGTTATTTGCTGAGACTCTTTAGAATTAAGTATCATTTCCTTTGGACTTACATACCAACTAGAGTTAATTGTTGGGAAAATAACTGAAACATATAAATGCGTTTATCTATATAAAATTCATGTAAAATTTATATTTTATAAATATGCATGAGGAAAATTGAGAGATTAGTTTAAACCTTTTGGCGTAACTGTGATCTTGGCGAATGAACGTAAGTCGCCAACATTATCCAACCTAATATTTGCGCTCAAAGTTGTAGTTTCAGAGTATAAATTGCCAAGTGACAACCATATTTTTCTACTCGCGTCTTTAAATGTACCCAAGATTTTCACTTTGCTGTAGCCGCCATATCCATATAAAGGTATCTGTAAAATTAAATTTTAAATATTCCCTCCAACGTTAAAAAGTAAATCGAAGTATTTAGCAGCATTAAATACACGCACTTTTTTGTTCTGTTGAGAATCACTACTCTCTCTTGTATAATGTTTGATAGTAATTTTTCCAGCTACTGGGCCTACGCAATACGGACTGAACACAACTGCAAGTGTTTTAATTTCTTGGCGTTGCATCGCTAGTACCATGCTTGTGTTGATAGTCTGTTTATCTCCGAGGAACTATAATATAGACATTTATTGATATAAATCCATAAACTCTATATATATTTATTTATCTATACAATATATGTACATTACCTTAAAACTCTTACTATCATCACATATGTCTATTTGAATTTTAATCTTGTTATTGCTCGTGTTGCGAATTGTAAATTCTTTAGTCTCACTTTTTCCTGTTTTTACACTATTCCATACTAGGGCAGCGTACGTAGCTTTGATCGGAATTATATTTCCTGTTACAGCCGTACTAGATACTGTACTAATTGGTGAGTTTCTATCACAGGGTCCAGACCTGTACATAAAGAGATTATTGCTTATTATCATAGTAATATTTACATGTGTACTTTACATGTGATAAATATTCATAAACTTACCTGTTAGAAGTTACACTTTGTGGCGATGTTGCTGGACTTAGAGATACAACATTATTGGGCGTATGGCAACGTAAATAATTTTCTTTTTCTGATTCTAATACTCTTTGTTTGGTACTTATAATATAGTAGTAAACACTGTTCCCGACAACTAACTTAATCTTTGCATATCTGAAAAAATAAATAAATAAGAATAAATAATTAGATAATATGATAAATTTATAACTTATGAATTGATCATCACCTTTCATTAGTCATAGAGTTTATATCTACAGCATCTAAAAATTGTGGTTTATATACAATTAAAAATGAACTTTTCTCTCCAACTTGCAAGAATATATTATCTGGTTTTATAGAAAAATCTTGCGTCGTATTTGGATGCCCTTCAATTGATACGATAGTGGCGGATACGTGAGTGGCCACATTTCCCGAGTTAACAATATTTATCAATTTGCCTTGCTGTATTGGAACAACTATAGGTACTTCTGTGTCGATAATTTGGATTTTGCAAATACTCATTTGTGCGTAAAGAGGTACTTCTTTCCTGAATAATACAGTGTCATCCTTACATTGTATATATATAATTAGTTTGCTTTTCCAATGTTGTGGATGTCTCTGCGGAGAATCTATTCAACGAAAGATTCTCTTTCTTATCTCCAATAAAAGAATACATGTATATAGAATATATTCGATGTGAAAAAGAGATATTTACCCATTGATGTAGAGCGTGATTTTTCACATTTTACATTAGTGATAAATTTCTCAAGTGGTTTAAGTACTATGTGCGTTGGTTCATTAATACTAAATATTTTTGATCCCTCCTATGATAATTAAAAACAAAGATCAATTTTCGGTATATTAATTGATCTAATGTACTTTAGTAAATTCATATCTCACATGTAATATAGAGAACTTCACAGGCAAGTCAACACTGTTTTTGTTATAAAATTTTATAGGTAAAACCTTTGTTGTTTCCTCTGTAATATATTGAAAGTCCAATTCCTGTTTGTCAGAAGGATATATGATGTCAAGTTCAAGTTGTTCTGGATTAACGAAGATCATGTGCTTCATAGACCATTTTGATTTTGCTACCATATCTGCTAAATATATATTTAATTCTACAAATATTGGTTTGCACATTTTTGTTACTTTTACTTCAATCTGAAAGAAATAGTCCAATAATTATCGATACCAATGAGATTCATTTTCAGCTGATACCGAATTATACCTTTGTGGACTGGGATTCATAAGGGTTTATTAACATTACTTCCGAAGGTATATTTAATTCAATACTTTGCGCATCTCCTCTCATTTCAGTTAGCTTAAAAATATATTTAATCCATCTATCTCCATTGTTTATAAGCTCAACATTAATTTCACTCGCCATACCAACAATGCAATTGCATAATTTTTCTGTGTTCTTGCCAAAAACAACATTCTCTGGAAAATTAAGAAAAAACTTTATTATATCTATCACAGAAAGAATGAATAATAACTAAATAAATTGTGCTACTACTTGAATCAGATTGTATTTCCATATTTGTGTTCAATGAATCTAGCATGTTATTAGAAATATCCTTTTCCTTTATCACTTCTTTGCTTTGTATATTTAAATTACTGTAGCTTTCTTCATCATAACTCTTTCTATTCATTTTAAGTAGTCTGTTGGACAGTGCAGTGAATTTGTTACTGTGTTGTGGTGATGTGGAATTTCGTAAAGAAAACATAAAATCTGATGTTGATGACACACCTATTTGTGTTAAAGTTATGTATTAAAATCACTCACATTAAAGTTTTAATTTATCTTCTTAAATATTAAAATCGAGAAAATAATATATCAATGTTATATCATGAATATATTGAAATTGAAATATCGTGCAATAAAATTAATTTAAAAATATAAAAAAATAAAAATAAAAATGTTTCACAACGATCTCAATACATACCTAAATCTTGATTAAATGAAGATACTATATTTTCACTATATGTTTCCTCCTTTAATATCTTCTTTTCAGACATATTTGTAAGCGATTCAACCTCCTTCACATTTTTATTTGAAGGAAATGATACTTTCATATTCTCCTGCTTTATATCAACAATTTTATTTGTAGTTTTATCTTCAGTTTTGCTATCTAGTGATAGTCTAGAAGGATTTTTTACATTAATCTCATCAAATTTATTAGAATTCCCAGTAGGCATTATCAGGATGGATTTTTCATTGGAAGGCAACATATAAGTTTCTTTTCTAGTATTGTCTTGTACTATTAAATTTTTCTTCTTCTGTGCCATTAAAAGTTGATCAACCAATCGTCGGGGCGTCCTGCTATCAGCATCTTGTAAAGTATTAGCGATAGTGCTTAAACTTATGATGCTATTTTCATCTACATCCTTTGTTACATTGGGAATGAGTGTATCCTCTTTCTCCGACAATTTCGATGTTACTACAATACAGTCTTTTGTACGCAAAGAGATTTAATTTAATTAAAAACTTTAATTTAAAACTTTATTAATTACCATCTGTCAAGATAGTTGACTCAACTAACGCTGGTAATTTGTTCCTTCTTACAGGAGTTTCCAAAGGAACACCAAGGCTTGGTCTTGCTTTCTCATTATTTCCCAACATTCCTATATTACCAGATTTACGTTCAAAATATTGGCCAACAGATACTTTTCGTCCAGCACAAGATCTAATTCAGACAACACTTTATTACATGTATGTTATATATACGCGTATACACACAAAAATATGCATACTCTATCGATAAATCCAACTCTCCAATGATACCAGAAAGAGAACCAAAATCTATTTTCTGTTTCTCTGGATTCGCAACTGGCATGCAGTATGTGTAATTTTGTTGCCAACAAGCTTCATCAACCGATAATTGTTCAGCCACTTTTGAGCCAGATAGAAATTCTTCCTTATTGAACTCTGCCATCATCTCACTATTTGTTAATTGTGCCATTAGGTCGTTTTCATCAAAGCCACTGAAAATTTTGTTTGGAGGAGACTTTCTCTTAGCACTGCTGCTGATACAGGATGAACGTGCCATGATTTCATTAGGTTCAAAAGTAACCTGGAAATTACTTTATCTAAAACATTCTGCTTTTGAAACTTAGATTCTCGTAAGTCACAGACACTTACACTAGTTGTACTAACTTTACTTGTTGAATGATCCATGCACTCCTTGTCCAATTCAGATATATAAGTCTCAATTGGTGAAGTAAAATTTGGAACAGATACATTGCCAGTTACATTTTGTACATTAGCATTGTTTTCTTTATCCGTTTCTAAAACAATTGCTCATGTAAATAAAATTCACATTCATGTATATTTTCTTTCTTTATCTACCTGTAGTTGAAGAATACATCTTGTCGCTACACCTCTGAAGAAGTATCCTAGCTTTAAGCTCTGACTCTAAATTGGGATAATTCAATTTCTGCTCATCCTCCGTTATGCTCATGCTCTTAAGAACTGTCATCGATATCACGTTAATGCAATGCTGCTCATAAATCTGAAGGATACATTGCCATACATACCTGACACATTATCAAGAAGACCTAACGAGATATCCTCCTGCTGTGCTTGTTCATTCTCGTACGATAGATCCTTCTCCTTCTCCTCACCCAAATGCCTGTCGTTGAACCTGCTAT
The DNA here is from genome assembly GCA_901521435.1 of Crematogaster levior. Lineage (NCBI taxonomy): Eukaryota > Metazoa > Arthropoda > Insecta > Hymenoptera > Formicidae > Crematogaster > Crematogaster levior. The sequence goes on from CABEGB010000158.1 coordinate 203,494, forward strand.
CCCACCTGAAGCAAAATTAGTTTTTTTTCCAAATCCACCCCTACAAATATTACCTAAAGTCAACTATTCCACATAATTTTCCGCACAAGAACATGCATTAGACGGAGAAGCGAAGAATCGATGGGACGAGCAGGACGAGAACCGGTTTAAACTGCGATTGATGTTTAAATGGGAAAGGAACGTCGTAACGGAACGCCTGTTGATTCGTGGAGGTAGGATATTTTTTTTTTTTTTTTAGAACACCCAAGAGAACGTACATGGTTTTCCTGCAAACGGTCGACGTCGCCTGCGGCCTCGGCGTGTTCAGCACCGTGTCGTTCAGCACACCGTAGCCCTTGATCGGCGTAAACATCGCAGGTGCTTTGTTCCGACACGGCAACAGTCCGACGAGCAACTCAAGGGACGAGCGAATGAGGACTGTCAACAGCCCTTCATTGTTTTGCAACCATGAGAATCCCTCGCGGACCGGTCAACCACGATCCCACTCCGAGGCTTTAAACAGCCGATCGATTTTGCAGTTCAAATTTGAAAAGTCTCGGAGGTCACCGACGATTGGACACGGACTTGAAGGTCGCGACGTAGCTTATCATCCTACCGACGCTTTATGTCGATCGCCATCTGCTGGCCGAACGTCGTTGCGAAACTCGGCGGCAGAGAAAAATTTGACATACGTCACTGCGGTGTCCACAATGGCTGCGTTTCAGCAGAAAAAGCGGCTTTGCAACTGTTGTAAAAATCGTGAATCTAACTGGCGCGTGTTTTTATTCTTTGCTGAATTTAAGAGCATATGCTAAGATTCATGATTTTACAAAGATTCATGATTTTGCAAAGCTGCTTCTTCTGCTGAATGTAACCAATTTTTAAGGAGTGTGATTTAAGCTTTAAGCCGAAATTGACTAATCGGTGATTTTGCCAGGGTGTATTTACAACAGGTGTGTGATAAGCTTAAGCCGTAAGAACTGACCCATCACAGTCAATTATTCTCCTCATGTTCGTCTGTGATTGGTCAAATTCTGCATAAAGTTCAGTTACAAAGAACAGAAATACGGTAAATTTAAACATGTATCCTAACCTCTTCTAATTGTAAGTTGCCTGGCGTAATGACATGTGCTTCCTAATCAGTTTTGTTATTTTTATCGCATTTGTTTAGTTGACTAATAGTTAAGCATTTAACGTTAATTACGCTCAGTATTAAATTTTGTAATTTATATTACGTTTAGAGTGAAGTGTAAAAATACACAGAAAATAAGGAAGATCAGACGAGTCTGGCAATTTATCCTGAGACAAATATCTTACGAGATTTCAAAGACGATGAGTTAAAAGTTGCGAATGTAAAATTTCAAGAAATTGACACAATGACTGACGCAAATGCTATGGAAACATTAGCAACCAACGTTGCGGAGAATGAGAAAAACCCATATGCGTATCTCGAGAGAGACGATTTTACTTCTGAGAAGTACAAAATAGAGGTGCGCGGTTTGCCAAAATATTATGGGATTGGTGAATTCAAGAAGCTCTTAAACGAAAAGCTGGACTTGCAATCGTGCAAGGTAAAACCGCCCAGGAAAGGCAGCAGCTGGTTATATGTATGCTTTAGAAACGAGGAATGTCGTCAACGAGCGATAACCACTATAAATGGAATATTATGGAAAAATAGTAAACTCACTGCACAGGTATCCTTTATCACCTTTCGTTAATGTTGATTCTCCTGCAGGATTAAATATATTGTTTTAATTTTTTCTTTCTTTCAGGCAGCTAAACCAGCTCCAGATCCCTTTGTAAAAAGAAAACTAGAGGAGGAATCTAGCAACAAACGTTTGAAGACTGACACTGAGGACCCAAACTGCTCCCCTATGGATAGAATCAAGTTTACCACTACACCTTTGTGGAATATGCCATATCCAGATCAAGTAAGGGATTTTATTGTGCTCTTGTGTTGAGAAGTATATAATCTCTGTATATTTTTAGCTGGAACTCAAACAGAAGGAGATGAGATCTATCCTGATAAAAATTGGCCAGCAAATGCTTGTAGAAAGTAAAGCGCTGACAGAGTGGGTAAACTCGCAGAAAAAATTGTACGATGGATTGCCATGTAAACTGCAGAATATACTGTCGGCGGATGTTACCGAAGCATATAGAAATAAATGCGAGTTTACAGTTGGTGATTATCTCTAGATTTATAAACAAAGATACAAAAGTTTTGCCAGGTTTAATTTACTTTTTTTTAAATGATACAGGTAAAGACAGTAAACAGAGCAAGATTATAATTGGGTTTAGACTGTCAACTTATGCCTCAGGTTCTACAGCAGTTGGACCTATTGATGACCTTTGCCACATTCCAGAAAATATGAAAGTTGCTGTAAAGGTTAATTTCGATTATCGATTTTTTGTAGATGTGACAGAGATGGAAATACACTTAGAAAATACACTTACATGTTACATATTTCAGATACTAGAAACATTTATACGTGAGTCAAACTTAGAACCTTTTAATCCAGTCGATCATAGTGGATACTGGAGACAAGTTACCGCTCGGACCACTCGTGCCAATCATCTGATGTTGATAGTAGGAATACATCCTCAAGATTTAAGTAGCGACGAATTAGAGGAGTTAAAATCACAGCTGAGAATATTTTTTGAAACCGGGAAAGGTGCTGACGCTCATGTCACTTCGCTGTACTTTCAAACGATAGATAAGAAGTAAATATATATTGTATAAAAATAATAACGTACATGTATTTTTTGTATTTGCATAATTTAATTTTGCAGAAGTATAGGCGGTGAAAGTAGCGACACCTTATATCATATTAGCGGAACAGAATATATAGAAGAAACATTACTCGGAATGAAGTTCCGAGTTTCACCTCAAGCATTTTTTCAAGTCAATACATTGGGAGCAGAAGTCCTGTACAAGGCGGCGATTGAACTTGCTGAACCCACGATAGATACCGCGCTACTTGACGTGTGTTGTGGTACTGGAACCATAGGTCTCTGCTTTTCGAAGGTATGATCAATTAATTATAAAATCCTAAAGATTTAATCATTGTAGATGTAACGTTCGCTGTTACAGCATTGCGGTGAAGTATTAGGAGTGGAAATTATTCCCGACGCTATAAAGGATGCAAAGGAAAACGCTATCAAGAACGACGTTACTAATTGCGAATTTTTTGTCGGAAAAGCAGAGGATATTTTGTTGCCTGTCATTCAGAGGACAACGAAATCCAATATTACTGCCATTGTGGATCCTCCACGAGCTGGTTTACGTAAGTTATGATTATTACAATAAGTAACACAATATCGATATTATACAGGTAATTTACCTTGTACGTTAATTTTTCTTAGATCAAAAGGCTTTATTGACACTGCGTAAGTCAAAAAAGTTGGGCAGACTAGTGTATATATCGTGTGACCCTCGTGCTGCCATGAGAAATTTAATTGACTTAGCACGACCTAGTTCCAAACAATATCTCGGGGAACCATTAGTACCGGTAAAGGCCGTTGCTGTTGATATGTTTCCTCACACTAGGCATTGCGAATTAATATTGTGCCTTGAAAGGCTGTCACAGGTGATGAAATGAAACGAATGTACAATCTAAGAAGATACGGAATAAAGAACACTAAATGTATTTATATATTTTTCCATTGTATGTTAGCATCTTCTGCATCCAACATCGTGTAGTGACATTCAATGTGACATTTCACATTCAAGTGCTCATAGACTCGAGAATTAATGGTTAGGACGAGAGAAGGGATTAAGTGGATATTGAGTTAGGATTCAGGGTTAGGACCTACTCCCTCTAGTTAAAGGAAATAAGAGGAAAGCAGGGCTCACGTGGGCAGGGTCGCTTGCCTGAAGTAGACCACTGTCTCTTACCGGGATCGCCTGAGAGTGGCTATTCGCTACCCATAAATTACATATATTCTCAATATTTTTGTCGTTGTCTTTTTTCAAGAGGTGCTCGAATAAGAACCGATGATTCTTTATCGGATTTGAACTCTTCGGCTCATTAAGACAACGCACACTACTTTGAACTACGACTGCCATATGTTAGCATATATATGTATATACATTAGAATTTTTCTTAGAGTTTTTTAGACATGAAGAGAATTGCAAATTTATCAGACTTACATCTATGACCGAAAAAAAAGATTTCATGTCTTTTTTTAAAAAGAAAAGTTACTAATAATAATGATTATCTGTCCTCTTGAGTAAGTTACATAATTTATAATTATTTTATTTAATATTATTTTATTTAATTATTTTATTTAATATTATAATAATATTGAACATAATGAGCATAGTTTGAATAGAACTTCAAATATTTTGCGAATTATTTGATATATTTTGATAATTTTGTTTAAATAATGTTTGATAATTTTGTTTAAATGATTTAATGTAATTTAAATAGAAGTATCATAAAAAGATAATCATATAATAGTAGTATTAGGATGATACATGACTGTAGGAACAGCCAACTCATGGCTGATAAATCCAGAGTTTTGATTCTCACTCGATACTATTAAAGTATGTTAATAATAGATTTTTTTTCGTCCTGAGAAAAGATTAAGAATTAAATTAGACTCACAACTTAGTGGTCTCTGATGCCAGGAAATTAAAAAAAAAAGAAGTATAACAGTATAAAAGAAAAAGGAAAGAGTTGATACACACATTGATACAGTATTACCTAGATATTTGCAGCATCTCGACTCTTACAGGATTTTTTATGTTGTTAGAGGATATTTTACATTGTTTAGGACATAGTAAATAAAGGTTTTCCATTATCTTTCAGTTTCATCAATATCACACGATAAAAAAAGAGAAGAAATAACAATGTAAGAGTTTCTATTTTAAATTTTTAGAGTACTCTTCTTACGTGAATGTTCGTTTATAATCAGCAACAAGACAATATTATGAATTATATATATATATTTTTTTTTCAAATACGCTTATCGACTCCCAGGTAACAAACTGACGTTATTTGTCGTTATTTTGACGTCGAATGTCATCAAAAATCCGAATGACGTCAGCTTGCTAACATTAAAGACAAAAAAATGATGGGAAAAGTAAGGGTATCTAGAAGTAACTCGCAAAACCGAAATGGAAGCCGAAGAAACTCAAATGATTTAGGTTTGTATCAATCTATTTCATTTTGGTTGATATACTCGAAGAAAGTTATTTAATGGATCTTCGATCATTTATAGTTTGTAAGCAAGAGGAAAAGTAAGTACAGGTCATTCCTTCCCGACGTGTCGCGTAGTTCTACGATAGAGGAAATGGGACGGCGATGTAGTCGCTGACAAGAAGGGCGGAGATACCCTTTAGCGCGCCAAAGGAAACAGAACAGTTGAAGAGATTGAATATGATAATCGACTCGGTGTTCCAAGTACGATCGTAATCGTGCGAATTTGTGACTGTACATTCTTAATCTTCACTTATTTTCTTGACACTCTAGCCGGAAAAACATTGCTACAATTTCGTCGTGTTGCTGCAACTAAGTCGAGGAAATGATACGAAATTTCACGCGCGCTCTTTTTCTCTCTCTCTCTCTCTCTCTCTCTCGGTCTTCGGGGGTTGTGGAGAACTGAATGGCGACGTGGTCATTATCACTTCTTTTTGAAGCACGCGAGGGCATTGACGAAACATTTCCAAAAGGACTCGCTCTTGTACTGCCCGCGTCGTTGCAAATCCATCTGAAAACGGAGGAGAACCACGAACGTGGATTATTACCATCAATTATTACCACATTAAATTGAAGCTGTGTAATTAATCGCTCTTAGATGACCTTTTTGAGCTATTGCTCACTTTCTTCTGGCGTATTCGTACTTTTTGGATCTATCATATTATTTTTTCTATCATTTATGTCACATAGCACGATAATTTTATTATATTTTCATTAAAATTAATGAAATAATTGAAGTACAAGATGCTCCATCAATGTGACAATTTCTTACAGCGGAACTTCCGAACCATATTGCACCCTACGTGATCGAACATTTTTTTTATTGCATTGAAAGAATAAAATTCTTTTATTTTAATACTGAAATATAGACAAGGATAGGATAAAAATAATGTTTGCAGGAGTAAATATAATATTAAAATGGAAATACAGAGTTAGTACAGAAATGCTCGGTTCACCTTACAATGTAACTCGTATCAATAGTTATCAAAGTAGTCTTGAATAGAATTGTTTAAAAGTTAATACCGAATTCGCTACCATTTGATCATCCGCTACAGGGACGACTTCCGAGTTCGTAGAAGCTGGGAGACGATTCACCATTGACTTGCTTATACCTTTGCCCCCAACACCTTTTCCCTCATTATCGACGATCTTCTTTAGTGCTACCATCAATTGATCGAGTAACAGAGCTGCTCTTTTTGGCACTACCTGTAAGAAAATCAGGATGGAAAGAGATTAAAATCTAACAAATTTAAGTTTTATGTTGTAACAAATATCTTTCCAATTCAAGTACGCTTTACGAAAGATTTTCTTACATTTTTCGTTTTTCGTAAAAAAAAGACGTACGACATTTCGTTTCAGAGAAAACGATAATGATTTTCAAATGTTTAAAACGCTGTTATTTTTAAACAAAAAAAATCACATATTTTTCTTAAGTTTCTTTTACTTTTATTAAACATTTTTTTATTTCTAATATGTTTTAAAATGAGACACTGTATGATTTAATTATCTATTTAATTTATAAATTTTATAAATACAATGTATTTCACATATAAAATTTTTAAACATTTATTTACATTATATCATAGATAAAAATTACAGTTTACAAAGGGTTTCTTTACGAAGAAATTTTTTATCAGGTCGACTTTTGTTCATTCCGCACGTTACATTTCCCGCAGTACATAGTTTCTGACGACGACATGCTAATAAGGTGTCCTGCAAAACGACAAAAGAAACAATAAAATGAGAACGACAAGTGATCGATAGACCGTGAACTTATTTCCTCAGTTTGTCTAATTGACAAATGCGTAAACGCACACGTGCATGGATTACTAGTTGAGAAATTTAAATAAAAATTCCCAGGCAAGCTGACGTTATTTGTCATCAAAAAACGTCATTTTGACATCAATGACGTCAGCTTGCCACCTTGAATTGTAGCTTGAATAGAAAAATAGTATCTCTGTTGTTTTATCTATCAATAGATATTATTTATATCCAGTTGACCAAATATTGTTGATAAATAAAATAACAAAGAATTTTTTTCCATTCAAGCTACAAGCCAAGGTAGCAAGCTGACATCATCTACGTCAAAATGACGTTTTTTTATTATTTCATTCAATCCGAAAGATTGAATAAAACTGAGGGAGAGAATTATATAAATGAATTACATATTTTAAATAATGCAATAATCCATTTTACGACATATTACATTCTCTTTCTTTGTATTTCTTATTTTTTTTATAGGAAAATAATTATAAATACATACATAATTTTTTATGCATTCTTTCTCTTTTCGTTCGAAATTTATGTTTTTTATTTATGCCTAATTATAATTAATCTATTTTTAAATAATGACCTTCCTCATTATCATCATTAACGTAGTAATGAGCGGAGAATTGTACTGTAGAAGGTTAGTTAGGAGATATCGGAGTTTTAGCAGAGTTAATCAGGCAAGCAATCGCGACGTCCTCGAAAGTGGAGAGGAAAAAATACGGGGATCGAACCTGTATCTGTTCTTCGTGATGAAATGGACAGTTTTTTTCTCCTGGAAGTTAATACTAGAACGAAAGATCGATGATAAAAATAATGAGCGTTCAAAAGAATCCAGACGAGATTAAAGATATGCCTCGATGCTCTTTGTTTTTAGGTATAAGACAAGAGAATAAGAAGGAATCGATGTTACGAATTTCAGTACCGTCAGTATATAAGTATAAAAACAGTTGTTATTGAAATTGTATCTTGATCGAGATTATGACATTGCCAAGATAAAGAAAGAACTAAATCCATTATTTTAAGATAGATATTTTTTCTAAAGGAATATAAAGTATATGTATGAAAGAAGGAAAAAGTCACAATAATAATTCATTTTCAATATTTCTGATGTTGAATTTTTTCTGGGAGAAATTTTATTTGATTATTATCTTATAACGCCATTCTATAATATATTTTGCTTATAAAGATCTGCACTTCTGGATCAATGAATAAAAATTAAATAGCCTTAAAAATAAAATATTCTTAATTGCAACGTAAAATAGGAAAGAAGACGAAATGTCTGAATGTCTCTTTATTTCATTCTTGAACATCAAGAATGAGATAAAAAGAAAGTAATGAAAAATAAGATATTCTTAACTTTTCTCGCAAAAGCGTTTTCGCAAAATGAAATCTATACATCGTCTTGCTTTCTTTTGGTTTGTGCTTTTCTTATTTGATTTCTGCTTCTGGTTTGACGTTTGTGATCACAGTCTTTTTCCGGAACGAATCAGCAGCGTTTGATATTATGCTACAATTCTTGACAAATAAACTTTTACTGAACGAACTGTCTACTCTTTTTCTTCACTCGTCTCTTTGTCCTACGATTTTCTTATCCTTTCCTGCCGTTTTGCAAAAGATTGATTTCTTCTTTTAATTCAATTGTTTTATTATACGTCTCTTTTCCTTTGCATCGTCCCATTCGTTGCCTCCTCATGGATGTCATACTATAGACTAACATTTAATTCTTACGCATTCGCATTTTTTTTCATAATGATTGGAAATTTGTTTCGGACAAGCGTTATAAAATCAGATTAGTCCAGCTTTGCACGCTCTATATTTTTGTAACAAGATTACAATTTCCCGATTATTGTAACGAAGCATTTAGGAGATGAGTCAATTGGATTATCTATATTACTATACTACATCGGGTTCTCAGAAACTTGTGATGGAGCAGATCTAGTTAGCTCGTTCATTATGTGCGTAGGTGTCGTTTATTAATTGGACAATTTTAGAGACAAGTTCGATACCTGCAACATTTTCCCGCTTACAATAAAATAAATCTCTGTTTTTTTTTTAGATTAAAATATGTATAAATATACATATTTGCAACGTAAAGTATAGTAAGATCCTGTGCAGGATCTTGGTACCAAAGCAATTTGTCAAAGCAAACTAGAAAAAATACTGGGTGGCAGCAAGCACGGTAGCAAATCTAAGATACACATACTCTTCAAATATTTATTGCAACTCTTATTCGCAATTTTACTGCGCAGAGCCAAACACCGAGAGATTGCTACGTAGAAATTCTGTGCTCTACGTGCAGTTTGTTAAAGTAAACAATAATAATCTTGTGATATTTTCATTACATCCTGCATGTGTACAAACATGCCTGCAATCATTAGGTCCTTTCCTAGTTTATTCATCTTGGTCGATTTCCCAAAGGACCGCCGGACACTTTTCTTTTCTTTCATTACATCCGCGTTTTGTGGAAAATTGTGTCCACGCAATCGAGATTTAGTCCAATGAAGATTAGAGTCGTGAGGACAGCGAGAGAGCATAAGAAATGTAAACCGCTTACCCGAGACATACTCCGTCTGATCTCCTCACATGCTCACGATTATTTATTTCTTCTGACTGAGATTTTAAGCATGTAATGAAACTACCCACGATACTTTTGCTCTTGCTTTTCGCCTGCAGGCAAAAGCTTCCTCAGCGATTTCCTCATAGATTGAGGACTCAATTTATGAGGGAACCTTCATCTCATTTTGCTCATTAATATATGGAGCGTTGAACTCCGAGTGCGATAAATATAGGTGAAAGTATACTTTATACCAGTCAGAGGAAAGTGCAAAATTATGTTTGACAATTACTTATGTGTTATAATGTACTTAACAGAGGATTTAGGTTTATTGTACAATAAAACAAAACTATTTATTACAAACAATTCGTGAACGTTGGTTGGAGAATTTCTTAGAATGACATCATTTAAATTTAATAATTAAAATCTTGCTTTTCAGAATATGTCGAATCGATTTCCTCTCTTACGTCTAAATAATTATTATGTAATATCAAGTATGTAACATCGTGAACAGTTCATTACGTATTTAAATTTTTTCGTGAAAAATAATAACGGAGTGGAACTCAATGCCATTTTACAAAATTTAACTCGTAGTAATGTAATTTAAACTCTGATAATATTTAATTTAATTTAATAAATACAAAACGCGAACAAAAGAGGCCTGTAATTTAATTTAATTTAATTTAAAGCTCATGCAGGATAAAAATTCTCACAACTGATTGTTGAATCGATAATGAACTTGTTAGCCAAACTGAAATTGTAAAAGTAATTTTGATTATATACATATATATATTTTTAAATTACTGTAATTATTTAATTATTTGTAAAATGAGAATAAATCAAATAGATAAACATTAGATAGAATAAAAATCTTTATATAAACTTGCTGTATATTTTTTTTTAAGAAAAGAGATTAATCTCTGTGATTTATAATAATGGCAATTGTAAGAGCTCTTCAAAAGTATTCATACTATTCAAAGTTACTCTGTGTTTGAAAACTAGTTAAATATTCCAATAGTCACACGAGCAACTTGACGGAACAATTTTCAGAGGAGAGAAACATTGATAGCTATTCGCAAGAGCGATGAACAGAAGAGAAAAGAAAGTGGATCAGCTGCGGTTGCAACATCAGACTGGGCAATCAATGTTTAATTGCGACATTCATGGACGCTTAAAAGCATTATCGGCAGTATACAGTTTATTATTGTCACGTACATCAGACGAATATTGAATTAAAAGAGAAGGGAGAAATAGGGGAGGAAAAGCGTAAAATTTCGAATCTTCAAAACCTTCTCGAGATTCAAAGATTCCCATCCCTACTTTATAGTAATTTCGGTAGCAATTAAACTTCATTGTTACCAACAAAAGAAAAATTTTAAACATTCTTAAAAAAAGTATTGCAATTAAAATTCTTATTATAAACATTTCTACCGCAATTCACTTAACCATTTTATTACCGTACTTCTGACAACAATGGTGCCGAGTGATAATGCATTTGACTTCTAAAAACACAAATACAATTACAAGTTACACATTTGTAATAAATGTACACGCAATAAGCAAAATATTTCAAATTCTGAAAATTATAATCTTATGTCATTTAAATGTTTAAATACATAAACTAATATATAAAGAGAGAGAGAGAGAGAGAGAGAGAGAGAGAGAGAGAGCTGTTGGCTTGAATATTTTCCTTCTTAAACATATAAAAAGTTTATTTCCTAAATTTATATTTCTAAAACGTCGCGAAATAAATCTTCACTCTACAAACACTCGATCCAATTACCAGTTCAACATTCGATAGTAATAATTATCTCGAATTGACATTTCTTGACAGTTCGTTAAATTAGCTTTGCTAATTATCGTAATAACGTTTTAAGTGTTGTGTTTTACGCTATTCCGCCAAATTAATTTTTCATCTACTATAATCATGTTTGTGTTCTGGCTCAAAGAAATTTCAATTACAGTCAAAATTACGAAATTCCTCCGAACATTCTACTGTTGGTCACGTTGGCGCGCATTGTTCCGGAAATGCGTGCGAGCTGCGTTGTTAAATGGATTACTGTGATAATTGCTCGAGAATAATGTTTCTTGCGAACATTAAGTAAGAAAATTTAATACAAACAGTGCATGCAAACTTATTACATTGAAAATAGTCTGAAATGTCATGTGTTTCTTTTCTGTTAACTTTCATATGAATCAATAGAACTCTACAAGTCACTTCTCAATGTCCCAATGCAATTAAATAATAAATAACCATATTTCTTGAAAAAACACGTTATTTATATGCTCAAATTTCAATGAAAGCTCAAAGGTTACGTCAAAATCGAGTTGGGACTGAGTCAAAATCGAAAATTGACTTTTTAATAAGTTCAACAAACGTACCTTTACAGACATATTTATAATGCATTTTAATTCACATGATTTTTGTCACAAACTTATCTCAATTCAACGACATTTCAATTGCCATAGGAAAAAAAGAAAGTAGAAAAATTAAAACCACTGGCGGTGAGGATTCCGGAAATAGAAGTCACGGAATTAAACGATTTATATTTCGTAGATTTCACGCAGTGAAAGATAAATATTGAAATGAAGCAATTCTCGAATGGGAGACGGAAATTGAAAAAAAAGAGAAAGACAAGAAAAACCTGAATTACGAGTACGCAGAATGCGTGAAAAAAGGTGCATGAGATCCTTTGGAAATATACACGTTGAAAAATACAACACCGTTCGCTTTAAGAAAAAGAAACGGATCTGACTTTTAAATTAAAGAATCTACACTGCGTTATTATGGAAATTAGAGATGCTTTTGTTGGATGTATTATAAGAAACGCGATGCTTTAATAAGCGGCATGGTACGATAATATAAACAAATTTAAATCCTGTCAATTATATTCGAGAAGTTAATTCTACAAAAAGAAATTTAATAATATACCATTAAAAAAATATCATTAGAAATATATCTTAAAAATGGAAAATGTGAAATTTGAATTCTTTAGCTAAACTTTATACACTTATTCCGCCAAGACAAATCTATAATTGCAAGGACACATTCAGAGACTTTTTATATGTATTTTTAGGAAGAAAGAATTAAGGTAAAATTCTAAAATAGACTAGTGCTCTTCCTCAAGTTCCCATCCAGATAACAAATATATCGAATGTTAGAAAGAAGATACAGGAGAGATATATAGGTAGATTTTAAATCTAATTGTTTTTAAATATAATTTATTTTCCAGTCTACACACACACACACACACACACACACACACACACACACACCCACCCACGCGCGCGCGCGTGGGTGTGTATATATATGTATGTAAAAAATATTCATTATTTACTATATTGTATTACATGAATCTCTGAGAGAAGTGTAGTAAACTTTAAAAGATGGTGAAAATTGCGACAAAGTTAAATCTGAAGAAGAAAGGCAGGAAGTTTTTACTTTGAAATCTTAAACGCAGGAGAGCGAAGTATCGCATCAATAGACAAAGTAATAAAGCAAGTTAAACATTCGTTATTGCAAAACAGCAAAACTATTTAGTGTAGTGACATTATTAAGCTAAAATTTTCCAATATACGAAACAAATGTTCTTAATTTAAAAAAGCAGCACTTTTTGCTAATATTGTAATAACATCTGTTTTTAAATAATAAGATATTTAAATAATAAGATATTTTATATGTTATACGTATATTAATTTTTTTATGTTAATCATTTAGTAATTGTGCGATATTGCATCAGCGAAAGCAACGTGAAAAGTGACGCAATGTAAATGTGACGCAAATTAATTTTTATTTTTAATAATAAATCTGTTGGCTGCGTTTCGATGCGGACATGAGAAAATATCGAGTTAATCTCTGTAATTTACTAAAATAAAACACACGTGCCTGGCTTGCAACCGCATATACTATATTACGAACGAAAGTGAAAACTCGCAACTTTTGTTCGGTTGATCGATGAATAGTTCAACTTTTTCGATGTCGAAAAATAGATATTAATAAAAAATTCCCTATAACAAAATAATAAATCTGGTGCTACTGGAAAATTTTGTTTGTTGCGAACACGAAAGTTAAGATTTATGGCTTTTAAAGGGATCACAGTATCAAATGTATTGAATTCTTAAGAAAGAAAGCATAAAACAACCCAATTTTAGTTGAAACATATTAAAGCACACGTGCGTTTTGGCGTTTCTTATGTACGTTCCAAAGTTTATTCTAATTCGCGAAATAGATCCCCTCGAAGATTCCTTTATGATTTTTAATGTACACATTACCACTTATATAGCTTACAAGTAACACTTTCCAAGTGTCACCCGGGGATTTGGATGAGCTTTGGATATTTTGAATTAGGATTAAATACAAGATTAACCATGTGGGTTTTATCGGCAACCGTGCCCCCTCGTGGGAGAAATCGCCCCTTCAAAAAAACGTGTTTTTTGTTTATTAATGGAATAGCACCGAAACCATGAGAGATAGAAACAAACTTCTTGAACAAAAGCTTAATGATTTTAGAAGTACTAAAAAAATAAGTAATTTACATATGTCATTTATGTAAATTATGAAAGTTACATATGTAACTTATGTAAAAAATGCCAAAACAATACTCTTTATGTACACAGACTTATTTCCCTAGGTAAATTATGGCTCGACGTTAGGTCACTTTTGATGTAATCTATGTAAAAAATTTGTTTTCGACCTCGAATTTTCACTTCCTAGTTGTATTTTTAATGTAAGCCGATTGATTTCAATAATAAAAATTAAGACATGTCACTTGAACAACCAAAAACTACGTATTTTACTAGAGTGTATTATATAAGTACATATGTAAGTTATATAATACACTCTAGTAAAATACGTAGTTTTTGGTTGTTCAAGTGACATGTCTTAATTTTTATTATTGAAATCAATCGGCTTACATTAAAAATACAACTAGGAAGTGAAAATTCGAGGTCGAAAACAAATTTTTTACATAGATTACATCAAAAGTGACCTAACGTCGAGCCATAATTTACCTAGGGAAATAAGTCTGTGTACATAAAGAGTATTGTTTTGGCATTTTTTACATAAGTTACATATGTAACTTTCATAATTTACATAAATGACATATGTAAATTACTTATTTTTTTAGTACTTCTAAAATCATTAAGCTTTTGTTCAAGAAGTTTGTTTCTATCTCTCATGGTTTCGGTGCTATTCCATTAATAAACAAAAAACACGTTTTTTTGAAGGGGCGATTTCTCCCACGAGGGGGCACGGTTGCCGATAAAACCCACATGGTTAATCTTGTATTTAATCCTAATTCAAAATATCCAAAGCTCATCCAAATCCCCGGGTGACACTTGGAAAGTGTTACTTGTTAGTGTATTATTTTGCACATATGCTTGCTTATATACTAATACATTTATTTGAGGAAAAAACTCTCATAAGGGGCGATCGTTTCGTCACATAAAAGTAGCAACTTTCGTAAAAAAAAAAGATAGCTGTTATAAGGAAAGAAAGATACGTCTTTCTCCGAATCTCTCCGATGAAGTAACAATAAACATATTTACGATTGTCTCTAAGTTGGCAATTCCAGACAAGAATCAATGACATTACTGATGCAATAACGCGACAATCACCGAATGATATTTTATCGGCGTTTTAGTGAACGTTTTCTCTCGATCTTCCGCGAAACGAAATGGACTTAATGATGATTAGAGTCATGTTAGAACTAACGTTAATGCCTGCCGTAATAGCCGGGCAAAAAAACGGCGGTCCGAGAAAATCGTGAAGGATCAGTCGATTTCTAGACAATTTATCTTAATACGACATATTAATCCCGATAAAATCTCGAATCGCGATTAACGATTAGTGGCGCATAAAGATAAAATTTATTACCGCGTTAATGAGACGCGGCTTTTCTGTGTCATCGCGCCGGCATTAGTCAAGACAGGAATTAATTAAAACATATCAGGGCAACAAATTCGGGCTAACCGACATGTATCAAAACGTTGCAGACGCTGTCACGTATCCAATGTTCACACACGCACGCGCATGCGAAAGCATATTTGCTCTCGTGTCCGGTTCAAAACGAATATTAGAATGCCATTCGTGTTAGATTCTGTTGGAATTCCATGTCACTCCACGTGAACTTTTTACGAGAAATTTTTCCAATTTGGAGGGAGAAGATTTCAAGAATGGATTAAATTAAAAAATTTAAACATCGCATTAGATCATTCGCAGGATGTAATTTCTTTTTATTTCATCCGTCATACGCGCGATGCACGTTTGAAACAACGCCGGAATTTGCGATATTAATCCTGTTATTCCTGGGATAATTTGAGTTGAGACTCGCGGATTTTTTACGCGGGTCAGCTTTCGAGATGCAGCGGGACAAGATTCGTCGATGAGATGATAATGGTGAGAAAATTTATTTTTTGGATGCGCGCAACGTGGGGTGAGAGACTTCAATGCCTGAAATATAATCGGGCGTGTTCACAGTTGCACTCATTCGTCTATTTAGGATCTACAGGTTCTCTCCCTTCCCTCTCGACGACTATTGTTGCTCCTTCGGATACTGATAAGTGTGCGATTCAAAGCGAGAATAAGGGTTTATACCGACGTTTCGCAACGTAACTCGGAAACAATACGGTGGGAAACTTCAGCGGAACAACGGAGGTTCTTGACACTATCGAGTTCGCTATAACTATCAAGTACACAATTTCATGCGTGATAACCTTCGCTATGAGTAATATTATTTGACTCGTTGCAGAGATAATATACATATTCTCGTTATAACCTCCATATAATTTGATGTGTGTGTGCGTAAATAAATAAATATATGTGTGATTTTGTATTTTATACACACACACACACACTTCTCTGTGCTTTACACACACACACGCGAAAAATTGTATAATATTGTATTGTTTGTTTTGAAAAATTGTATTAACTGTATTAACTGTTATCATCCAGTCAATTTTATTGCCCCACAACGCAGATATACTTTAGAAAATCTGAGAAATGCACAATTCATTCTTACAATCCTAAAATCTCCACATGATAAGTTCTCGCATGATTTGATCATGAGAAAGATGTTTTATTCATGTATATCTGCTACGACTTGCGATATCTTCATGCATATTGTTGAAAATGTAAATAAGCCTATTTTACGGGAAATGAATTTTTCCTGTTACGAAAATGTATCGTTTAATCATGCCAGAATTTTCACATCTTTTTTCACGTATTTTCGACGCGACTGTGACATTAGCAGGATACATTTCAATAAGTCACGCGCAATTTAATTAACTTGCTACGCAGCCCGAAATAAATTACTTGACGCTTGATACGACGGATTAATTAAACGTAATTTATACTGATCAGAGATATCTATGTTATTAAATTGTCGCGCATTTGAAGTCGGTATAAAAGGTTAGTGTCGGTCTTCTTGATCACATTTATGTTTAGAGTACATTAATTAATCCCAACTTTGCTTCTACGCGTATATCGAACTGTTTTATTAAGGATCTAATTGTATGATTATATGTATTTAGCACAAGCAATGAAAATATTGAGAAACCAACTCGACAAATGGCAAAGTCATGCATATTAGTAGCAAATATTTAGTAGCTAATATGAATCATGGTCGCAATTTTGCAGAAAATGCTAGGTTATAATTTTTTTTAGCCTTCGAAATCAAGATTTATTATAATTGAAAATTATGGAATTTTTATTTACGTTCTATTTCTTCTTACTTCTAAAGTAGTATTATTTTTTTGCAACGACTCAGATCAACTTCGAACAGATAATCTTTTTAAATACGTGTTTTTGTTTCACTCGTATTAGCGAATTTCCCAATATTATTATTAGGAGAGATAATAACTATACTTTATTTAATATTTCGATTTGCAATGACATTATTGCGACGTCACTGGAACAAGCGACTGGAAAAACCAACGAATTAATACACATCCAAAGAATTCGTTGACGCTACTCGAAACGAGAGCTAATCGAGGGAGCGATCACGGAAATGAAGCGTCGACAAAGTTGCGCGACAATGTGTCTCCGTCTAAACAGAAGATCGTCGTAAGAAGTAAGTCGTAGCCGATTGAATTAACGAAGCGCGCGATTACTAGCAGGTAATGGAAACGTCATTTGAGAAGTTAATAATTCCACGGTAAGTGGGACGAGGCGTTCGTAGTTTGTCGTTAAAACGACACACCGTTGCGATCAACTCCGTTTGAGTTTCTTCGATTCTTCAAAGGCAACCTCGCGCAAACTGTTTTCCCAGCAAATGTAACTTCATGAAATTCACGAATATTCGCTGTGTTTACGTCGTTTTGGCCAATCGAGTGTGAAAAATTTGCGCAATTATTAACGCAAAACATCATGAGACATACGGATAAGCATTAAGATGATATCATAGAATTTGCTTCGAATTTAACGTATCGCTTTTCTTATTTACGAGAAATTAAGTAGCTTATCATCGCTCAGCTTGATGATATTATAAGCATGAACGAAAGGAAGAAAAACAATATTTTGTAGCGCCGTGCCAGAGCAAGAGGAAATAAGGATAAATCGTTAAATACTGCAAAATATAAATGCCTTCGAAACATTGAAAATGCGAATGACTTTATCAAGAATAGATAAATTATTCCATTTGTGCAGTTATTTGTAATTATTTGCAAATAGAATAATTGCATAATCGTTAAATAATTTTTACATAATCGTTAAAAAAAAGTACGTAATATATTTCTCGGACGTAGCTTGTGAAATTAAATTCTCTGATGGGATAAATTAATGTACTTTCACTTGCAGAACAGTATAAAATTCAGTGTCCTGTTATTTTTATCCTTAAGATCCAACTTTGTATTACGTTCAAGGAAAATATGACTTGTCCTTTTATACCATTTACGTATTGTTACATTTTTTCTAAAAAATAGTTTTGGCACAATTTATAAACATTTGTATAGTAAAGTAAAAAAAGATGATTTGTTTTGACGCATTTTTTTAAAATTTAGTAAGCTCTTAAAGTAAATAAAGTTGAATAAATATAGTCTCACATCGCTGGACTCGCATAATTATGCGCTAAAGAAAAGTATACATACTGAGGAAGAGAAAACTTTTAATAACAGTATTAACAAGATAAGAAAATCAACGAATCGAAGCATGATAAAATATAATCATACAGTCGAAGGCTTCGATGGTTCTCAACCAATTCTTTTTCTTTTCGTGATATTTTAATGATCATCTGAGAATAATTCTTTTTCGTTGCAAAAATTCGATATTTACGCAAATATCCGGTAATATGAAAAAAAAAGAATATAAATGGGATGTAAAAAAACAAACGCGAAAGGAACAGTATCTCGTATATTTCGAAACATATTCGAAAAATATTCAACACACGTAAAATCGGCGATTGTATTTTGACAGATAAAATTTCAATAATTAAAATTCGTCAGTTAGCCATAAGCGAACATCAGTTTTTTTTGTAAATGTAATTTACAATAACGTACAAGATATTTTATTATGAACAATGTACAACTTCTGGATTACTAAAGTTAATCTCGGTCGAAGTAAGTTGGCTTGAAATGACTTAAAGCTTGAAACGATTTAAAAATCTCTCGGTCGCGTAGGATAACTGTAAAATTTATAAATTGCCAATCCCCATATGTTAAAGTATCGCATTGTAATACTTCGCCTGTTATAATCTGTTGCGCAATGAGCCTCCCCAGAGTGCGATTACCCGCATTTAAGAGAGGATCGAACAAGTGAAAAACCCGATGTAGATACGCAGAATGAGTATCCGGAAAAGTATGTTTTCGATTTGTTTCCGCAATAAGAAATACAATAGAAAATAAGAAATTTGAGAAGCGTTGACTAAGAGAAAAATAAAGGTTATCGGATATCGAGAGAAAGAGAGAGAGAGAGAGAGCCAGAAAGCAGTCAAAGTAAATGTGACAAATAAACGAATGTCGGACTTGCCAATGTCCTTTTAAATTTGAATTCACGTCATAATATAACGCGATTACTAGGAAGAATGATTTCTTCTTTCTGGATGCACATGAAGGAGAAAAATCGCCAGTAGGCTACACCATAGATTTCCAAGCAACGTCCAGAGGACATCTTACGGATCTCTAACTACGACATTTCCACATATCTTTATGCTGTATATATTACATTTAATGAATTTTCCACAATCTTCCTCTTTTTCTCCGACATATATATTTTTATAGAAAAAATAGTTTTGCGTTATTTAAATATTAAATTTTATTAAGTATGAGTGACATATTACAGTCTATTTTCTATTAACAAATATTACATTCTTCATGACCGTGAGTTACCTAATAGTAAGAAATAAATTCAAAACGCCTAGACGGTCAGACCTGAATCTTTCATGATCAATCAATGATCTGCGTAAACGCAGTAAGTAACTAAATAAGATGCGCGCCGACACAATCGAACTTCAAAACGCAAGTAAATCACCAACTATTTTCTATTGTTCTGCCACGTTACGATAGTCAAGTTCTCTACTCTGTCATTTTTTACTCTTAACGAAAGCCCGATGTACCTTAATCTGGTCAAAGCTTTTTTGCAAAGAATTTTTTACTTTCTTTTTATTAGCAATTCGATTCTACAACGTTTGTAGACTGAAGGAATCCAAATTGAAAAGAACCGTAAAAATACAATAATGAATAAAAATATGTTTTTTTATATATATGTCTTTGTTCACGTATTTGAACGTATTTGAAGTTTTTTTAATGCTTATTTGGATAATCTAGCAAAACTTTATTTCCTGTTTTGATTACAAAAATATTTTTGTATAATTATATCCACTGAAAAAGAAGGCAAAAATATTATAAATTTTCATTTTCAAAACTCAAAATATAATAATTTAATTTAAAAAAATGTATATATATATATATATATATATATATATATATATATATATATATACATTACGTCATAGTTTTATATATTTTTATAAAATGTCCATTAAAAATTATAAAGTATCGTAAAACTTGTTATATATTTATTTATAATGTATATTTATATATAATATATTCTTATATATTAATATATAAATTACTATTATATATATACATTAATTTCGATCGTTATTATTAATAAGAACATGAATATATTTTGTTACTTCAAAGATTTTTTTCGCAAAATAAATATAAAGAGATAAATTTTAATACTTTCAGACTATTTCTTTTTTTACACGATTATCCATCTTTCAATAATCAATTATGAACAATGTGCGGTCATTGTTTGACAAATTTCTCGATTGTATAATTATAAAAATTTTCTCATTCACATGTACAGTTAAAACGATTAATCAACTTCCAAGGATGTTTCTGAGAAAATACAAATAACCGCGGAAGGGATTTGGGAAATTAACGGAGCGAGTCAAATGTAACACGATCTTAATAGAATACTAATAGAATACAGAATATTTAAATAAATACAGAACGCAGAGAAGACAGTGAATTAATAATGAGCTCATAGAGTTTGTAATTTTCGATCAAAAATTGAACAAGAAAACGCGAGATCTTTCCTTTCGCACTGAGAATTACATATAGAACCTTACCACTGCGCACTTATTATGCAATTCTGATTTTATATCTTATATCTTATATATTCAAAAGCTTTCAAGACAAAATTTTCAAGATTTTAACAACCATTTTAAAGCGCTTTAAAGAAACAACTTAGATGCAAGTGCGTTTGTCTACGTTTCAATAAAGAGGAATATATTTTTGCACGAAGCAACGTTGCGACGGTTGAATATTTCATTATTATTTAAATGTTTTAAGAATATTTTGAAAGCAAAGGTGCAGAAACAAATGTTATAATTTTGATGTCTATGTACGTATTATAGGGGAAGACGACACTCGTGATACACGAGAACTTTTCGAGATGATACCAGAAGATTTGTACGAATTAAACTCAGAATAATCAACGTTTTTTTTTTACTCACCGGATATGACTCGTCGTATTTGGGCGAGTAATCAGGATAATCGATATTATTAGCGATATCGTCATCCACGGTGCTCCTCTTCCTGACGGCACATCCGAAACTAGTGATTATCAATACTATAGTCACCACAACCAACGGAATGAAACTGCCCATATTAACAGTGTGCAGTCCTGAATCTTGTCGCCGGATGTTACGTTGCCTTATTATCGCGCCGATAAGGCTGCCTCGATTTTACGACATGCGGCGGTGGGTTCTAGCAGGAAAAATCGGTTCGCGACGATCGTGCAAAAGATCTTTCTGGCCCGAAGATCAACCCTGTGATATACCGATGCCGGAAGATGAGGATGTCTCTCTTCGATGTCTCCGTCTGCTCGATCTCGGTCGATCGGGAGCGACGTGGCGCTCTTCGAGGTGGCACCGATCTCCCGGAGCTGGGAGCACCGACCGCCACTGGGGGTGTCGGGACTTCGGCGATGCTGAAGGACGTACGTCGGGGGATGCAATGTGACGCTGGCGGCGGGTAGTCACGCTTCTATATACTTCAATCTGCACGCGTGGTCGACATCACGCAGGCGCCGGGACTTTCCCGGCGCGCGTAAGAAACGGAAGAAGACGCACGCGAGGACCGATCGCGTGTCCACTTAAAAGGGTATCCTGTTGTGCTTCCGCCTCGCAGATACGCCAGTATAAGTTAAGGGGACAAATCGGGAGAGTTACTTTTGTTTACCTTATAAAAGATAATTATATCCGTTTTTTCTTCTCAAGAAGATGTACAGTTTATATAAAATAATAAATCGCACGAGCTGCTTATCCTTTTGTAATGGATGATATAATTAAAAGTTTTTCTTTTTCTCCACTCTGAAAGAGAGCCTTGCACAAAGTCGGGAATAAAACATTTTCTGTTTATCTTCTCTGACTCTATATCGCAACATTCCGACTGCGTTCATCGCGAGCTTTAGCAACAAATGAAATGTTCTTTCTTTTTTATGGATGCAAATATTTCTCACAATAAAAAATTAATTAGGTCGTCCATTATATTCGTAAATTAATTAATGCTTCAACATATTAGGGGAAAACTGAACAATCGCAAAATTAATAAATCAAGATTTCCTTCTTTTCTTAAGAAAATAAAGTATATCCTGTTGTTACATACTTTGGAATTGATCTGCATAAATGTTAAGTTTAGAAATGAAGCAAGTTAAATAATAAGTTACTAACTTATTCTTTCAATTAAAAAATATATATTTTTAAAATAAAAAGTTGTGAATCCGAAGTTGAACCTAATGAAAGGAAAATATTCCAAGAAAATAAAAATTTTATCGTAAAAATAAAATCTGTTTTTCTTTGTTTCGTTCTTTTCAAATGAATAATCTTCAATACTTTAATTTCTTTCGTTATAAAACGCAATTCTGCATTTTTCGTTATAAAATTGCTTTACATATAACCTGTTATATGTAAAGTAAGAAGTTATGTAAATATCATCAAAACGACTTACCGCGATTTGAGTTGATGCTTCATGTGAATTCCTTTAATTTACAATTCCGTACGCTTTTCAACAGGTGCGTACGGATTTCTGACGATTTAACACATGCAGTTGGGAATAGAAGCGTCGGGCTGGAAACAAGTCGATGATTGAGTGGAGGAGATAACTCTGGAAATAGAAATGATAATTCTCTAGAAGTAATTTTATTTCTTTTCATAAAATTTATAGATTTTAGAATTTCTAACTTATGTAATTTACAATATATTTTCAACTGTCAAAATTAATAAACTAAAAAAAGCACTCGAAAGACAAGCAATTTTATTAGTAACATTTGACAAAATTTTGATGGCAATACTTGAGTAACTTTTAAAAAAATTAGAAAAAATTAAAAAAAATTTTTTTTTTTAAATTTGTTATATGTTTTTATAGTTAATTCAATTAGTATATAATTAATATTCAATATTTATAATTAATACTCAATAATTTTCCTACAAAATAAATAATTATTATTATTTTTATTATTTGAACGATTTACAATTATTTCTAGGAAAATAAAATTTATTTCAGAATTATCTCAGAAAAATCGGTTGTAATCTACAGTGTGAGATATCGCGAACAATTGGGACATGTATGTACTCTGCGTGAGAAATCAGAAAGGGAGGCTGTGCGAAAGTTTCCGCCGTGGCAAAAGGTTCTTGGCGCGTATCTGTCTCTCATTAATGAGACGGACGTGGCGATGCGACGCGTCGCTCGCAATTATCCACAAAATGGTCGAGTTATATATATCGACCGCCGTCCGTCTTTCAGCAGAATAACTGTGAGTGGGAGTTATTGCCTGTAGACGTGAGTAAGAAAGCGTGACGACAAAGGTGAAACCATTCAGGGGTTGAAGGTTGATCATTTTTTAGAATGCCAATGCTATACCGTGGCGTTATCCTCCTTTCTTTTCCTCTTCCTCTTCGCTCTCTCACTTTCCGTCTTCACCGAAATTACTTACTAATCGACAATTTTTCCTTGTCGTCGAACTCGATCCCTATCGGAACGATATTTCTAGCAACAGTGGTGAAATATGAAAAGTCAAAGTCGCTTTATCCATTAGGTATTGTAATCTGTAAGGAAAGAATTACAAGAAACTGCTGTCATTTTTATATAATCTTCTTCATATAATGATGTAATTTACGTTAACTTGGAAATATTAACTTCTTAACTCCACTTCTTATCGATTGTCTTCACAAGAAAGAACTGCATAAAATTGTAAAATTATCATAAAATAAACGCTCTTGTATATTCTTCTTAATAGTTTTCCTAAACTAAATCAAATATTATCATAATGATTGAAGATTGTTATGTCCAATATACATGCGATGTTTAAGTATTTAAAATCTATGATTGCCGCAAAACATCCTGATGTCGACACTTTTCCTTCTGGAAATGCTGAAAATGTTAAAAAATTGTGAATGAGACATTTGTTTCGCGACAAAAAAGAAAATCGATTTAATTAAAAGGCTGCCAGTGTCACGTACGTCCGATAATTAACGACTAATAACGTTTGGCTTGCTGTCTTCCACATGATGAATAGTAGTTGGTTTAAATATTATTTTGTCCCAAGAAATTTTAAAGAGAAATGTTGAAAAAGAAATATTATCCTGATCTGTTACAGGAATTGTATTTATAACTTTTTTTCTCAGATTTCTTTCCCTTGTCGATCGTAGTGAAATGATAATCTATCAAAATCATGAAAGTTTTTCCGATATACTATCTACCTACGAATGTTAAACTGCTCTTTACATGATTAGCGGTAATACAATTAACTAATTAATTAACTAATTATAGCGAGATTAAATTTGAATTTCACCTACCCATAAACGAGTTTTGCTTTGAGATCGTTGCTCATTGATGAAGTGAACTATTGAGTGAATTATTATAATAAAATAAGCAACAAACATTAGTTGTTGTAACAATTAGTTGTTATAACAATTAATTTGCAAGTTCGAATGTTCTGTCTCCACCGCAAGTGCATACGCGGCATGTATGTATTTTATTCTTATTACAAAATAATCAATATGATTCATATTTCTGATTCTTATGGCTGTAATAATACTATATTATTTTCCTATTTGAATATTTCTTAAAATATACTTGTTTATTATGTGTATAAATATAATATATTTATACACATAATATGTTAATAATATATATATTAAATATATTATAAAAATATAATATATGCTGATGAAGGAAAGAAAACTGAGAAAAAGAAAAAGAAAAGAGAAAAAGAAAAGAAAAGAGAGACTAAAAAATATTTAACAGGACGACAATACAGAAAATATTATTTATAATGTGTTTAATATAAACATATTATTTGTAATGTGTTTAATATAAACATAAATTCGTTTTAATTACTAGAATTGTTATTTAAAAAATATTCCTAAAAAGTTAAAATAAATACATTTTCGTAATT
This sequence comes from Crematogaster levior, assembly GCA_901521435.1. Lineage (NCBI taxonomy): Eukaryota > Metazoa > Arthropoda > Insecta > Hymenoptera > Formicidae > Crematogaster > Crematogaster levior. The sequence goes on from CABEGB010000158.1 coordinate 228,899, forward strand.
TTATTTGTTATTTCAATTCGATGTTTTTAATTCGATTGATATGAAAAAATACTTTGATGAGATGTGAAAAAAATATTATTGCTTCGATAATAATTGAAAAAATATTATTGCTGCAGATTACTAATATATGTATTTACGTCCATAGAAGGAATTGGCGAAGGAATACGCCGGGGGCAAACACAGGTAATGGAATGGGTGATTGTAAATTTCTCTTATCTCTTTCCGTTATTGGGTACAAATTAATTTTTTATTTATGTACTCACTTACTTTTTATCGATATGAAGGCAATTTAATATTGATACATTATTGGAATAATTTAGAAATTGGATTTTATCAAGTAAATAAAGTTGGCTGCTTATAGTTTTTAATTTTTTGTTTTCTTAAATAAAAAATTACACATCTTCATCTATCCGAAAAAAATGGATTTTTACAGCCAAATTTATTATTTTCTACTAGTTTTTATCTATTTTATTTTTATCTGTTAAATTTAGCGTTTCTACGCTAATATTACGCTAATAATAACGTACATTAGAATACAAAAAAAGTCTCTCACACTAATGTACAAATTAAACATTAAATCGATTTATTCGTGGACGTACAAATACAAATCTAAAGCAGTCACAATGCTTTTAGTTTCAGTATCTATTCTCAATTTTCTTTTTTGCAATTTTTATTCACTAGAATGAGCATAGTGAGTTTGTCTTATTGTTAGCTATACCATACTTACAATTAGTTTCCATTTCTATTATTCCATTATAGTATAATGAGAGACATGGAAGGTATAAATAGAATTCTTTGTTTGCTAGTAATACTCATTGTCAATGCATTGTGCGTGGTACTTAGATATGAATTAATTCAAACTACCGAAGTCATATTCTCATCGTTATATCAATTTAAGTGCAATGGAATCATTATTGTTTATTCAATATAAAGATAATCGATCAAAGGACTATTGGTTCATTACATACATTTAATATTAAAACATATAATATTAAACTTCATTAATATCAAACTATAATTTCTAGACTTATTATCTTGGAGATTAAATTATCTAATTTAGCTGATGCATCTATTAAATTTTCACTTATTATACATACATTTCTTTATATATTCTTTATATGTATCTAAATTTGAAATTTATTGATTTGACTTTCCTGAATGATTTTCAAATGTTTACCGAATAAAACTAAATTCTAATGGCTCCGTGGAGAAAACTATTTTTTGAGTACAGTATTACATTTGATTTTAAAATATAATTTTTATTGCATGGAAATTGAAAAATACATCGCCATTTCAATCGTTTTGATTGTACAATGAAAAATGTCGAAGATGAAGAATCCGCGCAAATTTCACCTGACAATAGGAGATTTAAAATTGTTCTACTTGATAAAAAGTTTTATGAAAAAGCAATGAAAAACAGACGTTCTCTTTCCGTTTTGGACATTTTCAAAAATACAATTTACATGATTGCACGAGAGATTGCATATATTAAGTCGTATCAAGTTAAACATTCCCCATCTACAGAAGAAAATAAAAATTGCCATTTGCATCAACATTAAAAGGAATAAAACTGCCTCTATTAATTTCCTATGTTTTCGCCTCCACATGCTCAAAATGTTAAAGCCAGAGGTCATTATTCTTCACAATGTATATTTAGCGGACGCGATATATCGATATATGACGAAATAAAATACGATATTGGACGGTCGACGCATTAAGCGCTAAATATGTGACGAGAATATCAGGCTCTGCCGATGCAGTTCCCGGTTTCGCGGATTGTGCGCACACACATCGACATTTCATTTCATTTTAATACGTGCCATATATACCACCCTCCACCGGAGCGCCGAGCCACACGGTGGAGCCGCGAAAACATCCCCCCTGTGACGTCGTCAGAAGTCGATAGGTGTCCGACTCTCGCCCCGTACTTAATAGGATCTCAGAAACGATCGGAGCTCTGAGCGGCTGAAGCGATAAACTGTCCTAAAGGTTTCCCTGGTAGCACTTAACCACCCGCTGACATCCGCATTTCTTTTCTCCTTCTGTCGCAGTGACAGGGTGAGCGACGATTCACTCCTTCACAACAAACTCGACACTTCCCGGCTTCCGCTCGATTCTCGAGAGAAGAGAACGTTGAGAAATCCGTTTCTCTGCCAGAAACGTTTTCCATATCGGCGAGATCGACCCCGAAGAGGGCCTAGTGAGCCTCAATAATTAATGACAGTAAAGAATGTCGAATAGCCGTACGCTTGCAAAATTTTGAAATCATTCCGAGATAGGTGATATTTTTGCGTTTAATAATTTCAAAAATTTTCTGATCATTTAACGGTTACTTTATTTTCGTTCCTCGAGCGTATTAATGAAGATATTTCTGATGACATGAAGAGATTGTGCGCACATGACGGACAATTTGTGCATAAAATACTTACTCAGGAGCGTCAGAAATATATGCGTCACCGCATTTCTTTTTTTTTTTTATCGCTTTAATCGCCGCCACACGATTCGATATATATAGAGTAGTCGTACGCCCACGAATTTATTCTCGGATTGACGTCCCTTCTGCATTTTGTCGATACTTTTTTATTGGAGAGGAGAAGAGAGGCAGATCGGCTTATATGAAATAGTATTGGCCACCAGTCGTTTTCTACATTCTCCATAATAGCTTTTATAATTGCATTAATAGGCCCGCTAATAATATACACCGCGGATAGACAGGCGAAGAGAATAGTCAATGATGGTAATGCAGTGGAATAAATATGTTTCACTCTGAGATTCTTATTTTGGTTGGCGTTGGATTGCAGAAAATGAGTCGATGATCTCGTCGATGCAGAACTAAGATAACACAAAATACACTGAAATTCATGCAGAAAAAGGGCGATGATCCGGAATGATGAAGAAAAAAAAGGAGGAGAAAAATCTTAAAATGTTTAAATCGCGATCCAATCTATTAATGTTCGATATTGTCTGCTATAAGAAGACATCCGTCTCGTACACATAAAAAGAAGATATTAAAAAAAAATAATATATATTAGGCTTTAATTGTAAGACAAAAGTTTTATTTTCTCTTTTGTTATCAAAAGAGAAAATAAAACTGATTTCGGTACTATATAGAAATTATATAATAATATTTTAATTATTCGGTATATTAATCATCTTACGTTAAATGTTTTGGTTTAAATTGGGATTTGTTTCCTTGTCTTTCGAGCATATGAAAGAAATTTTATATAATCGGCGATTTTTAACAAATGGAAGCGATTTTATTTTAAGATGTGTTTTGCGCGTCGATTCAATAATGAAAATGCACGAAAAAAATATGAATATATTTATGCAAACATACACGTTATCTGTTTCGAAGAATCATCTGTTCCATCGAGAGATAATGGACGTTTCTACAATTCCTGGAGCACTTTGAGCGCGTTCTGCGTGAAATTCTTTAGAATGTCTATTATGTCGACCTTTAACAGCTTTTCTGGCATCATTAAACACACAGTCATCTGGACTTTCAGAATTCACTCGCGAGATCGTTTCCTCATATTCAGTGTGATCGATAGGTTGAGATAACTTAGAAAGCAAAGCGACTTTTTCTGCTTTATCTAAAGTTGATCTAAAATTATAAATAGTTATATTCTATAATAACAATATTAACACTGAGAAAAAGTATTGAATCAAAAAAATATTTCTTCAACTAGTGCAACGGTCATAGACTATGTCAAGCAAATATTAGTTCATAAAAATATTTAATAAAAAAAAATTGTTTCGATAAAAAAAGAAAATGTATATTAAAAATGTATATCTAACTGAAAAGCATAAAGAAAGAAATATTGACCTAAAAAAGAAGTACTGTCAACTAATTGTAAATACATTTAATCGCATCAACAACTTTTTTCTCATTGTAGATATAAATTTGATTCAACATTATTAAGATATACTGCAATAAAAATTTAACAGTTTTTTTTCTCATACCTTGTACCGCTTTGTGTTGCTAATTTCTCAATGATTTTGGCGTCTACATTAATCTTTTTCGGCCTTTGCATCTGGCTTTTCAATTTCTCTATATTCTGCGTAAGTTGATGAACCTGTATCTTTAATGTTGCATTTTCATACGTCAATCTGTTATTCCTTTGTACAACCTAACAATTCGTATGATATCATGTAACATACGTCTAATTCGAAAGGTTTGGATAAGAAGGAAAAACAAAGAGACGTGTATATTATCTTGTTTACTTGTAAAAATTTAGCTTTATTAAGGGGCAACGGTTCCTGAAATTTTTCTGACACAATTAAATTAAGTTCCTTTCTCGCCTCGTCTAATTTCTCCATCATTTCCGCCATTACTAGCAAATGCTCGTGCAACAATTGATCCAACTTATATCTTAACGTGTCTTTAGCATGTTTCATACGAAGAAACTTCACACATAGATTATACGTAACTTCGTTTTTATCTGACAACTCCGCTCTCAACTGCTTGTTTTCTCTCTCCAAGGAATCTTGCGTTTCTTCAAGCTCTTTATGTCGTTGTTGCTGGAACTTCGATATGTTGCCAGTATATCTGTTTCTGTACCGTTGCGTTTCATCAATGAAATGATCTTTTTCCCTTTGATGGAAAATTCTCTCGCCATCTAACTGCTCTACAATAAAAATAATTAATATATGTCACATTCGTGTCTTGAACTTGAATCAATAATTCAGGTTTCAAATTAGCTTAGAACTTCTAAAGTTAGCTAAATAAAATCTTGATTTTATGAACAAATTTGAATGGGATGCAAAATAATAAAAAAAAAAATAAATTTTATTTATATCATACCATAATTGTATGTATATATATATATGTATATATACACTTCCAAAATTATTTATAATAATCAAGTCTTACGTTTAAGATTTCTATTACATCTTTGTTGCTTCTTTAGCTCTGCCAATAATCTACTTTTCTCTCGATGTGAATTTTCTAATTGTACATCTCTTATCTGTATAGCATCTTTTAAATTTGCTATAACTTCATTCAGTTTTGCTATCTTGATGCGTATGATTAAAAATCAGCAGAAATTTAATGTTCTTTCATAATTTGTAAATAATTAATGATAATTATACTAACGTACTTGTGGTGAAGTTATTACTTCATGATCAACTCTGTCGTATTCTGTAGCGTCACAGGAAACTTGTTTTTCTACATTAGTAGAACATTTATTTAGATTAACATTCTGCATATCACGATATTTGACTCCAAATGCCACACAATCCGTAATATCTCTTTAGATATCCAATAATTTTTTGTTATATTATTTCATTGGTTATATCACTTCGCACATTTTGTGTTTAACTTTAATATTTAGCGTTCAGAGTTAATCAATTCAAATTTTTGAAATTGCCTCTATATGTAAGTCCTATTTTTAATTGAATTTCCTAAATAATTATAATCTTCCTTTATGCGTAAGACAAAGGGGAACTTTTGACATATTACACATTAATTCTATACAAATAACCTATGTACAAAAGTTACTTTTAGATAATTAATGACATTAAATAAATTAGAGATAAATGAAAAGCGTTAGAAATGTCAAATGTTGAATGTAATTGCAAGTCGTTTCGTATTTATGAATTGGAAATAAGTTTATTTCAAACAATATATATAAAACAAAATAGTATTTTTTGCCTCAAAAATAAAGAAAAATAATTACATATAATAGCAATTTATTTGTATTAACTATAAATCGCTATTATTTTAATTAAAGTATTAATTAAATGTTATACATAACGTTAACATGCACGACTGCACTTGTCTCAAAGCTAACTTTTCCTCGGTACTCATTAATTTTAACATTAAGAGTCTTTAAGAGTTAAATTCTCTTGTAAACATGATTATATATGTAATACATTATTTTATTCTAATATATATGTGTATTGTAGATAAATGAGAAATATTTTTGATATGGTAGGTTACATTCAAATAAATATTTACCCAAGCAATACGGATTTTAAAAGTTGTGAAATTTTTTATTGTATCGTATATGTACAAAATAGGTGTACAGACTACTTATCAATCGCACGTTTTTATACATGCATCACATATGCTTTGATAGCACATGACACTGATGTAAGAGCTTCTTTATTCAGTACACCTGTAACTCCCGTTTCTATTACCTTTCATCAAATGGAATGAATGTTGAGATGACATGTATATTTTCTTCTTTTAATGCTGATATCTTTAAAGACATAAGTAAAATTTTGGAATTAGGATTTTTAAGTGACTAATAATCCTTTCCCCATCTTGTACACACGAAAATAATAAATTACTGGAACTTTAGTTTCGTTACACAAGAATTATTTTGAAAAATTGTATTTAAATGGTTACATTAGAATAATATATTTTCGCATCTCTTAAAAGAGTCACGTCGATATGAACACGATATCAGAAAAAAACTTAAAGTCTCTCATTATAGATCCATTCGTGCTTTCCACAATTACAAATACAAATTTCCACAATTTTCCAGTAGCAACCGGACCAGAAATTATTTAATACACTACTTTATCATACCAAAATTATGTGTTTGTATGGATTTCAAGACGTCATCTAGTAAAAAAGAAAAGAATATTTATTTTAAGATATATTTTCCCTGAATGGCATAAAATCTTATCAAGAGAAAAAATATTTAGTTTTATCTGAAGTCATGTTAGTACTCCAATATAATAAGAGATCACTTTCTGAAGATAGAGAAATTATATTTATAAAAACTTTGCCACGAACACTTTTTCTTTAATGTCAAAGGATATGTTACTAAATGTATATTGGAAAAATGTTCGATCATACTAAATGTATGTATAACTGAATATCATAATAAATTTCATTTTGGAAAGAAATATAAGACAAACTCTAAACAAAAATACATTTTTGAAGATAAATCGTATTTTTTTCACAAGCAAATTAATAAAATTATCCGTAATTATTTGAAAATTACACATAATATAATTGTCTTGTTGGTCCAGTTGTGTCTTTAGAAAAGTGGAAGGCAACCATTTTGTCGTGTGATAATCTGACGAAATCATACTAGATTCGCACAAATGCGGATGACGAACTTATGTGTACCTTAACTTAAGAGCTTGTTTTATATCCATATTGTTAAGACTCATGTTTATTTTTTCTTGTTCTTGTTAGCCTGATTTTTGTATTTAGCCGCAGCTGCTAACTTAGCATTCTTCTTCTTAGGTTCGTCATCTTCATCATCTTCATCTTCAGGATCCTACAAGAAATATAAAATGTAATCGTACAATTAATTCTATAAGCAAAATTTATTGATGGTATTTCTATATCTAATAATATTCAAACATCGTACGTTATGTTATATAAATAGAGAAATAAATATGAGATTTTATATAATGTATTTGTCTTTCTATTGAGAGATAATTTTAGAAAAAGAAGGAAATTCTATTACGTTTCGTAATCAAATTCCAAAAATTCCAAACTTAATTTGTACTAACTTGTATATTTGTCACTCTAATAATTTTAATTATTAAAAAAGTTTTGCACTTATCAATATGAACATTAATGTAACACAATGATAATGCTTGATATTCTAGGATAAAAAACAATTATAATTGAAATGCATTACTTTACAAAATGGGCAATAAGGAAACGTGATTAGTAAGGAATAAAAGCAACTCTTTGCAAAATAAGATTTATTTTACAAAAATAAAACATGAAATATGAATGAGAACACAAGAGATACATTGTTACGAACTTTTCATAAAGGTCATCTTTTTCCTTCCCTAAATTATAAGTTTCCAAAGTTATTATTGTAATTGTCTTAAAAGATAATTTAATTAAAAGAGTCTAATTAAAGTTAAAGTAAAATAGATTGTTTTTAGTGTGCAATTGTAATATTTAAAAAAACGCTGATTTTATAACGCAGTATTATGTTTTATCTGAATATTTTATTTGTCTACATCCATGCTAATTCACCGCCGTTTTTTTTATCTCCTGCTAAAAGCTTTCGTTTCTTTCGCGGTGCCTGAAATGGATATTTATAACATATATAATTTGATATGTCAATTCTAGCAACAGAAAGTAAAGTTAAACTAGAAATATATCGTGAAGAGTATTCGCAGAGTCTTTACAGTAAATTATAACTTATAAATTTTATATCATAACATTTTTGGATATATTGTGCATTCAAAAGACGTGTTATGTTTTTCAGAGATTCTACGTAAGTTGATATTAAGGAATTATTCGTGTTGTTTATGACACTGGTCTACTAAATTTATTACAATAAATTTGTTAAGCATGTATAATATATATTTTAAATTATTTTTAAACTTTGCATACCTTCTCATCGTCTTCGTCATCTATGTTTTCATCCTCCATTTCATCATCCATATCCTCAAATTCTTCAATGTGGGCACCTGTAAAAAAACAAAGAATTTATATACTTTTCTAGTAAGAAATAAAAAGATAAAAGTTTTGGAAACGTTCATATCATTAAATGTTGTAACATTAAATATTATAACACTATCAGTTATAAATAAATAAGTCAAAATAAAACATATAACAAGTATTTTTTATTTATTTATTTCATGTTCAGTAAAGTTTATTTCATAATATATAAAAAATTATTTTATAGTAGTATAATTATGTAATAGATTTAAATAAAATATGTTCTCAACTCATTTAAAACTGAAAAATGTTAAAATATATAAATATACATAAATATATAAACTAGAAAAAATTTTCTTTCATATTCTACGTTCAAAATGTTCATGCAAAATGGAATAGCATATCATATATATTTTTTCAATATAAAAGCACGAAATAAAATAAAAAAATCTATTTTCTATTATTTATTATTTATAAATTTATTTTTCTCAATGTTCTTTTTAAGAAGGCGCCCAATTTCAATCTTATCGCCTTTATTCACTTTTATAGATATAAATGAAACAAAAATACTAACTTTCCATCTGTAATTAAAAAAATACACGCTAAAAATTTAACAATGACGTGTATTTTTAGTGCAAGATAGTATATTGTGATGTACATGATATTTTGTATCGAGTTAAACACAGTACAAATGGCATATATAATATTTAATAACAAAAGGACACAAAAATACTGGCTACCTCTAGTAGTTATCAAGTAAAAGATCTAGATTCAATTTCCATAAATATCATCCCATACATAAAACTAGGAATTTATGGTAAAAAATATTCTACCGTGTATGATATGGACAAAGTTTAAAACATGAACTAGGCCTACGATAACAAGATAAACAAATTGAATTATTTTTTAAACGTCCGTAAACAAATTTACTAAGCTACAGATATATTTGTGTGGAGATGCGTACCAAGAAGATTATGTCCTACTATGTGAACTGGCCCACTGCCCTTCACCAACGTAAATGTGACTGGAGGATCTGGGAAACTGAGATCAAGAATGATCTGTGCAGTTTTTCCCATCTCCAGCAAGGCAATTGGAGTTTTGATGGGTCCCTTTAATCCCATGGCCTCAACCTGTAGGACATTGAGTTCTCCTGGCTTAGCCTCTGGTCCTAAAAGAGCCTGAAAATAATATAATAAATATTATGCAAGAATTATTATGTACAGTAATATATAATTATATTGAATAACATTGATAAAAGTTATTTTGGATATAATTCTTATCCACAGAGATTTAAATTATTCAAAATTTGAAGTCTGACACAAGTAGCGAATAATTCTTATGAATAAAAGAGCAGAAAAATTATATATTTTTTTATAATTTTGCTCTCTAAGTGTATTTTATGTCAAATATTTTTATTATTACTCATATTTTTATTCATATGCCATATGAAAGTTCTTTGATCAATTTTGATCTTTTTTTTAGGTTAGAAAGTAACATATCCCAAAAGAAACAATTATACATAAATAATCATATTCCTATAAAAAAGAATAAGCAGAAAAAAATTAATTTACAATATTTTCGTGACTTTCGAGTTTATTGTCAACTGTAACAAGAATCGTTATAGAAAACCAAATAATGGAGTAACTAAATAAATTAATAATGTCTCATAAAAAATTAATTGAAAAAAAAAAAAAATACATTACGGTAAAATTTAATGTACTGCATGCATTTTTACAAAACTAGTCGCGGTAAGTACATTTCAGTACTCATTATTTACTTCGTGATGCGCAGCGCAATGCCGGGAACCGGCATGCTACAAAATTCGAATAATTTAATACGCAAGACTGAATCGTCCTTTGGCGCCAGTTAAAATGTCGATCCAGCCATGAGAGAAATTTCCGTTATAATCCTTATCCCGACATAATAGAGCCCTATCTAAAGCCAAGTGGAGGGGAAGGGCGAAGCCGTTGTAAAAAATGGCGCCAAGCATCACTTTCCTGGTGTTTCGCAATTACACCGGGAAGACGAATCAATCATCGCGGCTTGATAATTAGGTGCCTGGATCCCCTTCTCTACGAGGAAGTCGCGGCGATTGTCGGATGGCTTGAACGTAGAGAAGCGTACGTGTTGCCGAAAAATGGAACAACTGTTATCCCAGGTTATCTCAAGGAGAATCCTCACGATCGGAGAGAAGGATCTCTCCGGGCTGAAGCTTCGCGCGCGAAATATTCCACGGGGCGACGAGAAAGAGAGAAATTGTGATAAGCTCCGAATGACGCGGGGAAGGGCTCCGGATGCGAGGAACAACGGCGACGTCCCTGTCGCTCCGCCGGAACGTGGCCCCACTCACCATTTTTATAATGAGCTTCTGATCAGCGCCGATGTGCTGAGTCGTGTCGTCCGAGTCATCGTTCTTGTAAGATTCTTGCGGGTTCCATACCTCGCTCGCGTTCGGTCCCTCCAGGGTGACTCCTGGACACACAAGTCACAATTCATATTCGTATTCGCAGCGGATGGCGAGTCGCGGGGTGGCGGGGGAGGGGGACAACGAGCGGCGCCGGCCGGCGACCGGATGCCGCGACCGTTGGGCACGATACCGCGGTACACCCGCGAGTACCGTGCACGCCGGCCCCGGGGACACAATGGGATCGGCGGTCGCAATGGCCGAAGGCCCAGCCGGCGTCTCGGTCGATGCACCCCCCCGTCGCTTAAATGGCCGACGACACGAAAGTATCCGCGTGCGACGCGAAATAGCGGGCCCACGGCGAGCGTGGCACCGCGGTCGATCATATTTACCGTACAGATACTCCTCTGCCATGGCGATCGGTCTGCTATTAATGGATTCTCGTCAGCGTGATGCGTGCTCGAGGGGAACGGCGGCGGACGTGTGCGTGTCGTGCACGGTGATGGAGTAGCGTGAGAGTGACGCCGCGCGCGCAACGGTTACTGTGTTACTGCGCGAGGGAGAATGGTCAGCCGCACGTGCCAGTCGTCGCACGAGCGCGTAGTAAATGAGTTTCGCGTAGCTGGCCTTGCGCGCCCAGATTACGTTCCGCGCGCCGATTGGCCGAGCACGGCCGCGCGGCGTTGCCGCCGTTACGGAGGCGTCAAGCGCGGCGTTCCGAATTCGTGAAAACTCTGCTCCGGGAACCCTGCACCGTTATTTCTCGATTTTTCGATCGTATATGGAAAGATTAAAAAGAATTGAGGAATTGGATTTTATATAAAATTTTATCTAAAAAATTTGTAGTTGATACGTAAAATTATCGTACAATTATTATACTACAATGCTTCGCGTATCTTTATTTTCGATGTATCGACGCACAGCTCGTTTCGCACTTTCGGAACGCAAATTGTGCGATTGTATTGTTCGAAACGAAATACTCTTTGATCAATTATGAGTGATAAAAGTGCAAAAGTGCAACGTCCTGTGTCTGTATTAACCACGTGTATTGTATGGAAAGATTTTTTAAAAAGAATTGAGGAATTGGATTTTATATAAAATTTTATCTAAAAAATTTGCAGTTGATACGTGAAATTATCGTACATAAAATTATTATACTACAATGCTTCGCGTATCTTTATTTAGCAAGCTAATTCTATCGTCGCTGTATAATAATTTCACACGGAAATAAGTAAGTAAAGTTGATTTTAAGGTTGGAATTCACAGTCCGCTCTTAAGCTACTTAAGCCCGTCTAAATAATATCTTAAGATGCTAATATACGGTCCTGTGATTAGTTTATAATATCTTGAGACTACATGTTAAGATACTTAAGGATAACAAATGTTTATCCTTATCCTAGTAACCGTAAAGTTCATGTAAAAAAACTGACAAATCGTAATCGATATTATTTGCGATAAAAGAATAATCAACTGATTGGTCAATTTTCTTACAAACTCAGAGCTGCGACTGAAAAATAATCATAATAATTAGAAAATTGTTCCGAGATAAAAATCATTCGTTTTTCGGAACGCACGATGGAGGATTCGAACGCGGCGGACGCGGCAACGTCGCGTCTTCTGATTCGTCGGGATCAGCTCTGGCGGCGCCGCGTGCAACTACCGTGTGTCGGCACACACAGACGCAATAAATAGCGGACGCAACACGTGAACGTGTCGTTCGCGAGTCCCGTGATAAATGTCATGCCGAGCGGATTGCTGACGATCCCACGTCGCGCTCGCGCCAGCTGATGACAGACGACCTCGAGACTCGCGCGTCCCCGCAAACGGTCCGTCTGTGAAAAAAATCGCAAGTACGCGGATCTGCTGATCCGGCGACGACGACAGCGACGACGTCGTGCCCCTGTCAGAATGCGTGCCGACACGTGCATCTTGCTGCTCTACCTGCCGCTCGCGATTTTCGGCAGCAAGGCCGAAAAAAACGAGAGCGCCTTCGTGGCGACGCACGAGTGGCAGACGGTGAAGAAGGGTGAGTATCTGCGCCGGGCGCTGTGCCCGACTGTGGGACTACTTTATACGCCGACCGAGATCCGTCGTTTCGTTCGACACCACGTCAGTCAAATCCGCCGTACGCGCGAGTCTCCCGCGGGCGAGCTGCGGAAACCTCCCGCCGAAGACGGGACTCTGTCTCACGTGATGCGGGATTTTTGAAAAGTTACTCGCCCAAGTCGTTTTAATATAAGGAGCAGCGTGTGGAAATACTCGGTGATCCGCCTCCAGATCGAATGCCTCCAGTGACGTACGTTCGGATTGGATTACGTGGTCGAAAAACGAGTGGTCTCGAGAAATCGTTCTCTGCAATAATTGTTCTTTTTTTTTCAAACTTATGTTTCAATTTATTTTTTTAATCTTTCGAACGTACATCGATGTTGGAATCTGCTCGTAAATATTTGAGAAAGTTGCAAGAATTTTTTTGAGTAATCAATATTCATGAGATGTAACTTGTATTTTTTAACAAAATGTGAATGAGACTTAGCTTTATGTTTAAAACTAATTTTGTCGCGTAAATACGTCTTAATACGAGAGTCAGGGGTAGAAATGAAATATTTGATTGAATTGAACATTGTAGGGATGCATGTAATAAGTAGATTAATACAAATGTAATTTATTAGGAACTCCTATCCCTAAGGGACTTCATGTGAGACATAATTTTACAACTGGAGTGACGGAGGCTAAATTGATGGAAGATGCGGAAGAAGACGATGAAAGTGCAAACCAATCGAATTACAAATCGTTGACACTACATCCGGATAAATCAGTCCTAGAAGACAAAAAGCCAGATCTCGAAATAAAGAGAGGTTCACAAATTGTGCTCGAAGAATTGAGAGCAAGATTGAAGAAGCTCAAGCAGGAAGAAAATGCATCAAATATGAATGTAATTCTAGTGTTATTTTTCTAACTCTAATGTTATTTTTTTTCTTAATTTTTAATATTTAAAAGTTGTTTTATAATTACTGGAAATTATCACAGACTACATGTGAATGTTGCAATTATGCTTAGTCGGTATTTCTAACGTGTTGCATCATCTTGATTACACATAGATCTAGATTGTGTTGACACAGTTATCTTGATAGTTATCTAGTTACACATTAGATACACCTTTTTTAATTAAATATTTTGAAATAAAAATTTTAATAGCTATTATATTTTCTTACTTTTTCATTCTAGGATGAAGGGGTCCGACCAGAAACTGAAAAACGTTTCAAAAGTTTTTATGAAACTTTGAAAGAGGAGCTTAATGCTTATAAAATCAACGTTACAAGCGATTCAGAATTATTAAAGAGGTTTTTCGAGAAATTCCAATCTTATAAAAGTAGTATCATTATGGGAACGTTAACCAGCATAGAAATTGAAGAGGTGTTGGACATCTTAAACAATTTAGAATTCCTTCTTCATCAAATAGACAATGCTAAAATATTTTCAGACATGGATGGGTAAGTACAAACGGATATAATTTTTCTTAAAGACAATAAATTACTAACGTTTAACCAACTCCTTTTTATTATAGGCTGACTAAGATTATATCACCGTGTCTCAATGGAACCAATAATGAAATAAAATCAGAAGCATTACGCCTTTTAGGAGCAGCTGCCCAATCAAATCCAAAAGTGCAAGCTAAGGCATTAGAAAATGATTTTATTCAAAAAGTATTGCACGTCTTGTCCACAAATAGCAAAATTGAAGTAAAATCCAGATGTCTTTTCGCTCTAAGTGCCTTAATACGCCAGTTTCCTGCTGCTCAGAAAGCTTGGATTGATCACGGTGGTTTGCAATTACTTGGGAAGATTCTATATGATGATCAATTACAGATACAAATGAAAGCAATGAAACTAATTAACGATTTAACGGTCGAAAGACAGAATCTGGAAGAGATTTACGATGTCGAGCAGCGTCAGCAAAAAATGAGGGAATATGCTATTACAGATTTCGAATTAAAATTACTGAGGCACGATTACTGTAAACTCCTAAGTAATTTAATGATCAAGTGCTTCAAAGAAAAGTTAACTGACCAATTTAGCATAGAAAATAATGATTTTCTCGAAGTAGTCTCGGACAGCATGATCACGGTATCTCCTATTTGTAAAACTGAATTTAGGAACATTAAGCAGTTGCTTTTACCTGTTATAGATGATCTCTTACATTTTTATCAAAATCTTAATATTAAATATCTTAAACTCACTGTGGACGAAACTGATGTTTTAAAGAGTTTAATATTACTGATTGAAAGATTAAAAGTTACTATTTTTGAAGCACCTCATGATGAACTATGAATATTTTGAATTAATATCTAAGACAATTGAAAATATACGAAAGTATATTGAGGACTATAAATTCCAGTCTTATGTTAATGAATATGCAACATGTGCAATAGCATAAAGCTTAAAATGCATTTGTTTTAGTCAGTGTAAAAAGTTGTGAAAAGAAGAAAATTAATCATCGTCATAGCAATTTAATAGTCTTGAAAAGAGAATGTTATCTGCGGATAAATGATTAGCTACAATTTACAGATCTTAAGAAAAATTTGTCTAAGTATAAAAGAGATATTTTGTTATTCTAAACGTGTTCATTGTATACTGTAAATAGCTCGTCATACTTACAGGATTGATCAATAAAACGCGCAGGTCTCGTCTCTTGACCAAAGTACGAAATACTAGTCATTTATATAGTTATCAATTAAAATTTAATTTTATGCTATTTCAATTTATTATTAAAATAGCATAGTAATTAGATAGCGATTTTTCCATTTTGTTTTTTTCTTATTGGCCTATCAAACAACTAAACGCTCGAATGTTTTGAGCTCAAGAGACGGGAATTATTGATCTTTGATTTAATTATGCAGTTCAATTATATATAACACACATCTCACTTGTATACACTTCATTATGTGAGACAATTATGAAAAATATAATTTGAAAATTAAAACGACTGCAACATTTGTGACGACTGAAATATATATGTACATACATAAGACTTTAGTTATCTGGCTGTCACATAGCAAGTAAATAACTGTTAATGTTTTCTTCTGTTTAAGAATAATTATTTAATAAATTATTTTGTACCGATCATACGCCACATCATTGTCTGAAAGTTCCTGTAGAATGTATATTTAATATATAAAATAAGTAAAATATAAACAATCGCAGAATAATATATTTTATTTACAAATCATGCGAATTAGAGATTACATAGATATGAACAGTTTCATTTATAACCATTATGATACATAGAAAATATTTTTGTAAAAGATGTTCAATTTTAACCAGTTTCCTAAGTAGGATCTCTATTTACAAGTACAGAAAAAAGCACTCTTGTATCATGCATTTTGAAATATAATACCTTGTTTTTACCTGTTAAGTACAAGGATTGCGTTGTCTTGTGTAACTCATGAAGTATGAACATTGCGCATGATACATGAGGCTATTAAGAGAAAAATTACAACAGCTAAATTTCTTCTGGAAGTTGCATTCGTCTTTACAAATGGAAAATTCAACAAAGTTTATATCCCGTAGATATATTTATTCTAAATTTTATCTGAATATAATCTAAATATTAAACAAAATACGAAACTCGAGCTAGAAAAGATACACAGTAGTACCTTTCTTGGATATACTTGACAATACATTACTATGTCTTTTGACGTATTTTAATGAAAATATGTTATCTTCGTACAATTTTCTTTAATATCAATAAATATGGAAATATATTAGAGATTTATGCATTACTATTTTGAAGCTTTTTGGGCCGTGAATACTTGCATCAAGATATAGAAGTATATGTACTTTGTGAATATTTAAATAGTTAACCCAATTAGTATAGGGCACAGATGAAAGGAACTTAATTTCGGTATATAATTTACCTATTAAATCTTACGTGAAAACTATGTCTCCATGCGATTTTACAGGTTTTATTAAATATATTAAAAAGGTGGGTATATCTAAATTCGAAATTTATAAAATTTGGTAGCAAGAAAAAAAGAAGAAAAAAAATTTGTATGTTATTATATTACAATGAAGTTGTAATGAATAGAAAGTAACTTATTAACTATTGTAACTATTCTCTTTGTAACTTCATGTACAACGTTATCGCATTATTAATGACAACTATTATGAACCTTCTGTTGTGTTTGTATACATTTATATATATATATATATATATATGCACAAATACATACAATTTTATCGTACAGCAACATATTGCAATATAACTCTGATCATTTTTAGTAACAAAATACAAATAATACCAGTTAAAAATTAAACGTAATCGAATATGTATTAAATTTGAATTTTACAAAATTTGTGTATAACTTTTTATGTGTACATGTATTACTTAAGTTCTTTTAGTTTTTTTAAAATTGTAAATTCAAAACACAATTTCAATTTTTCAATCTGAATTAAATACTTTATTAATATTAAATTATTTGTGAAATGCACATCTTTATATTTTGCAAATATTCACAGCCATTAAAGGTAACATTAAGAAAAATTCGAAGTATGCATAAATCTCTAATATATTTATATCACATTCGGTCAGTATCATTATGAAAAACTTTTAATACTTTAAATTAAATTTTTAACTGATTGAATTATTTTGTTAGCAAAAATTATCAGTACATTGGAAAATATTAATACTGTACTTTAGCTATAATTTAGCTAAAAACTTACATATTTGTGCGCATACATATATAAACCATATGAGATTTACAACAGTATTTCTGAAATTATCTTGTCATTATGATGCAATGAGCAACTTAATTCTGACAAAATAACATACAAATTCTTTTTTTTGCTCTCGCTCATTCACTCACATTTTTTCTCTTTCTCTCTGTCTCTCTTTCTCAGTCTGTCTATCTCCCTATGTTCTTCACTGAAAGAATGTGATAATCTCGGATTTCAATGTTGAAAAATATTCTTAGTGAAAAATATTTTACAACTATTTAGTCTTTGTTACTTCTCTCAAGATGGAAACTGGATTATAGAGATACAGGAACGATAAACAACTCATTTCAATTGATTAAAAAATTATTTTCATATACTCAAAATCATAGATATACATATATGTATAATACCGATCCTTCTTGCTAAAGTCTCGTATCCACGATACTAGAAATTGGGTCGAGATCTCAATTTGAGTAGAGCAGCCAATAAAATTGTCGCTTTTCCATAAAAACTGCTAATTGATTTGCTACACATTTCTCGGATCGAAATCTCAGACTAATTTCTAGCATTGTGAACACACAAGGCTTTAGAAGCAGCATAGAAACATATGAAAGACAAAAATAGCATTGTGGGAATTTTTTTTTTCTTTCGCAACCAAAATGAATGATAACAAAACAAGATACAGCACATGTTCTTTCAATAAATAATAGAGAGTATTATATAACTTTATGGCAACTTCAGAGTATTGTACTGACACATATCTAGGACGTATAACTGAAATTTACATTAACAAAACAGAATTTCTTTGCGTAACTAATCTATGAAGAAATATATTCACCTAAATAAAGATTAACGCAGCCATGATAATGACCCCCAAAAGTAAAGCGCCAAGTTGTTTCAAAGATTCTTTTGTATTTGTTTCTTTCAGCAAATCGGGCAGGATGGTTACTAAGCCAATATGTATGAATCCTCCTGCAGTCAATGGCAATATCCAATTGGTCCTTTCCTCTGAAAAAGTCAGATAAATTCTATTTAACAAAATAAATCCCAATAAGTATTAGCAAAATTACATATAATATCTACAGAATACGATAAAAATATTGTCTCAGAAATACTTTGTACAATACTTTGTACAAAACAGTAAATAAAATAAATATTATAATGTCAATATCAATAAAATTTGTACAATTAAATTAATAAAATATTATATTACAACTATATTATTATTAGATTAATTTATTCTGTATTAGTTTTAGCAAGTTTTCATAGACTGTTTTACGCGTTTCAAATTTAAAAACACATATCATATTTACCTAAACTACCGGAAAAGGAGACAGCTGCCAAAGCACCAACGATCCCACCACTAGCTGTGATTAACTGCGCCCGCGCAGCATCCCATCTGCTAAACCCGCTTCGTAATAGAATGGCAAAATCACCAACCTCATGAGGTATTTCATGCACCAAAATAGTGAACGTACTGAGGACACCTACACGGAAGGAAATTAGGAACGAACCACCCACGGATAAACCATGAGTAAAATTGTCGAGGAAATTCATCAAAAGATTGAGATATCCGGGAAAGGCTTTGGAATCGAAAAATTTACGAAACAAGTTGAAGGTGAACTTCTTTGTCCATGCGATTAAACGATTAACAATGTTTGGTGAGCATACGCATGGAGAGTCAACACGTGAAATCGCTGATGTAAAGCCATTAGTCTTTGCAAGTTTCTTCAAGCAGCTCTTCGCCTCGTCGACTAGCGGACATTCGTCATTAGGACATTCGCTTGCTAGTGCAGATTTCATAATGTCAGCATCTTTAAAACCATTCTTTCGCAGATCTTTGATACTATTTGGGACATGCGCAAACTTCATTTTACGGGATTGTTTTTCCAGAAATTGTACCTATTGTAAAACATTCGATCATTAGACAATTATATACTGCTTTTAAATATTCTAATATTGTAACACCACATTACCTCGGTCCTATTTTTCAAGTATTTTTTTTGGAAACTGTTCTTCTCAGTACTTGTACTCGTCATTGTGATACAATTATTATTATCCATCTCTTTTTCTTTATTTACATTCTTGATCAAAGTTTCATCAGTCTGCTGTTCTGCAATGATAGCTTCTTCGTTTATAGCGGCGATGAGTTTTTCAATGATAACGAAGAACAGAAAGGCGGACAACACCCACAAGCCTGCGGGCGTAGACACGTGATTATCTTGAGCTGGAAATAAAATAAAAATAAGTCAAATAAAAATTAAAAGAATAAAATATTTGCAAATAATTTAGGTGTTACGATTCATAATCGATTATTATCAATAGATAGACGCCATCCATATTTACAGTTATAAACGTATTGTTTTCTGTAACGAATTTTTAATATTCATTGCTATTTAAATTATGTAACTTATTACAATTTAGCTATAGTGACTATTCTACTAGCAATAGTGACAAAGGCAGAAAATATAAAATGAAAGCTAGAAAATCAGCAATTCAAACCGAGCAATTTACACGGATATTACCAGTCCACCGATTACTTCGAATTCCTAACGCGGTTCGGTCGGAGAGACATTTAATTTATGTGGACGCAGCTGGCAATTCAAATCTGCAACTGATGCACAATAGAATTCGAAGCCGCCGCTTAAATCGTTCATAAAGCTCTCGGTGATGCCCTTCAAGACCGCACTGACCGCAGTCGTACTCCGCTAACGTTGTAAAGCGCATTCAGAGCATATCTATGTAATACGCGTGTAATATCACATAGAATAATTTATGAACACCAGATATATTATATCACATTCGTTACATGTTCATTTTGTATCACAGATTTCGCGAAGCTAAAAATATCAGGGCAAAAGTTCATTAATGTAGATAATCTAGACTACTCGTTTTTCCGTTAACGTTTTTCCTCCTAGCACCGTTAGCAACGACAAATATCGTTTTGTTCATTCATTTAATCTATTAATTGCATGAACAAATAATTTTAAATCTTAAATATCGTAACATATTTGTTTTTTTTATATATGTGTGTAGATTTATTTCTATTCATTATTCTTCATGAAGTAATTCTATTCATCTACGCTGTTGCAACCGACTTTTTAAATATTCTTTTATGATAAGATCAATCTTATCAATAATAAGTCATGTGATATCTTACAATATCTTTTATATTATATATAATATCTTTTATAATACAACAATTTCCTTGTAAGATAAATTTAGTTGTGTCGCCGCGAAAGAATATGAAAAATAAATAAAATACCTCTCGCTTGTAATTCGCTCTCAAATGCTTCCGGGAGAAGATGTAGAAAAACATCGCCTAGCAACGCGCCTACGGCAAAGCTCAAAAGGATCTTCAAAGTGCCAACTTCTGTAAAGAAAAGAATCAAATTAATACTTATTCCATATATGCGGATTAGACAGAATATTTAAAACAGCAATCTGGATAATTAGAACGTTATCTGGATAAATAGAACGATTAAAATAAATGTTGATTAATAAATTTCTTTTGGCCATTCGATGATAACGACTATGATATCAACGCGTAATTTATGGAGAAAAGAGGGAAAGGAATATAAATAATGCGTGAGCGAGTCTTGATCTCGTTTTGGCACGACTACGATTATATCAATGCTCTTGATGCGTTGATAAAAAAATATTTGTGCATTTAAAAAATGTAAAAAAGTGTAGAAATATTCAAGTGACAGACACGTGATCCTTTATAATTAAAATACGCTCCTAAGATAATTAGAAAAAGATACAATTATGATGTCCCTTCTACATATTTTTTATAATAGATGAAAATTGTAAACTCGACTTGAAATTAGATTTTTAAAAATCTTGAATCGCAATGCTCATATTATATCAACAAAGAAAAAGATAAGAGCAAGGAATAAAATGTGTGATATATGAAAATGCAGTCGACGATGGAAACCAATAAACCCTGATCAATCACGTATCATTGCGGACGGGTGTGGTAGACGGAGATAAGTCTGAAGCGAATTCATGTGATAAAATGAAGTTTAGATGCTATGCTTTTTTCCATATAGGTCACGAAACTTATGTTCGAAGTCATTGACTCGCTATGATATTGCCTACGCACACTTATTTTATATTTAAATAAATTGAAAATTTACAACACTCAACATTTCTTTATATCGATTCATACAACGATGGAAATCGATAAAAATTAACTTTCCTTGCTACGCAATATTTATTTATTAAATTAATTTATTATTGCGATCATATGCTTCTTAGAAAAAGAAGTAAATAATCATAAATAACGATGTCGAGAAAGTAAATTAACTATTGTTAATAATAAGACACGTTAAATAAATATGGAACAGTATGTAGTTATAATAGTTATATATTATAATAGTTAATAATGTATATGTTAATATACTAATATCTATTGTACATTTAAATAATAGTTAAAATCTATTTATGGAAAATATGATGCATCATACATTATAAAGCATACATCATGTTAAACAATCGTGACTAGCTTGTCGTGACATAACAAATAAAAAAACTTATGATCTCGCGTATAACGTTCGATATAACATTCGATGCAATTGATAACTGTTAATAGACTACAGCAGTGTATCTGCTCTGCTACAGCAACAGTATGCAGAGGAGGCTATTCGATGATAACGACTGTGATGTCAATGTATAATTCATAGAGAAAAGAGAGGAAAAGGAATATAAATAATGCGTGAGTGGACCTTGATCCCGTTTTGACACGACTATGATTATATCAGTGCTCTTTTCTCGACGACTCGTTACGACAGTTCTCGGATTTATGAAAAAAAAGTAAGATATACATAACAATGTCTCTTCCTATTATAGAATTCCAATGTACATGTTTATGATGCAATCAGGAACTACTTTATAAAACTATCGTCAAATCAGTGTTTCACGAATGTTATTTATTTATGTCAGGGTTGAATTTGTGTCGCATTGCATGAGTGTCGCAATTTCATGATCTATATCCATTTCTATTAATGTAAATTAACTTTAATCTCGATTCTAAGAAGAAATAAGTGAGAAACCGAAATTAAAGTTAAACTACATTAGAAATAAATATTAAAGATGAGTTTTGAATTGCTATTACTTGCAATAATAAATAAGAGATATGTTAACGCGATGTTAAACTTTCGGTGATAGATTTATCTGTATTTGTAATAAATATAATAATGTTTCAATAGGATTATTCCGTAAATTGTGTCGCACATTATTTTCATTGCACACTGGTGCGTCGTTGTTATTCTGATGATTAGCTTATTTTTAGAAAATGATACTCGTATGTCTCAGCGTCAATTAAACCATACAGAATACAGAATCGGATAAACGAAAAAAAATATAATCGGTTTCCGGAGATACCAGCGCATTGTTAGTCAGTTGAAAATTCATGTAGTCAACACATCGACAACTTGTCGGATACCACGACCTATTTTTGATAAAGACGTATTATTACTATCGATCGACATTAAGTTGCATCAGATTTAATTAAAAAAAAGATTTGATCAGTTTAATTAGTACAATCGGAATAGAAAGAGAAACAAATCTCGTTAGAAAATAAATATGCAATGTTCTGACGGTGCAGGCAGATAATGACTGGATAACAGGACATTGAAGATTCTGTTATTCATAAACAAGTTATTGTATAGTAGTATTTTTTTAAATATTGAATTATATATTATTATAATATATCATAATATAATTTTTAAGTAAATTTTTTTCAAATTACATTTTTTTTAAATATGATAATGATATATAAATTGAAAGGTTTTTAAATATTAAATATTTTTACAGATTGTGTTTTATCGAACTTTTTTGATACACTCTACAAGTGCAAAAAAAGAAGTCGACACACACACACACGCCGTTGAATTTTTATTCCGGGAATTTATGCAATCTATTATCCTCAAAACGCGCACGTAATTTACTTTTATATAAGAACTAGGTAAAAAGCTGAAATTTCATTACTTGTGTAGAATCAGAAGCTGATTTACCGAAATGAGTTTCGTCAGTTAGTCTTCTTCTCAAGCGAAATATTGTTTGCAGTGCGAAATATGTGTCTCATTGGAAATTCTACTTACAACATCGTCTGCATGTAATTGGCAGATGCTTTATCTTTCGTATTTGCTTTCTGTGAGCAATTGCTTGTGAATAAGCAGCACGTTTCTATGTGTCAAAACGTTTAATCGTACAAAATTAAAAAAGAAATATAGCTGCACTCTGTTGCGCAGCACATGATAAACCTGTATGATGTTATGCAGAACATCTGTCTGGAATGCGTACACGGTGTCACATGAGAATCTTCGCAGCATCAGCACATGTTTTGCATTAGTCAATGAGCAAGACTTGGAAATTTCAGTACAAGTAACATATATATTAGGGTGGTTCTTATTTATACTACATCAAAAATTTAAAAAAAATTTTTTTTGAATTAAATCCTTATTTTAGAACATTTAGACGCTCTTCGGCACTCTTTCCCGTTATCCGATTGAAATAAACTTTTATAGGAATTATTTTTTCATAAAATGGAACCATTTTAAGGGGTGAGACAAAAAAAATTTTTTTTAAATTTTCGATGTAGTATAAATAAGAACCACCCTAATATATATATATATATATATATATATATATATATATATATATACCATATTTAATATAAATAATAACTTGCAGAGTATTACTTGGATTGAATAAAAATCACAAAAAAATTAATACCTTTCAAGAGAATTTAATGGTCTTCAGTTTTTTAATTGTTCCAAGAAACATGCTTTTCGTTCTGTCCTTTATTACAGGATCTTGATGTACATTTGAAAATTTATTGCGTCGGACATTTTACATGTCGCAATAATCACACAGATTGCGAGAGTTGGCATTCTGTTGTATTTCCTAGAAACGTGCATGTGAATTAATTTATCTCTTTTATTGATAATATTGAGCTCTCGAATAATGTGCTAAAACTTATTCTTCCTCTATTCATTATTCACTATAAAAATTATTAAATAATGGCACTATAAATATAAGACACTACTGTAATTTTAATGAAAATTGCATGTTTAAAAACAAAGAAATCAGGGTCGCTGTTGATGCGACGAGATGCGCACAAGAGAAATAACGATGAGTAAGCATTTGTAATTAGAATAATAATATACGTCGCAATAATAATCTACATTGCAAATTCGTGACAGATATCGAAACTGCTATCAAAGTAAGTAATAATTCTATGCATCATAGAATTACACTAAGAATTATGGAGAATAGCTGTAAATGAGTGTTCGAGATACTAAAAGTCGCGTAATGAAACCATTAATAATTAACATAATTATTTTGTAAATGCAATAGGAAAATTTACATAATAAATACATAATAATATACGGATATTAAAATCTCTCGATTTAATTCCGAAGTAAAATCATGCTTTTCTTTACTGAATTATTTTAATTACCAGATTCGTTGATAAATTGCAAGTCTTTGTTGTATTACATGATAAAATTTTAAATTTAATTATTGTAATATTTAGGAGAATAAGGTAAACGTAAAAAAACATGACAACTTTTAATATTCATCGATCTTATATTCAAGATTGTCTTAAGTCTAGTTAATCTTAAGACTTGATCCAATCAATGAAATAACTGTTTAAAGTCTCGAGATCATATTTAAGACGAGCTTGAATATAAGATCGATAAATATTAAAACAAATCCTAAAACAATTTCCTAAGATGAAAAATTGTCGTGTATTTTTACGCTTGCCTTATTCTCTCCTGAATATTACAAAAATTAAATTTAAAATTTTATCCTCAAACCATGAATATATCACTCTTAATTGTTGAACACGTATCGTGACACATATATAACATGTATCACAATTATCTCATAAATGTGTCGTCAATCGAATTATTGCCATTTTCGCAAGATCCACGTAAAATATTCATATCTTACATAGTTATCACTGTACGTGTAAATCTGCAAATTCGTATTAAAATAAACTGTACACTATTGTCAATCGCACACACTTGTCTAGAGGTTTTCCCCAGTATTACGCGAGTATCATGACATGTGACTGATAAATAAATTATCGTCCCACAGGACTGCACAATAGACACAATGCAGAGATTCTAACGTTGTCGAGATGATAAACACGTCGAAAGATTGTGGAATCATAACAATAGATTCCTCTTCTCTTTTCGAAAAGTCAGAATGTAGAACACGGTACAGCGGTAGTAAAAATTTTGGTGATTTTATCATGTTTCAAAAAAGCAACATTCAAAAGCAAAAGTATATTGTATCTTCTTTCTATATATGATAAATTTAATTTCTTTTTTTACAAAAATACCAATTCGTTATTACTCTTACCATTAATTAATACATTTTGATAAGCAAAAAACTGACTGTATAAATTATATAAACTATATAAATGTAAATGAAAGTTCTATATCATGTTCAGGAAAAATTCATAACGCGAAACAAATTTCGCGAATTTGCGTTGGTGAAACAATTAATGTTAAAAAATTATATATAAAAGTTAAAAACTAAAAGTTAAAAAATTATATATAAAAATTATAAAAATATACAGAATGACTTAAATATTTATTATATATATGTATCAATTTTTTAAATACTGTTTTGTCATTAATTATTTTATCCTGTATTTTCTACGACGGTCTCATAGTACGCATTGTCAAGAATTTCAAAATGGTATTCGTCGTACCTTGAGAATACAGACATGACAATTGTATTACCGTATACGTGGCTAGAATAAGTCGCTATATTTTTCTTCTAAAGTTTAAAAGAATGACATCTTACATAAATATTAATGTATACATATGCAAATTAGCATAATATAAAACTCATTGTCCTACTCTGTTAATTTGTATAAAATATTAAAAAATACTTATTTTTATCATATTTTTACATTGAGATAAGTCAATTGGGTAGTCATAAGAAGTAAGAAAAAATAAGGAAATAAAAAAGTTTCGAAACGTTTTTGAGAATTAAAGAATTATATCATAATTATATATAAAACTAATGATAAAAGAGTTTTGTTTCTATATCGATCTATTATCAAACACAATAAATCATATTCGATTGTAAAAAAAACTATGAGAGTGGAGAATTAGTTAAGATATAAATCAGGTAAAATTATCGAAAAGAATTTAATTTGTGATAAAGTTGAAAACATAAATTTATTTTACCGAGAGAATTGATCAATTATTTTAGCGATGCAGAAATACGCGCGTAAAGTATAACCGCGACAGCAATAAAATTAATAGACTGATGCAAATGTTATAAAGTATTTATCGATCAAAGTTCCAAAAGTAGTTTAATATGCAGCATTGAGATGATGTAGATAACTTGATGAATAAAGTTCACGGTAAAATCTATTAACATGCATATTGGTGCATTTAATGTATAAAAAACAAAATCTACTCTGCAAATCCTTATTGTTCTTATTTAATAGAAAATAAAGTACAAAAAGTATTTAACAATTTTTAAAAACGTTAGATTTTCTCTATAAAATTACCACTCCATTTTTAAGATTTTTGATATAAATGACAATGGGATGCTGATTTTATCTTCAATATCGGCAGATAATTCACGATATCGAGAGACGCGAATTATACATATAAATCTTCTTGTCATTTATTTTTTAATTGGATTGGTATCGCCCAGAACATCGATTAGATAAAAAGCGAAAAAAAAATTCAAGTGCGGTGTGATTAAAGTGACAATTTTTACTTGAAATCGATTTAAAAAACATGTCTTCTTAACGGACTTTTCCACGGACAGCGATAAAAAGTAAAATTGTCTAGCTTTGGGATTAATAATTGCAATTTCAACAAGGTTGAAACAAAATGTGGTTGTCCATTAAAATATTACATAAAATTGATTTAGTGTTTATCAAGAAATTACGTTTATAAAATTTATTGCAAATTTCATTAGGCTTATATATCATTTTTACATGAGTATACAGGATGAGTCGTATGTATGTTTTAAAACTTTGTGACCGTGTGTTCCTGAATAAAAAGAACGTGTTCATATAAATATTAGACGAAAAATGGTTTACTTCTGAAATAATGGACATCTGTTCGGGAACTTCTCCGCATATCTATGACGTGTAGCAAGTGTATTGATCATGATGAAATGCATGTTAGATGAATGTCTCTCAGTTCTTGAAAAAGGGAATTCTACATTACATTGATGGAACTGCCCCTGATTGAATTGATACAATCATACTATCTTAAGTATTTTTAAGTCTACATATTCAAGTACCTACAGTTTCGCACTAAATTTTACTTTCTATCATTGGGCTGTAAGCTTTGCTGATAAATAAATAACTACTGTTACAAAACACAAAGAACACACTATCGTGGAATGAAGGAATCTGATCTGATATTTATGAAATATTTATGAAATACAATATTTGAAAATAATTTTCGTCTTTTATTTCAGAAACGAAGTATTTTTCACCTAAGGTTCATGTGAACAATTGTTCTTTTTACCCAGGAAACACACTCACAAAGTTTTAAAACATCCTCTGTATATACATATAAAAATGATATATACCTAATAAATTTTATGAACGTAATTCCTTGATAAATTCGAAATCAATTTTATGTAGTATTTTAATGGACAGCCATGTTTTATTTTAATTATGTAACTCTTAATTGTTTGTCTTGTTAATATTAAACTCACAATTAAATTAAATTAATTATAAAAATTAATTTAATTTATTTAAAAACCTTTAATTTTCAATACTATTTTTGTGTACGTAATCGGTTCGTCCTTGAATAATTAAATAAATTTATAAATCTGTAAAAACTAACTTTTTGATTTAAGTTCGTTGGAAATACAAAGGTAAATGCGAACTTCGCGAAATATCTTGTAAAACGACGAAAAAGTCCGATGTTCCAGGTCGGTGCGCCAACGAATCTCGTCGCCAGCACACAATTTAATCGCCGATAGAAAAGGTCGATGTCGTAATATGAGTTTTTTGTGTTCGCATTGGGGAATGAGAAAATTCTCGCACAACTTTCTACATTTGTACGAAACTTCGTACCTACTGTTAAAGTTTGGTGATATAAAGTTCACCGTTAATCTCATTCATATAACTTGGAATCGCCGCATTGTTAATTCGGAAAATACGAGATAATAGAGAAAGTTATAACATGCCGTTCCGGACATAATGCGGTATTATTCATAAAGTGAAACTAACGTGAAATATATCTGAAATGCGAAGCGCACGTTCTAATTGTGATTCGTTAATTTTAGTTCCGTTTAAACACGTTTATCTGGTCTATTAAAACCACTTGCTCTTGATAAATTCGTTGATCGTACTATTATGTTGTACAATCAACTGATCTTCGCGAATAATGGAGACATCCATCGTCTCGATTACGAGAAAGAAATGAAACAATTCATCTTCGCGTATGGAGACGCGAAGAGGGAGGAAAAACGGACATTTCGCATTATTGTGTCGACGTGATTCCGTACGAAAGTTAATTAAAGTCAGCGACAGTTGAGAACACGATTGAATTCAATTGTCGCCATTATAGATTCGCACCCGCAAATTCGCCAGATGTTATCGAGACGAGTGGAATTTTAGTGAAATTACGTAGTTTCATGAATACAGATGGTTTTGTCGACAGAAGTGCGATGATTCAGCGTGATGTGAAAGCTCGAAAATTTTGGCATTAATGTATCATTTGTACGCGCATTTTTGTTTCCGTGTAAATGAAACTGTTTGTAGTTTTGAGATATTTTTCGCTTTTTCCCCAAGGTACTACGGGAAATGTACGTCACAGATAAGTGCTGCGAAACAGCTTCCTCTTTTTCCGTCCAGCTGCGACCGTACGAAAGCTTCGTCTGACGGCTGTTTCTCGAATTACGTCGCCTTCAACTGAAGGAACGAAACTCTCTGAAAACGAATAGCCATTAGATCGCACCAAAACGGTCCAAGTTTTCAAACAAGTACTAGTTTTCGAACGTCGAATACGTTACACTCTGCAGTATGTATCGTGCGATTCATACAGAACGAAAAGAATAGTGATATTCTTCTCATTTTGAAAAGAGTAGTTTATAGAAAAATTTATTTTATTATTAACTTTCAGGTTTTTTTAAGTTTCTTTATCTAATACTTCTTTATCTAATACTCTGATACTTGTCAATCTCTACAGATTGACAAGTGTATTAGATAAATTAAACTAAGATCCTTTGTGTACTTTAGTGTGTTTACTAGCTAAACATTCTGAAATAAAAGAAAAATTATTTCAAG
Organism: Crematogaster levior; assembly: GCA_901521435.1. NCBI lineage: Eukaryota > Metazoa > Arthropoda > Insecta > Hymenoptera > Formicidae > Crematogaster > Crematogaster levior. The sequence continues at coordinate 258,676 of CABEGB010000158.1, forward strand.
TAGCAGAAAAAAATTACAATGGGAAAATTGTGTGTTAACTAAAAGTGTAACATTTGTAATTTCACCTTAAGCTTAAAATGCAATGATACGACATTTATGTCGCACAATAAACATTGTATGATAATTTATCAGATGGAATTGACTTATCGATTTTATGCCAAGACTAATTTTATCCAGTCGTAGGAGAGTCGATGTCTTTCGTAATGTCGTTGAACCTTGCAACTGTCATTTACTTATCAGAATGATAAATTCAAATGTCACGTTATTTCGCAACTGTCGGTGGAAACGTTATATACGTATAACGTATATTGTTGTTGGCAACTATCGTCAACAGCAGTTTCCATTGTCTCGTGCGTAGTTAAAATTTCAACGTGTTGCGACACCGATCTGTTTTTAAGCAAACGCAAGTGCACCTAGCTCTATCGAACAACATTTTCCTTACGTGACATTTCGTTGTGGAATAAAATATAATTTTGTTAAAAATACATGTAAAGGAGCACACTTTTTATCTCTTGCGTGCAACGCTTCTCACTTGAAGTTAAAACAGCTTCTGCAATGTTTTGTAATCGAATAGACGCTATTTCGCTTCCATGGACAAATTAATGAAATGCGATTAACTTGTTTATCTTTATTTAACTTTATAGTCGATATATTTTCTGTTCAGTCAGCATAAGATTATATAATAATCTCGCTCACTGTTAAATGCAAAGTATAACCTTCTCTATATGATTGTATATTGTGTATATTGTGTTAAAAAAACCGAATGCGTTACTTATACAGTTTTAATAAATATTAAAGAGTGAAATTTTTCGAGTGCTTTTTACGTGAACAACATATTTAAAACTACTTCATTTTTAACTGTCTTCTTTAAAAAGTTCGTTCTTCAATGTAGCAAGTTTTACAATAAATAACTCCGATTATTCTTATTGTTAAGGAAAATGAACATTTCGTTTTACGATATCCTGCAAAGGAGATAAAAAAAAAGTCGAGTCCAAGAACGGATTTGTTGTTTCGTTATATCATTTTCCAATTGGAAAATATTACTGGAGTCAATCGTTAATATCTTTTGCACGATGAGTGTACAATAAAAATCAATTACCGGGATAAAAATAAGAGCAATTTATTTCCTCTCGTTTTTCTTCACTTCGTTAAGTTTCGTTAATTGAGTAAATCATTCTGCTGTGGTTACTAGTTAGAATACAGTAACGATCGCAGTAAATACATTTTTAAACACAAAGCTACGAGGACTTGATACAAAGCTATGTGCTTTGTTTACAATTACCGTACCTTTTGTATCTGAAGTCATCAATATGCTAGATGTAAACAACGGTATACCAGCCACAATTAGTGTTGATATGTGAAAATATTGGAAAACGTGGAAAATAATTGTACTACAATTATACACACCGAGGAAACGTGTTGAATAAAAAAAAATATTTTTTGATTGAATTATATCACGGTGGTCACGGGCTGCCGAGCAAATATTTGTTAATTCACAAAAATGTGTATTTCGATAACCTATTCTTAATTTAAAAATATGTGTATTTGATTTTGAAGGAATATTATCAACTAAACATATTTAGTTATATCGATAACTTTTTTTCTCAGTGTAGTACCTATTTACGATACGTATATCAAGGAGCAAATCTAAACTCTGTTTCGAATTTCCAAAGAAAATACAACAGTCGAGCAAAAGAGTATAAATCGGTCAAAGTTTTCTAATTAAATTCCGATTTGTTCATGCATATGTAATTCACGAATAATGCGAGGAAGTTTGGAAATCTCTAAATTTGCTATTTCGGCCAAAGTATTTTTCGTGACGGCAATCTGATTCGTATGTATTCCGACGAATCAAACTGCGGCAATTTTTATCGAGATTGTGCATTATTCACGAAAATCGTCTTGTAATCGTTTCTAAACTGCTCGGAAAAACAAGAGTGACATAACTAAAAATATGTCATCTTATGCCGTGACTTCGTAAATAAGCGATAAGCGAGTTTGCTAACGCAATAATCGGTTATACTACGCACTGTGTGTAAGAATCTTCAATCTTACTTTAAGACAACAATTTATATTCTACGTATCTTTCTAAAGAAAAAAAAGGAAAAAAAAGAGAAATGAACTAATGTATCAAGAATTCGCGAATTTTGTATGAGTTTACTTGCGGTATGACACGTTTGTTAGGAAAATAACGACGTTAAATACTAATTTTAGGTCTCTCTGTGTACTTTGATGTCTTAATAGGGACACGTATTTTATATTTGTATACATTCGAATTATATTCACTAATCAACCATATTTTACACGCGATATAGGTTTGCTGCCATATATAGAGTTTTTAACTCTCGATGAAAATTTAATAACTCATCGACTAAAGTCCTCATTTACTTTCCGTTCAATACGTTCGATAAATTCCTTATACGAAATATGTTTAGTCCTGTATATACTAAATATAAGAATATCAAAGTATATCATAGCCCCCCCCCCTGCCTACGTCAGTCATCGACAATGTACAATGACGTTGCTGGTCCTAAGCCCGGATAAAAAAGAGGAAGGTTCAAAGATGAGGCTAGCCTGCCTATTGTAAAAAAAAAGAGGAATGCTCACAGAACTCACACCATTGTGACCTCGAAAAGGCACAAATGGTGGAGAAAACAGGCCCTAGGCCTAATATAAGAGGAAGAAGAAGAAAAAAGTATATCTTCGTAAAATTTTAGTTTTGCCATCGATAATAAAATTGAAACAACAGACTTACATGTAAGATTTACATGTACAATTTTTATGTTAAAATGCAAAGCAGGATGAATCTTTTAGCGCAGGAAACTGCGCCTGATAATCACCCTTTTATTCCGCCAAACACATCCAAGGTTGCATTCCAAAACATCTTATTTGAGGAAAATTTTATTCAATTTCTATAGTATATGTGACGTGAGCTATAGAGTATTGAATAAAATTTTCCTCAAATAAGACGTTTTGGAATGCAACCCAAGAATATAAAAATAATTATCAAAAAATAAAAAAGTGTAGCCATAGGAGCCGTAGGAAAATTAACTTGAATTACTATTCTCTTCATTTCCTTGTACACATCCAAGTAAAAGAAAAGTAATTATTAAAACTAAGAAAAAATAAGAGATTCTTTACAGCCAGGAAACTAAGCTCGACATTTCCCTCTTGGTTAATCATATCGCATCAGAGATCTAGCATAGAATTGTATAATTAAAAAAGTTATTCGACGAGACGAAGGAGACAGAGCGAAGATCAGATAATCCTCTTTCCCGCGTCGTGTCATTAAAATGAGCGATTGAAGAAAACAACTAACCACCGGTCTTCAAGTCCACGCCGTCCTGGATGGGGATGAGCCACAGGGGGAAGATACCCGCGAGGCCGACCATGGTGCTACCCAGCAGAGAGAATATCCACGGGTTGTAAGAAAAATATCCCACGATCTCATACCAGGGTAGCCATTCGTCGGTACCTCCGAGGACGTCGCATGACTCCACGTCCGTGCAGTTGCGAGTGCACGCGTACGACGCCGCGACGGCCATGTTTGTTGTCGTGCGCTTCAAGATCCTTGGTGTTTCTCGAGCCGTCGGGATAACTGGAGTCGGGAATCGGGTGTCGCGACGCCGACGTCGGTGTCAACGCCCGTGTCCGGTCGGGGTTTCGCCTCTCGTGACGGGAATGTGGGCGACGTCGAGCTGATAAACCGGAGGAACGGTTTCCGCGGTCCTCACCGGGAGATAACCTCTTCGCCCGCGGAAGACGACGTTATCGCCGCGATGCGCCAAGTCCGGATCACGTTCGATCCGCGACGACAAGTGGAAGAGCGTTCGTCAGGGTGTAGTCGTAGTTTCTTTCTCTTTATTAACCTCGTCCGCAAAACCGCATTCGCCAAGCTGGCTCCACACCGCTCTTCGCGCAGATGCTGGATGGATGATCGGATGGATGGAACTCGCCGTGGTGGATCAACGCCGAGACAACGACCGCCGAGCGACCGACTAGCCTACACTGAGGACTGAGCACGGACGCTTCGAAACAGGACGTCGCCGCTGCCTGCCGCTTCGTTGATTCGTTCCGACCCGTCGTTATTTCATGCCGCCGTGTCGGCCCACGGACAAAGGCACCGCCGACGCCGTGACGATTAAATCACGCTCTCGGAGACGCGCGTCGCGTCCCCCTATCACCCTCGTCCACTCACGCTCTCCTTATCGCCGTTGCTTCCTCGCTAGATTAGCTCGCGCTCACAGGACAACCACCCGCACCACGATGCCGCAACGACAACTAACGTGCGCCGCGCCGCCGACGGTCCCTTTTATAGTCGCGTTATTCGCGCTTCGACCACGGGCGGGAGTGGGAGGGAATGTTGGAACAATGCGCGCCTGACGAGGACGAACGCGCTCGTGAACGCGCTTGACGGCTGAAGGGAAACGAGAGACGCAACGGGGGAGTGAGTGGAGGAAGGAGGGTTAGTTTATACCAGAACGGGGAAAACGCGAAAGGGTCGAACGAGAGAGAAAGAGAGAGAACGGTGCGACCGTGAGAAGCAAAGAAAGGGAGAGGAGTCAAAGAATCAGAGAGAATGACGCGCAGTACGAGTCGCGCGGAGTGTCCGCTCGAGGCGCTGCTGCTTTTCGAACGGAGACACGTTCGGTCTGTGTATTTTTCGGCAAGAACTGATTCCTGCGATGTCAAACAAATTTGAATGCTTCTTCGATTTGCGTTTCGAAGCGGAAATGATTGAGATTCATGGACACGTTCGGCTTTTCGTTCAACAATCGCGCGTACTTGCAAGCAACTAACGTAATATCAATGTTATAATTTCCTCACTCGACAGCATAACTGTGACACAACACACGCATTATATTTATGTTGTTGAGTGAGGAAATTATAACATTTTATTGATGTTGCATTAGTTGTTACTGTTAATGACCTGACTACGGATTTCTCGAAATGTCGGATCGATTTCTCACGGACATAAGACAAACATTAATGAACAGTAAGACTTAGGAGAGCAGCTTTTCCTCACATAACTGAATAAATTCTTCATCTTATGAGTGGAGTTGAGATTTATTAACTCCAAAAATGTAAATCGAATTTCGATTTCATAAGTTGGTGAATCACTGCAGTTAATAGTCTGACAAAACCAAGTCGGCTCGCAGCTCACCAATCACATTGCCAGTTTGATGTCAACTAATGTTTTTCATTTGAATTTTAACTACTGGCAAACAGAATGACCGTTGTTACAGTTATAACTGAATAATCTTTTGTCGTTCTGTCTGCAGTCGATGTCATTATTTGTCGATAGGCTTATCCGATAATGACTGGTTGTTGCGCCTTTATCTGGTTTGGATAAGAATAATAATTCTCGCGTGTCACCACCCCTCCCCTGCGCACGCACGTTTTGTATTCCGAAAGGAACGAAGGTCTGATCAGGCGAGGTGGAGGGAAGCCGAAATTGGATTACGCGCTTTGTGATGTCGGATTGATTTTTCGTCGCGTACAAATCAAACAACGTTTGCGTGAACGTTTCGATATTAATTCGATTCGAAACCGCGAGTTTTTATTTCAAAAAGAGAACAAATTTTTGAACAACTGTTGTGCTGGTGTATATCGCCGAGTTTAATATTAGGATGTAATATATCATATCCTTTAAAAGTTATATTTCCAATATTATACTTCCAATAACTCGGAAAATGAAAGACGAAATTTTCCTCACACGTGAGAACGCAACGCTATCTAACGGATGATGGTGAAAGTAATCGTCGACTTCTCCAAATATGGCATTGAGAATGGAACAACTTTTCACGCTACTCGTGTTGATAACAAAATATTTTTGAAAATAAATTAATGAAATATGTGCAATAATCAACAGCTTGATTTTAAATAAATAAATTTTAAATAAATATCTGTCCAAATGAGTTTGTTCTTCTCTTCCTTTTTCCCTCCCGTTATATATTTGATATTATTCTTCGCCGAAATTCAAGTTATACAGTTATAATTCAGTTCATTTTGCTTTTATCATCATTTTGCTTTTATATCAAATGTTGTTTCGAATATGCAAAATTTTAAGAATTATAAATGTTTTGAAGTACTTAGTAAAGTTTATTTTTAGTAGCAGTATTCTAATTAAGAAGAATTAATATCGAATACTCTTCCATTTGAAAACATATCTGAAAGCCACCAGAAACAGATTAAAAATTGTTTTATCAGTGGCATGACGGTGAAGTGACTTTTATTAAAATGGAATATTTTTGTAAAAAATAACAAACGTAACGTACCAATAATGCTGTCGGTAATAATATTATATAAAATGTGTCGTACAGTTTCAAATTTTCAAACAAATCTGTTTACATAAATTTTACATTTTATTTCTCTAAAATTCCACTCATCTAATCTCGACTCGTGATCGATATTTGCGCGTTGCGATATAATTTTGTCACACAATAAAATTACATTACGAGAAAACAACCGATATATTTGTAATATACATTTTTTCGCATATACTTATCATTTTATCATATTGACGTGCGCGTTATCCAACTAATCTTCGATGATTCGAGAATTATGAAATTATTACAGAGTTATCGCATAATTACTTCTCGGTCGATAGTGGATACAATCCACGATACAATCGTCGACTCATTGTAATTTGCTAATCTTATCTGTCTCGAGCATTCGTTAGCCACGAATACCGAGGAAAAAGACGCGTAGTTCGTGAATTATGTATTCTAAATTCGCGCAGTCAAACGTGAGTCGATAATAAGACGTAGACTCCTTGGACGATCACCAAGTTGCGTCAAAGGATGTGCGTATGAGTATAAATACGTACAAGTCGTGCATCCGGTTTCATCGCCTATCACAGTCGATTCAAAAACAATGAGATTTACATAACATTTTATTGTTTAAGCGCGCGATGTTAAAACTTTCTCGGAACATGCATATTTCACTACGAAGAGATAACAAAAGATATCGAGCGCTCACACGATCGATAATTCGATATATAATTTCTATGCAATCACGTTTCCTTAATAAACGATGAGATACACGATACGATGAGATCTGTGATACAAAGGTTTTCCTTTACCTATATAAAACGTTTGTAGATAGCTTGTCGCGAAGATAAAGTTTGACACAGAAGTTTTGTGAAGAGTGTTTAAATGCGTGAGGGAACTCGATAAGGAACTCTGAATTTTGATTTTAGAGCTATCGAATGCGATGATCTCTATTTCAACAAGATTAATAGACACCTTGGTTTTGAAATACCACGATCATGAGCTTCGATTTCATACATCACAATGAATGAAATGTTTTCTTGGTATAATTGCGAGAAGGAAAATATTTATGGAATGTAAATATTTATTGAAATTTATTGGAATAAAGTGAAAATATTTATAACTTGTATTCGTGATTGACTCGTGAGTTAATTGTCTTGTACACGAAAGCTTGAAGTAAGAACTTTAGCTTCTGTATATTATTATTATTCCTGAGAGCACGGAACTTCAGGCTTTGTAAGAATTGTCCGTATCGAAAGCATGTCGAGTCCGATTGATCGTATCATTTATTCAGCATTCATCGTTAGAATGGATTCTATTTCTGAAGATTACTTCTCTCATGTCTTTCAATCGTAAAAATATATGAATTGAACCTTTGGGATAATTCTTTTATGTAACAATCCTGTTATATATTCAATTCGGTTTTATATTTTTAAGGCAAATCTACTTATTGTTACTTATTTACCTATTGTTATTTCTTACTTATATGCTGCAATCAATCTTCCACTCGTCCTTCTATACTTTTCTAAATAACTGACCTCTATCTAAGGCATTTAATAAGTATGTAACTTCTGACATATTCCATTCCATCAGTTTTAGATTTTAGGTTCAGTTTTAGATTTTTAAGTGATAAATCTAATAAAAAATTGATTTGTCAAATTCGCAGCCGTAAGATAATTAATTGTCAAATTTCCATGTTATTTTATTTGGAATAAAACGTGAGCTTTAATAAGTTGAAGGATTTTATCTAAAAATAAATTACTTCCGAAACCGTTTTGATAACAGGTATTCTTCAAACAATGAAAAATCTCCGTGATGCGTGAATATATAATTTCTAATAATGTAGAAAGTTATCTTTGATCGAGATATTTATATAAAAAAATGTGTCTCGATCGCTGCACTTACTTATTACATCAAGTGCGGTCTTAATTAATCAAGTTGGCGGCAGGATGCCAAGGGTTTCCGCTTGGATTTCGGTCAACGGGAAATTCATTCGCGATATCGGATTGACCTTCGTACAGTTCCCACGAGAGAGGTACGCGTTCATTAAAAGAAGTTTTCCAAACGTGTGCAAATTAAAAAATTAGTTATTTAAATACAAGATGTGTAATTCTTCCAATTAAGAATAGTTTCCAAATTGAGCAGAAAATATAAAAGCAGGAAATGCCAGAGAAGGCGTGAGCGTGTATAATTTCGAAAAGTAGAGACGAAAGAATAAGATGTACAATTTCGTCGATTGTATACTTGACTGTGAAGAGGGAAAAAATAATGCTTTTATCTCATTGTCAAAGTACAATAACAATGTACATTGTGAATCATGACGTTATGAGTCACACAGTTGCATTTCTTGGCAGCTTACAGTTTACAAGAGGGGATAAGACATTTACTGATTTATGTTTAATAAATTTTACGGCATGTGTACTGGGTATCCTATATTTCATTATCTATTAATATAATAAATAACAGCAAACTTATCGCAAACCATTTTTTTTCAATGACAACAATTTTGTCTTATTCTTTGAATTATTTCTATTTAATGTCTTCGAAAACTTTGAAAAATAAAATAAAAAATGAAAAATGAAACGCATTTGATGATCTTGCAACGCGTTGTGAAACCATGTGACAAAGATAATTAGCTCTAGATAAAAATTACGAGCAATGTTTTGCACGGACGTAAAAGAAACGGATGTGAGTGGTCCATTGTCTCATTTCTAAGATGTAAAAGATATGTCTTTCTTTTTCTTTGCAAACTGCACATAAAAAATATATATATCGACCTCTTTTCTCGCTCGAATGATTCGTTTGCACGAGATGTGTGCTTGTGTTCGCGGAGCACTCCAGTGGGTCTATTTTGAGAAAACGTCGAGAAACACGCGATTATTTTAGTTACAATTTTTCTCCGACTCGCAGAACGCAGACGGACGTCTACACGAACATCACGACGAGATGACTGAGTACGGTACTTTTCTATCGAACGACGCCCTTTCTCGACTAACAAACTAGATGTGTGAAAAAGTCAGAATCAGATCAAAGCTTGAAGATTAATCGAACTTATCGAAGCTTTGTGATGATTGCAGCGGCTGTGACACAATGGCAATCGACTCTGTGAAAACGTGATGGATAAGTTACTGTGTGCCTCGCGAAAGTGGAAAAAAATCGTACAAAAAACCGAGAACTTTTCCCGATCGTAATATAATTCGTAGATAATATTTATATAATATTATATAAAATTTTTGCATAAAAAGCTACGATTCAATTTATGAGTTTACGTTCCGATCTCTCAGGTGTTGCAAGGTGTTTTGTAACAAGAAAAAGTGCGAAAAAGCTGTGATATTATTTCCTAATCCTAAATTGATCCCTTCCTTGCTATTTGCATAATTAATAAAGCATCGACTTTTCTCGTGCGTTCGTCATTGCTAGGTGGCTTATGAAATAACAGCGTAAAAAGCTGCTCGTACCCGTTTCTCATTCCTTGCGACTCGCATCTCGGGATCCTATTCTAATCAATTGTCTAATCTCGCCGTTATGGATATGCGAAGAATGTCGAATTGGAATGTCCTGAGCGTGGAGGCTGCGATGCAACAGCTCAACGCCTTTGAGGGAGATGATTCCGAGAAGATAATAAGGCGTCCTAACACGGTAAGTTAATCTATTTTTGCACCAAGTGATTTCGGCGTTCAACTGGAAGAGAAAAAATTGATGAAATTACGTCTGTAATTTCATGAAATCTTTTTAGAAATAATTTACGTTAAAGGACGATTATTGATAGTTATTTTATTCCAGACGAATAGTTATTTTATTCCACAAATATTCCAGACGATGCAAGAGCAATGCGCTTTTTTATATCTCGAACAAATCATTGAGTATCTGAATTGCATTCCGACAAAGTGATTCAGCCGGACGAGAGGAAATTTTCGCAACACGTCAGCGTTTACTTACGTTTCTTTTCCACATAACAAGTGTCACATCAATGCCGTCGGGGAATGTCAATAGGTCTTCTCGTTCTGGCCTGATGCCTGTCTGTCTGCTTGCCTTTATTTATAACTAATTAACGCAGACTCAGTCGTGGCTGCTGACTCTCCTAGGACGGTCAAACCGATTTGTTCGACCAGTCGGGGTCGATCTTCGGTTCTCCCGCACGGATCATCGGTGCATTTCACCAAGGAATACGAACGTGAACGTTCACGAATGAAATTTTTTTTTCATCATATTTATACAGTTTCCGGTTATAAGGTTGTTTGAGTTTTAATAATGACTACTTGGACGCAATTAGCTGTGGAACATGTCAACGCGATATCTAAGGAAGAATTTAGCACGATACATCGAGGGAAATCAACGGTAATCCTGATCGTTTGAATCAATCATACACTCAAAAAAGCAATACCTTTAATAATCTTAATCATTTAACATCTTAAAAGACAGAAAGTTATGAAAATTTTCGTCTTTCCATGATAAAAATGTTGTCACTTGCATCTTTTATGCAGAATGCTGCACAGTAGATCCTCGAAAAATCGCTTAAAAAAGAAATTAGAAACATTTTATATCTTTATATCTTTGATAAAAAGAATTATTATTAGATAAAAAGAATTATTATATAGAACTATTAGAACTATTAGAATTATTATTAGAATTATTTTCTAAAATTAAAGAAATAATAATCGCTCGTACTTCTATGAAGTTTTTACTTTAATAAATTACAAAGTTAGATCATTCGTTTACAATACCTTGGTATAACTTTAAAATCTTTATTTTATTCAACAAAAATAATAAGGAATAAAATAAACAATAATAATACTTATTACAAATTAAGTATTATTGCTTATTTTATTCCTTATTATTTTTGTTGTTCTCTTCTTCGCTCGACTTGTCAAGATTCCGACATATATTTATTTCACGACATGTAATATAAGATTCTTATCTCATAAAAATAAATCTTTTCAGACTGACAGATAATTATGAACAGTCTCTTGTGATTGTGCGTGTGAAAAATAAGCTATATTTTATATGTTTCAAGAATTTAATCTGTTATTAAAATGTGATACAGAAAAGATTTTTTTCTCAGTTTTTACTCAGCATTTTTTTATGTTATTTCTATTTCACAACTTAATAGGTACTCGAAAACCGTTATGTATGTGTGCAAAAGTAAGTCGATAATAAACTTGATCATTACCGAGACAATCAATGAAGGTTCTACTATTAAAGTTCGATGCCCCGAATAGAGATAGCTTAACTCTCTAGGTGCAATTAGTTTCTTAAGTCACTAACTCCGCCGGCCAACACGAGATTTGTGCACCTTAATTACGCGACAGATGCGTAACCTGTTGCTGGTGATTCATTAAATGTATCAAATTGAAATCGTGCCAATCATTACGCCAAAAACACGAAAGAAGCTTGTTTTGTGAGTGATCCAGCGCTGAATTTATATGATATCATCTATACATTCGGTTAAAATTCATTAAAGTAACAACAAATCTTTTCTTGAGAAAGTATGAGATATATGTATAATTTATTGACTCCTTCGTGATAATTAAAAATTAGATAAGTTACTTGATATTGAATTCTATTACATATTGTATCATATATTACGGAATATTATAGAATAAAACAATATATTATAGAATATATAATTCTATTATATATTCTATCATATTTTGTTATGCAAATTTCTACTATAAATATTAAATAATGATTTCGTGTAAATATTCAATAATGTAAATATATTAAATGCAAATATTAAATAATGATGGATTTCAGTGCCATTAGTTTCTTCTGAAATCTATTTTTTTTTTGTAGGCAAGTCAAGAAATCATATAAATATTATAAAATTTTAAGAAAAGAAATAGAATATGTTTTTTAATGTATAAAAAGAATAATATATTCCAAAGGATGATTATGCACATTATGAATCATTCATATACATGAAATATATATATGTTATATATGATATGTATATATTATATATGTATATATGAAATATGAATATATATTAATAAATTCAGCATGCGATATTATATAACTATTTTGTACAGATACGCATACAAAAATACAGTTGCAAATGTATTTTCCTTTTTGATAATCAAAATGTATTAATCATGTATTTAAAATCAGAAGATTGAGTGCGTGGTTGATTGCATATAATGATTGCGAATCATTTTGAGTTTGGTTCTTTATCAATTACAAGCAGTAATTACAAGAAATAATTTAAAAAATGTAAAACTTGTAGTCCCAGACGTTGATGTAGATACGGTGGAGTTTAAAATAAAGTATAGGCAAGCCTTCCAAGTCGTATATTTAGGGCGACGCGCAAGCGCGATCCGATTAAAACTTTGCTGAAGACTTGTAGTTTAAGCTTCCCCGAATTCTGCCTCGTGTGTCGCGATTCCAAGAGATCACGTGTAACTGTAATATTTTCCGCTCATTAAATTTTTGTCCATGTTTAAAAATATCAAAGTGCACGAATTAATAATTCCATAACATGAAAAATCATGCAAGATAAGCGACCGTACGGTGACGTTTAAGAGTAAAAATAAAGGTGACCTATCGAATTAAATAGTAATAAAGATTGGAAAATAAAGATTTAAACGTCTAATTTATCGGAGAGAGGAAATAGACTTTATACTGTATACTGTGAAAGACAACTACTTAAGCCCAAACATTTTCATTTTGATCTAACGTCAAAAGAAGGAGCACCATGGATCTTGGTGGTGTCGATGTCTGGGGTCAGATTGCCCTAGAAACCTCTCAGATGTACGTTTCTGAGGGTGGTGCCGCTAAAAGTCGTACTGTAAGTTAATTTATTTAACACCGATGTAATATGATCGTTCGTTCGATCGTCTATTTTTCGCGCAACTATCTGAATCCATGTACATGACATTAGATTTAGAACTTTTATCGAAGGAATGAAATTTACACACTGTACTAAACATTAAATTACTCGATACATTTTCGCACGAAGATTCTATGGAAGAAAGGTAAAAATCGAAAAACTGATAAATATAGCTTTATCGGAGCAAGCTCGATAAATAGAGTATTTACGTCACAAGTTTAATCCGCCTCGAAATCGCGCCAAATATACTTATATGAATATTACATGTTATAATACATGAAGAAAATATATGTGTAAAATTGCACAAAATGTCGATTTAATTTGTAAAGACGTCTGATCGATTCGTCACTTTCTAATTCATTTCCTAAAAAATTCAGAATAGTTCGATCAACGGTCTTTTATATAAATAAAATGTTTTTTCCTTACAGACGATAGAAAAACTGCCGGACAAAGTTCTTTTGAATGTATTTTGCTACCTCTCGCACCGCGAGATATGCAGAGTTGCTCGTGTTTGCAAACGTTGGCGACAAATCGCGTATGACACGCGCCTCTGGAAGCACGTGTCCCTGAGACCAGAAGTAAGCGGGCTCCACGTGAGCTCCCTGGAAAATTTGTTACACTTAATCAGGTAACGCGATACATAAATAATAATATGAAAAACCGTACGGGAATCCTTCCTCTATTCGATTGCATAAACTCTAGAGAGATAGAAGAGGTCGTGTACGATAATCACAGAAGTAATTTTAGACAAATATGTCATCTTATCGCAATGATGTTATCTCGTTACTTCAAAATTAAAGTCTCGAAATCGAAGCTGTCGTTACTTCGAAGTTGAAGAACTTAGATATTACTTGAGATATTAATGTTTGACGAGATATAAAAAGAGTAAAGTTCACTCTCATTATTAGACTGCGTGGAATAAAATAATGACGATTTAATACTTTCAGCGTACGCTTTGGACCTACATTGAGATACATTGAATTACCGATCGAACTGATCACTCATACAGTTCTCCATGAATTAGCCAACAAATGCCCAAATTTAACGCACATGTTATTGGATTTTTCGACTGCGATGCAACTGCATGACTTTTCGGAAATGCAAGCGTTTCCTACGAAATTGAAATACATGTGTATTTGCTTGTCGGAAGTGATTTTCATGGAAGGGTTCATGAGAAAGATTTACAACTTCATAAATGGATTGGAGATACTTCATTTAATCGGTAATTGATTAAACTTTTTCTTATTTTATCATTCGTGTATCGTGTAGGCGATAAATCTGAATACTGATAGTCAATGTATCTTTGAAAAGAAGAAACGGATATGTTATTAGTTATATATTAAACCATATTTTTATAGATATTTATAATATTTTATATCTTCACATATTTATATTCTTCGTATTCTATTATTCCTAAGGAACGTATGAAAAGGTCGAAGAGGAAGAAGAGGAAATTTATGAAGTGATCAACGTGCACAAGCTGAAGTCGGCGACGCCAAATTTAAGGGTGATCAATTTGTACGGAATCAACTTCGTAGATGATTCGCATATCGACGCTTTTTCATCTAATTGTATCCAATTAGAATGCCTAGCCGTCAATTACTGTTCCAAAGTAACTGGTTCGACCATGAAGACTCTTTTTCAAAGAAGTAGGAGACTGACATGTCTTCTTATGCAAGGAACAAGTGAGATTATATGATTATATCTGTAACTAGCTTGATTAATTTTGATATTATTTTCTATATGAAAAATTTATTTACCTATTTTCAAAATCTGTCACTTCGCAAAATTTTATTTTAATTAACTATATTGTCTAAAATCTACATCAGAACTTTGACGCAAAAAATCTTCCACGCAACTCGAATAGATATGTATGTGTCTTTTTACATCAGATTGTCAAGAAACGTGTTGCATGCAATATTTTAGATCTGCAGAGTGAGTACGTGATGCAAGTTGAATGGGAAAAATCGAGCATCCAGGAGCTCGACATTACCGCTACCGATCTGTCGACAGAATGCTTGATCGACATGCTGACCAGAATCCCCGGGTTGCGCTTTCTGAGCGCCGGCCAGTTGAACAGTTTCAACGACAACGTGCTGAAGGCCTGGACTGAGCTCGGGAATATACGGAACTTGATAGCCTTGAACCTAGACAGCTCCGATAACCTGAGCGATGATGCCCTGCACAAATTTCTGTCGAGACATGGCCATCAGCTGTACGGCTTGGTGCTGTCAGGCATGCCGCATATCACAGACCAACTTTGGCAAAGCGTACTACCAATTCTTACTAATGCAAAGTAAGCATTCGTGACACGACCGAGTATAAGTACTCGTGACTCGTATAAGTACCATGTTAATGAATCTATTTAACGTGATTTGAATTCGTTACGCGCAAATTGTCTATATAAATATTTTTCTTCTTCTTTTTTTTATTCTTCTTCGTGAATTAGGCCTGTTTTATCCACGACTTGTGCCTCCTCTTCGAAGTCACAATGGTAGTTCTGTGAGCATTCCTCTTTTTTACAATAGGCAGATTGCTAGCCTCACCTATGAATCTCCCTCTATTTAAATAAAAATAGCGATTATTGTATTACACATATTTTGCATTTGTAAGAATTTTGAATTATAAGGATCTAATTTTTAATTGAGGCATTGAGACGATAGGTTTTCAGAATTTTAAGCGTTTATTTGTCTTTCTGTGCTTGAATTGTGTTTATTATTACAACAGTTTTTAGAAAAGTTTCTCTTTCCTCTCTCTTTCTATTATTATAATTTAATTTTTGATAATTAATGCTTTCTCTTTTTGAACAATATTTCAGAATACTTGTGATGGGCACTCAAGAGAGGCTAGGTGTCAATATTCACGTGGATCAATTGATGGACGGAATCGCCAATAACTGCCCCAATTTGGAGCGTCTGGAATTGCGGTGGGATCCGGGAAATTTACGATTTTCGGACAAGAGTCAGAAAGCTATCGATATTCTACGCGTGAAGTGCATCAAGATGAAATGTTTAAGTCTAAGGTAAGGAAATAAATAGCGATGTATAAAACAATATTTATAAAATATTATTTTTGTTTCAGCGATGGAAGGTACTACGAGATCGTCAAAGCGAATTACGAGCGAGCCGACAGGCTTACAGTTGTGAGGACAATCACTTGTTGCAGGGTGTCGATTTACTACCTTTTGCAAAATTATAAGGATCTAATTTTTAATTGAGGCGTTGAGACGATAGAGGTTTTCAGATTGTTTCACTTATTACGACTCTGTCATGAAAAAGTACCTAAAAATAAAGCGACAAAATAATATATTTATATAAAATACAATATTTTCCTTACGACAGTATTAATGCAGATTAGCATAACGATGGATTAGCGTGAATAAAAGGAGACAAGATTGTATCATAAAATATAATTTTATTGACAATATATCGCAAGCATTAAATTTTCCGCACTGAACAGCATTCGCGCTTCTATACTTCCGTCCGAGAATGTCATTGTCCCGAAATGTTACGCACAATGTTGTCATCGTCGTCGTCGTCGTCGTCGTCGTCGTCAGGGTAGTCTTCGCCCTTAGAACCGCTACTAACCGCGAGGTACACACGTTAGCGATGGCGCGGTTCTGTTATCGATTATTTGCTAATTTATTCATGTTTGCGAGCAGACGACGACGACGACGACGCCGTACTGGCCACCACTGCCGGTCGATTCGGACTTCGTCGGCCACAACACGCGAGCTGCCACATTCCATGCCGCGCCATTATAGTCGGCCGAAGACCGTCCCGACGGACGAGTCATGTCGCTCGCATGATCGAGGACCGCCGTCGACTCGTCTCGCACCTTCGCCGCGTCGTCGATGACGGACATCGAGGAGGAGTCGGCCGAGAAACGGCTGAAAATCGTGCTCGTCGGTGACTCTGGCGCTGGCAAAGTGAGTTTTCGGAGTTTCGCGACTTTCAGAGGTGGTTGATCCCTCGAGTTTCGCTCGAGACCCAACGATGAGTATTTATTAGCGTG
Source organism: Crematogaster levior (assembly GCA_901521435.1). Classification (NCBI taxonomy): domain Eukaryota; kingdom Metazoa; phylum Arthropoda; class Insecta; order Hymenoptera; family Formicidae; genus Crematogaster; species Crematogaster levior. The sequence continues at coordinate 275,788 of CABEGB010000158.1, forward strand.
CATCTGTCCATTTAAATTTGTTTGCCGATCACCATGGTGAGAAAAACGATATAGCAAGAGCCTTTCAACAGGTGATAGAAGAAGCTCGCGTTATCGAAGCATTTAATAAATTGTGTTTTCTTTTCGTAATGATTGTCCGGGCAGTGAAGTTGACGAATTTTTTCTTTACGAATGTTTATATAATTTTTTATGTGGAGTTATAATGTTGTCAATATTATTAATAATGTGTTTTTATTGCTGTAGTCGTAGCTATATGTTTCTGCAATAAACGGCTACGATGAATGTAATACGCGAGCCTGGATCGATGAAACTTCTGACCGCGACTTCGTGTCTCTGGATCCAATGCGGAAACTTTCGTAATATGCTCGCGGTTTACCATATTCCTCAACTTGCAATGATGAGAACAATAAAGCAAATCGGTATAGAAATGAATTTTTGAATCGATCATCTTTGCATTAACGAGGCTAATCAGGTCAAACTTGAATTTATTAACCTTTGAAATTGTATTCTTTCTTCTCTCGTCTTTTCATATCACAGGAATGACAAACGTCACAAAAAAGAAAACTCGGGCATTCGCGCGATATTTCTTGTGTGATTCGAAAAAAAAACTCACATGTACATACGGATAATTTTTATTTCAGGATAAAATTTAATCTTATAATTATAATTTATCTTATTTAGAATCCGGTAAAAAAAATCTCATATATAATTATAAGTATTATAGAAAATATGTCTATACAAGTTTTCTTTCTTTTGTGTAATTTCTGTTCATATATATGTAAGGAAGTAATGATTTTCTCTAACTTTTATTTTATATTAAAAAATAATTAAAAAATTACCTGTTTAATTATCTTTTAATTTTCCTTATTTTTTTGTACACACGAAGAGATTATACAAGAGAAAAAATAATAGGATTAATATATAGAGTTAGGGGATAATCCGAAAGAAAGAGAGAAGGAATTAAGGAATAAGAAATTAGATAAGAAAAAGGAAAGGATACTAATGAAATTATGGAAGGAAAAGGAGGATAAAAGAAAATTGTAATAAATAAATTTAGTGAGAAATAGGCTGTGACTAAGTACTATTAAATAGTTGTAAGATATAGTGAAAATGAGCGGGAAAAGAAAGAAAGAATGTAAGAGAGGAATGAAAAGAATGAATGTTTAGACTTTATGTAACCAAGTCCCTCTTCTTGGCATGTAAAAGCTGAAGAGAATAAAGATATAATAAAAATATCACTATAATCTTTCTCTTCTCATATGTACAAAAAAAATAAGCAAAATTATAAGATAATTAAAAAGGATAATTTTTTATATATAATATATAAAATGTGTATAATATATTATAACATATAGTATCTAATATAATTTAAAATATTTATTATATTTTTGTGTGTGTTTGTTTGTGTGTGAGCACGCGTGTAAAAAATTTTTCCCTAAGAAGTTATATGACGAATGTATGTATATATATATATATATATGTATATATATATATATATATATGTTTTTTTTTCTTAATCATTATAAGTCTACCGAAAATAATACGTACATTAGAAATAAATTATGATTAGAAATTAAGCATTTTGAGATTGATGCTTGTTTGCGACACGCGATAAGCAAATGTTGATTTAACTACAATTTTAATATAATTCGGTAAGTTACCGCAAGGCTGTCATTTAATGATTGCCAGTTTTATGCGTAATACCTGTTATTTCCTTGCTGCGATGTCTCTCATTCTTGATAATTGAAATTCAAGGATCCTGTTTCAGACCAGCATTGTCCAGAAGTTTTGCAACAACGATTTCACCAGGCAGTACGTACCCACCGCGGGCATCGATTTCTTCCTCAAGAACATCAACATCGGCTGCTACAAAAATGTCAACCTGCATTTATGGGACGTCGGTGGGCTTGCCCTACACGGGAATATGCTGGACAAATACATTTTTGGAGCGCACGTAAGGTCGATTTGCTGCTGGTTTTTATCTTACCTAAAATTTCACATAATTTAATTAATTTTATTTGATATCGATATTTTTCTTGTTCGTGCGCTAATTGCGCCTTATTGCAAGTTAATTGTGTATTTACGAATCAGATCATTCTTTTGGTGTACGACGTCACGAATAGCTCGAGTTTCGATATTTTGGAAGAGTGGCTCAGTAAAATCAAGAGTTTCATCGACGCTTACGACGAAATGCCTCTAATAGCGTTAGTAGGTAATAAATGTGACATGGAACATCAAAGGACGGTTAAGAGAGACAGGTCGCATCGATTCGCCGCAGAAAATGGATTTTCTTATCATGACATGTCTGCGAGAACTGGAGAATCGGTAATTTTTCTTTTAAAAATGTTTTCTAAAAATGTGTGTGCATGTACATACATACATACATACATACGTACATTTTTAGAGAACGTTTTTAAAAGAATATATATTTATATTTATTTTATTTATTTATTTATTTATATATGACGAGGGTTATAAAGACTTTTACTATACAGGTATCTTTATGCATAGCAAATTTGGCGGCACAAATCTTGGGTGTCCGTTTAACAAGAACGGATCAAGACTTTCACAAACCCATCATTATCGCTGAAATTGGGGACACGGTAGATGTGAATTCAATACACAAAGTTGTAAAAAGGATTCCTAACAAAAAACAACTCCCGATTGCGTTTCATCCCCATTTCCCTGCCTCGAAATCTGCGGTATGTGTACTTCAATGATCATCGGATATCTTAGAATATTTTTTTACATAAATATACATAATAATTCTATTAAATTCGGCAAAAAATTGTATAATTATAATCGTAATCAATAATAAATTATATTTCATACATGATATAGACAATATTTTCACGTAATCAATTGTATGTTATGTAAGTTTCATTTATTTGAGTACACATATATTTAGAATGTAGAATGTAGGTAAACGCATAACGTCAAGAATGTATTTTTTACGATTGGGCATCTTGCGTGAGTGTTGTGTATCGCGTCATATATCAAATTATACACTGCAAATGAAAATAAAACTTACGTAGTGCGGGGCCAATGAATACGGGGATAAACACGGCTACAGAATTTATCTACCGTAGATTGAAAAACAGATTTATTAATCACATTTCGTTAGTGTGATAATAGTTACACGCGCAATATATCATTTATATATAACAACATTAAAAATACTTTTATAATAGCGAGTTATGAAATAACAAAGCGTATGATATAATGCAAATACGTACATGTATATGTATATTAGTAGCTCGCAGAAAAATTCAAAATTACTAGGAAGATTTATCAAATATTATATTACAAGCCGTTTGGTTCATCGAAAAGTTGTCTGACGTAGTATGATTGAAGACCTAAAAAAGATTGTAACATAATAAAAATTTCAAATAAAGAAATTCTGTTTTTAATTTTCAAAAAATATCGAATGGTCTCTAAGATATTTCATACCTCTTATACTTTACAAACATTATCATTAGTAGCATTTATAGTTTCTTACAGTACCATATGTAAAGATATTTTTTAATTAAAAACACTCTTCTTATTTATGTCTCTTTCATAAAGAATCTTTAATTCAAGCACATATACAGGGTGACCCATTTTAACTTAGGCAGCCAAATAACTCGAAAAATAAGCACACTACGAAAAAATGTTTAGAATCAAAATTTCGTCATTTCGAGGGGGACGTACAATGACGTTAAAATCAGCCCCCCACCCCTCCCCCTGGGCGGTGAGGGGGGGCAAGTTTGAAATCTTAAATGGGAACCCCTATTTTTTATTGCATATTCGGAATCTTTGGCTAAAAACACATACAATTTGTCTGAAACATTTTTCTCGATTCATGATAGATGGCGCTGTAATCAACGAAATTCAATTTCTTCGATTTCTCTTACTGAGAACCCATGCTTACGATTCTGCAATAAATTAACAATAAAAATACTACGTTTTCATTGTTAATACTCGAAATTAGTCTTAAAACAAACTTCTCATTATTTTTTATTACTCATTAATTACTTCTCAAGAAACTGCTTTTAGCGTAACCTGCCCTTTAGGCAACTTGAATGGTCCGAAGTACCGAGACATTTTGGACTTTCCATCTGATGGAGTTCCTCTAAGTATCCCTCCAAAATTTTGTCCATTTAGTGCCAAAGTCACAAGTGTTTATGTATTTTTTTAACATTTGTACTCTGATAAAATTCTGGTAAAATGGCAAATTATACGCCTACAGAAGTAGTCGATATTCTTATAACCTTTGGTGAATGTGGTAGAAATTACAGACTTACTGCCCGTACTTATGCGGAGCGATTCCCAAATCGCCGCCAACCTACTGATCAACAAATTATAAAGACATTGAAAGGAGATCTCGTAATAATCCACTTCATCGCGAAAGGCGAAGGAATAGACTTCATAATAATAATGACCATAGATTGCTCGCAGTTTTGGCTATGGTTCATCAAAATCCCCATATTAGTACCCGTCAAATAGAACGAGAACTGGGAATCCCTCAAACTACGGCACATAGATTGTTACGATCAGTCAATTATCATCCGTATCATATTACTCTGGTACAGGAATTAAGTGAGGCCGACTGCGTACTCAGAGTACAATTTTGTAGATGGGCTCTTGAGATGTTAGATCAGAATCCAGATTTTTTTAGTAATGTTTGTTTCAGTGATGAAGCAACATTCATCAGCAATGGTAGTCTCAATAGGCATAATTGCCACTATTGGTCACCAGAAAATCCACATTGGTATCGTGAGGTGCTTAATCAACATCGTTGGAGTTTATATGTATGGGTAGGCATTTGCAATGGCCAAGTCATTGGACCTCATTTTTTTGAACGTCCAATTAATAGTCCAATGTATTTAGAATTCCTCGAAAATGATTTGCCAGCATACCTAGAGAATGTTCCCCTTGCAGTTAGACTAAATTTATGGTATCAACAAGATGGTGCTCCTGCTCATTATGCTCGTATTGTACGGATGTTTTTGAATCAAAGGTTCCCAAATCGGTGGATAGGGCGGGGTGGACCAGTTCTGTGGCCTCCGAGATCACCGGATTTGAACCCCCTTGATTTCTTTTTATGGGGATACGTTAAAGATGCAGTGTATAGTGAAGCTCCAACGACAAGATTGAATATGATGGAAAGAATAAGAAGAGCTTGTGAAGCTATAACTCCTTTAATGCTAGAAAATGTACAACGTAACTTTCGCTGTCAATTACTGTTATCCTTAGAAAATAATGGTGCACACTTTGAGCATCTCCTCCATGCGGAGAGAGCTGATAACAATGCAATCTTGCCTTAACTGGTTGGGTCACCACACGACCTTGCCTTCACTGGCTGGGTTACCACACGTTCAAGCACCCCGAATTGTGAGAGGCGAGGGGACTCACGTTAATCAAGCACCCCGAAGGGAACAGAAAACTGCTACGTCCACGTCGTTGTTCCTGGGTTACGCTAAAAGCAGTTTCTTGAGAAGTAATTAATGAGTAATAAAAAATAATGAGAAGTTTGTTTTAAGACTAATTTCGAGTATTAACAATGAAAACGTAGTATTTTTATTGTTAATTTATTGCAGAATCGTAAGCATGGGTTCTCAGTAAGAGAAATCGAAGAAATTGAATTTCGTCGATTACAGCGCCATCTATCATGAATCGAGAAAAATGTTTCAGACAAATTGTATGTGTTTTTAGCCAAAGATTCCGAATATGCAATAAAAAATAGGGGTTCCCATTTAAGATTTCAAACTTGCCCCCCCTCACCGCCCAGGGGGAGGGGTGGGGGGCTGATTTTAACGTCATTGTACGTCCCCCTCGAAATGACGAAATTTTGATTCTAAACATTTTTTCGTAGTGTGCTTATTTTTCGAGTTATTTGGCTGCCTAAGTTAAAATGGGTCACCCTGTATATATATATATATATATATATATATATATATGTGTGTACAACAATCTCTGTTTTTGAAAATTTTCTAATTAGAACAAAATGTTGCAGTCACCTACTTATGGCACGATTTCTTGCTTATACTAAAGCTGCAGATGCTGCGTTAATATACAAATAAATATACATTAATTTAAATTGCCAATGTCTTTTCGATAAACATTCAGTAAAATATAATCTCTGTGTTCGTAGATAATTCGAAATTGTTCGTTTATAATTAGAAGACATAACATGAAGAAAGAACATTCTGTGCGTACATAATTGGAAAGACTAACTTTTATATAATTTAAGTTATATAAAGATGTGTTCGTTACGTATAATATATGTATAACTATTTTCAAAGTCTAAAAAACTATAATTTGAGATCTAGTCTTAATAAAACGACAATAAATTATTTATTTTAATGGAGCAAAATCATATATTGATATATGATTATCTTTATACACCGTCTATCTTTGTAAATCACCCAGAATATTAACAATGCACTTAAGATTATTTCTTTTTTTAAACATTGGAAGGAAAAGAATAATTACATATAAATTACATATATAATTACATAGTTCTTCTAAATTTGGGTGACCTAAGTAAGAAATATTTGTTATTAGTTCTATTATAAATAATGCAAATATTTCCATTCCAGATAAACGAGATTTACTAATTTATACGGACGGTGCAATTATGATTTGATTACTCCCTTATCAAATTACATGTTATCACATATTCTGTACAACGATTGCTCAAGATGTAAAATTACGAGTTCAAAATTTTTACATTTCACTGATTATCCACGCCATTTTTAAAAAATAATTGCTAAAAAATTTTTCACAATTATTCGCGAAAAAAATTCGCGTTCTTTTTCTCGTATTATTTTAATACAATTTTCAGTCTCTTATTATACCACAAAGAATATGTCTTCACCTATTTATTTTAAGAAATTGTCGTTTTATACTATAAATCAGATTTTGTGAGAGGTCTCCTTGGCCACGTATTTCTCTCTAAAAGTTTCTCTTTAACTTCATACAGCTGATTGAGTTTTTCATTTAGAGGCGCGACATACGTCTCAAGCCACTCTTGTACCGTATAATTGTCATAAATATCTTCCATAGCTGTACGCATATCTTTTTCGATATACATTATTTCCATTTTATGTCTATCTAAATCGGTAACCGCACGCTCGACGTAACTGGGGCTCGCAAAAGAGTATTTGATATTGTACGGTTTTAACCATCCTTTGTAGGTATTATCCTGCTCCATCTTCATTATTTCTTGCGTCAGAGAATAAAGACGTAAAATAGCTGCGTATACCGATACTCCATGAAAACTACATTTGGTCCAACCGTACTGTGGTTCCGGTAAACTTAACGAGATGATACCGTCACACTGTAAAGCTTCAGATATACGATCAGGTAATTCTACAGGGAAGTTGTTTACATCCGGCGCTTGTAATATAGCTAAATTAATAGCAAGAGACGGCAGTCCTACTGGCAGTAATTCGCAAAGGACACTAAAATGGTCATATCTTTGCCATCCGGTTAACATGACACCTTTGAATGTGATCTGACTTGAGTATTTCTGAATGATTTCTAGCCAACGCTGATGATTCTCCATGTGATATAAAATGTCCGTATAATATCTGTCCGGGGAAGTGGCTCCTTTAAACGCTGTCGCAACCCAGACTTTCTTCCACACCGCGGCGTAACTCTCCCACAGCTGATCCGTCAGCGTCATGCCAGGATCAGTGGTGTACTTCCAAATAACTGGTTCTATCATCGAGTGGAGGCCCCTGTCGATGATTTCCTGCGGCAATATATCACGGAATTCGTCGTCCCACATAAGTACAGTCAGCTCTGGGTATTTCTCTTTAATGTATTTCACCACCGTGGAGACGTGATCCAGGAACAACTGTCGTTTGCTCCACTGCCTCTTGGCCATAACATCCAAACATCTTGAGCATTCTCCTATCTGATAAACTTCGTCCGCACCTATGTGCAAATATTTTGACGTCGGATGCGCGGATACGACTTGGTTTATCATTTCGTAGATAAGCAGTAGTGTCTTATTGTACGTGGGGCACAGAACTTGTGGATAACGTGGAACTTCTCTGAAATCTTTATACTTGTCCAGCTTGAGAACGAACTCCATATGACCGAAGGTTTGTATCAACGGTATGACAATCAACTGATTGTTTCTGGCTATATTTTGAATCTGCTGAATGTCTTTCCTGGAATAAGAGTTCCCAGCGCGTATGTCCTCGATACTGTCAGCAAAGGGGAACATGTCTTCATACTCCACTAGCACGCCGGTGGCACCCAGCTTTCGCAGCAGAGGAAATAGATAGTTATAATAGCTCATCTTCGGTGGGGCGCCTTTCAAATCTAGGTGGACGATCTTATGGCCCTTGAACAGCGGTGCAGTGCCGTCTGCAAACGATTTATCATGAGTTAACTCGTTAACCAGTTTGTTCCTACCATTTTTCAAATCACCCGTTATCTGCCCATCTACTTGGTGCCTTCTAACGGCGGCCTGAGGGCTGTCCATGACTTCACCTGGTGGGTACACATCCTCGCCTCTCAGATGTGCGCCGATCTTGCTCTCGTCGATCTCGTTGCTCAGCATGAGGTATATGACGACCAGCAGGATGAAGCTGAGCGTCGCGAGGACCATCAACGACGCACGGCCCCGTAGACGCGTCATGACGAAGACTCACGCGCTTGCTCCTCGAGGGTCAGGACGCTGTCAGACTTATCACACTATCACGTCCATCGTTTGCGAGAATCACGCGATAGAGAGAGAGAGAAAGGGAGGGAGAGAGAAGGAGAGATGGAGAAAGGCGGCGTTTATTGTTGTGGAGCAACGCGGGAGATACGCTCGGCGTTGCTCGATGAATCGCGAGTCGCACGCATTTCCGCCTCGGAATACAAATGTTTCTCGAGCGCGACCAAGCTACCCATGCAAATCATCGACGTCCTCGGCTCCCTTGCGGATGAGGAGACGCCGAATCTGTGCTCTCGGACTGGTCACACAGTGCGCACAAAACAGGCGCGGTGCGAGCCACACGCGCGATCTATCGGCGTGGCCGAGAGTCACCCAGAGGAGATGGAGTGCCGGGATTCTGTGCGCGGGCCGCCGCACGCTCGCTGAATCCGTGGAGATCGCGTGGCGTAACGACACGATAATTATTGATTTTTGTATCTCACGCTACGCCGAGCGACCGTTTTGAATTTTCAGCGGTGAATAGGGAAGAATATTGCGGAGATGGTCCATGGGACTTTCGATAAATAAGCGAACAATTTTAACGAACTGTAGATTGCGATTAAGAAGGAGCTCGTTGCGATAGTTATGTAGGATTTTAAATAATCTGCGCATCGGAATATTCGTCTTTTTCTATTTATTGTTTTTATATCATTTTAGTTTATTTTTTCGTTTTTATTATTTATAGTATACGCCACACTTTTTTCGAATGGACTGATAAGTTTGATTAGAACAACTGATAAGTTATCGCTAATATTTACTACCATTTAAAATAACTTTAGTACTATCATATTTAGATAAGATACGAAAATAACGTAAGTCGATAAACATTTTTGAAATAGTTACTTGGGAAAAAAAGTTTTCATACAGTTATACATATGTATTCTTAATTCTTTTGTATAATCTTTATCTGTATACATAAGAGAAAGATAATATAAGAAGAATGAAATAATTGAAAAATAATTACAACAATATAATTTTTGCATTTTTTTTACATAAACAGTAAAATTGCAATTAGATTATACAATTTTCTGTCAATCATTTTATATATGATTATATATTATATACAATATGATATTATGTGATATATGTATATGATTAAAATATGTAATCATATATAATTATGTACACATTTCTATTATATATTATTATATATATTATATATATTATATTATATATATAATATAATTTATATAAATTATATAATGTTATATTATATATATTATATGAAATAATTACATTTATACATGATTTATGTATGATTACATTTTTTCTCATTTTCTCAAACTTTACTTTTTTATTTTAAAAAATGTAACATTATCCTCTTTTTTTTCCAATACTCTTTTTATTTTTTTTTTTCAATTTTCTATGAAAATATATTATATACAGGGTGTCTGAAACATTTTGGAAAAGCCGAAGTGTGCAGGTAGAACAGGTAAAATCAAGTAGAAAAGTCTTTTACCACTTTGTTGTTTTCACAATAATTAACGAGAAATTAATTTAATAAGATAGGCCAATCCACGCGAGTAAAAGCGCGCGACGAGAAGAGACTTCCCCATTGCAAGATGATAGAAGCCGGTTGGTGAAGCAATGGGAGGCACGATCTACAAAGGACGAACGCGGATCTTTGCGTCAAAACCTATCCGGATAAAGATCCGCGTTCGCTGCAGCGATTGTCCTTTGTAGATCGCTTCGCCGTATGACTGATTTGTCATATGACACTCGTTACTCCGCCTCTCGAAATCAGTTGTTACTCGTTGCTAAGGAGTAAGCCATTTTTCTCTTTTACATCGACACCCATCTTTCATCAGACATCTCTATAGAGTTCTGCCTACCGGTTTCCCGTGCACTCATTGGCTCATACGTTATAATTAATTACGAAATAAATATTGCAAAAATTACAAAATAATACGTGACATTCCTTCTATTTTGACCTATTCTATCTGCACTCTTCGGCTTTTCCAAAATGTTTCAGACACCCTGTATAATTCTATATACTTATATGTTTCTATATGACTGATAAAGACATGTTTAATTATATTTTCTTATCTTTTCGTTGAACATTTTTAATATATTTTAAAAGATATGTACGTTAAAGAGAAAAAAGAGAGACAGAAGGAACAAGACAAAAATTTAATATTCAGAAGACTTTGATTATTCCTGTCGTGCGTTTAATTTAATAATTCCGAAATGATCTACTTATTCGGCAGAATGTCGACTATCGACTCAATCAGCAACGGAGTGCCGGAAGCTATCACTTGCAATCACCGAGCGAATGTCGTCACGCTCGCACGTTACATCGCATTGTACTTCCGTCGTGCGGACATCAATTAAATATTAATTTGTCGGATACGCGCAAGTCATCTATTTCCCGGCATTCTACTTTTTCTTAATTGCAAAGATATAAATATATAATATAAAAGTGAAAAAACTCGCTCATCTCACCCATCAGGTACATAGATAGCACTTTTACAATTTTGTTCTTGTCACGTGTGATGGAATAAAGTGTAAAAAAGAGGAATTTAAATAAAATTAACTAACTAGCGCGGAAACATTGTCATTGTAATCATGAAGCGACGTGACATCTGTCGAGACGCGGGTGAATTATCCGACTCGGCGGATCTGAAGGAGGTTGACAATGACTCATCGCACAAATCCAGTCACTTGGTTTACATAAATCTTGTACGAGCAATATTTATCGATTTATTAAAAGATCACATAAAGGCAATAAATAAAAGATGCTCAAAAACGAGAAAATGTCAGATAAAATTTTTTAGATCGAAACTCTACATCATCAAATTTAGAATAGAAATTTTACTTAATTAATTTTATATGCTATTAAATCTATTTTGTAATACATATTTTATATATATGCGTAATTTATAATATATATTTTTGCATATTCTAATTCATTGTATTTTTCGCAACAATTTGCATCGGAATTCAGACAATTCTATTTATAATTACAAAGACAAATGATTAATGATTGAACCACTACAAATTGTGTACCTATAGTTTCTTCGTATTCATGATCTCATCCCATTCAGCGGCTGCACTATCCGGCATTAAAATATCCTCAGGAAGTGCGTTGCATCGCATTCAGTCGAAGCGTTTCGCAAAAATCGGATCAGTTGAGCGTGTAGCGTTACAACAACACCGGAATGTCTCTACATTTTAATATGAACAATACAAAGTCGAGCCGTTTAAAAGTATATAAAAAAATAATTAAAATAAAAATATCATAATAAAATTTATAATAAAATAAAAATCTGTCCATCTTTCTCCCTCGATCATTAATCACGATTTCAGGTTGTCCCTATCTTCGTTGCAAATCTTCTCTCGAATCTTCCTCGTAAGAGATTAAAACGATTTCTCAGAAGAGGACAAGAAAGTCTAGTTTGGATTAAGGAACGAGAATCCTGATCTCCAGCCGCCCATTAGGAACGGATTTTTGTGACCGTCTGAATCATGCAGCTCGAAAACACTCGATTACTCTGTGTTTCCTCTTCGACATAATCTCGAGCACGGATAACCCAGCCCATGACCGCCGGTTTCCACGGAATGCCGAGACACCCGTTACGCGAGTGACGAGCGTGAGTCACATCTCTGCAGCCACGAAGGGAAGCAGGAGCATGATTCCAGACAATAAAGCGGTTTAACGATGGCACTGTCGGCGCGATTCGAGGCATTGTAAAGTGCAGACACGGTCGAAAGAACAATTCGAGGTCGCAAAAAACGCGCCGATTGCTTTACACACGCATACGATCATCGATGTGTTTTCCTTCATGATTTCTTTGTCGAAAATCGTGAGATTCTGTGTAAAATTTTCTGTGTAAAAAATTTATCCGCGGACTCTTAAGACAAGCGAACAAGCTTACTTTGATATTTTGCATTTATCACGAGCACTATTGTAATTTGTATGAATATATTGTTAAATGGAATTATGTAATTTGTTAATTAAAGCTTGGTGGTATAAAGCCAGGCGATTTTTAGAACTCGAATTTGTATTTTGAGATAAGCGGAAACGGCATAGTCAAAGTTCACTTGTCAATTGATACGTTAACATAAATTTGACGTATTAATATATTAATTTAATACATACTACTAATTTAATTATTGTCAATTAATATATAATTAGTACATACTGCAGATAATCAACCACAAGGGTCGAAAGGGAGGATGTTTACATTGGCGGATATGGTGTTGGATGACTTAGAGACAGGATGTTATTACTTTGGTTTTCCTTTAAAATATTATTTGGTATGCGGACACGTCTAACAGTAAGTTGAACATCTGGTTTGAGAGAAACTATTTTGTTTGTAACAATTATTATATTCTTATAGAATTCAGGCTCATTGTTGGCACAAAGTTTTGATTATGTTAAAGCGTAGCGGCGTATTAGTAATTTTCACTTGAAAAGGACCGGAATTCTGCCGGAAATCGAAAAAGTTTGCCAGAAATCGGAAACCATTTTCCTTTGTAAAATATGTTTGTATTTTTCGATATCAGATAGTAACAAAAATATTGAAGTATTCTTATCTTGGGTGTTCAAGTACGTTTTCTAACGCAAGAACTACGTGAAAGTTTGCTCGCCCAGTTTTTCTTAAAGGTTTTATACAATTGCAGTAAATCGCTTCTACGCAGTTACTTAGTAATGTATATGTAGATGTGCTCCTCTCTCTCTTTATACTTATCCCCTTTGTCGAAGCATGAAGATTTATTGCTTCGTGATGGAACATCCATCATGATCGACGCACACATAATCGCAATTTTATTGTTTATTTTAATAATATCTGACTTCCCGTTTTAAGATAGTCCAACAGTTGCTCTCGAGTCGTTTCTAAAAATTTTATGGGCTGTTCCATTTTTTTTATGACTTTCAACATTTTTTTTTTTACTTTTCAAGTCAAGATTTCGTTAAATAAAGTTTTAAAAATTGAAGCAAATATAACGAAAACTTTTGACACTCTTTGTGTGCTCGATCTTAATGAATATTTCTCTACAAAGTTGCTGAAGAATACATGAATAATTTTTCCCGCAACGAATAGATTATTCTGTCATACTATAGATACATGTGTATAACATATGCAATAATTAAATCGCATCTTTTTTGTGATATATATACTCCTGTCAAAACAACGTGCTTCCGCAGCGACGGATGAATAAGAATTGTCGAGCGATTATTCAGAAGTAGTGACTCAAGTATGCACTTACGCGAAGTATATTAGGTATAAAGTTTCGCGCGCGTATGTGTAGCTGCATATAATACGAGATGAGACTAGTATCAGCGTAATCGCACAGTCGTTGTGCCTCTGCCGTTATCTTGCGTAGAATTCTTTAGGCATATCTGCAATATGTATTATGATATGCACCTGTATTTTTATCGCAATTAAGTCATTCGTATGTGGTCGAGATAAAAAAATCTTGCACGAGTTTAAGAAACTTTTGTTTTCAAAAGAATGTTTTTCAAAAGAAATGAATCATAGAGAATATTTTTTCAGAATAAAATCACGGTACTTGTTTACGTTCTGTATCTAATAAATACTATAGCATATAATAATTTATAGAATAATTTATTCTATAATTTATTCTTACAAATTGAATTTGTCGTCTTGAATTTCGATTATAATTCAACAATTTGTATCAAGAGATGTGACTGAGATTCTCACTTTGGAATGTGGTAATGACTTGCTTTGATAAAGTTAATAAAAAAATTGTCTCTATTTGATACATAAAGTTAAATATTTTAATGACAGATTAGTTTTTATAACAGTTAATTTTATCATATTACGGTTTCACTCTCTCACTTCAGTCAAATGAATATTTCCTTGCGTCGATTTTATGCGAGTGTCTTACTCATTTTAAAAATTAATTCCATTCTAGTTTTTCGGCAAACGCCTATAAAATCCTGCGGTCCTGATGATAAATATGTGAGGTTTTACTCATTATTCGTAATTCTATACAAATCGCCTTTTGTGTACGCAGCTGCTGACTCAACTGCGTAAATTCCTCTCAGACACAGCATCAAACACGTGTCGAAAGTGGCTCGGAATAATTCACTTTTTTAAATTTCAATATTTTCTCTTACATTAAAATAAATAGTAAAGAAGAAACAAATTAATCAAATTTTAAATTAAATTTTTTCAAATCAATGATTGACATCTGTCACAAAGATGAGTGAGAATTTTTATTACCAAATAGCATTGTTATTTAGTTCAAGCATGTTTCTTCAAAAAAATCCTACGTTCTATTCATTTTTTTATCCTTGAAAAGTACACAAAAAAAGTGTCTAAATTATTAAAGAGCGAAATATAGAAAATTAACAAAGGATGAGGATATATCTCTGCATATTATGCACATTTTACACGTACATGCTTCTTTCGAGCAATATTTCATCGTCAATGCTTATCTCCCTTCTCTCCCCAGGCGACGTAACTTCTTCCAACGAGGTTCGACATTCTTATAGTGCTGATCACGCTATCCGAATAGTGATAAAACGCACCTCGAGCATCGAGCGGCCGTCACGCTCCGCTCCGGAAAGTGCGTGCGTGTGCGTGCGCACACGCCCGCTCGGTTTTCCTTAAAGAAACGACGCTCTCCCGCATTCTCTTTCGCATATAGTCCGCGGGTGCCACGAGATAATGTAACGTTACAACGAGGCACGCGCGCCCGCGCGGAGTCAGTACGCTCGTGAACGCGCGTCGAGGAGAACGCACGCACGAGTTTCTAGTCGCGACTCGAGTCCGACGACGCGGGTCGAAAGGAAAGAAAGAAAAGAAAAAAGGACCTGATACTTTCGACCTCACGTGATGGTGTAACGAGCGTGAGTGCAACCGTTCGTCATTCGTGTAAGAAAAAAATTTATCTCATCCTCCGCGTCGATCATTTTCGTCAGTCAATTCGGAGGATCTGAATTGCGATTTCCGAAAGTGATTATTCCCGATTATAACGGCACGGTTTGCGTGGCGAGTTGTACGAATGTAACGCGATCTGTTCTTCGCATCCGCGAGTCTTCGGATAAGATCTAAGCGTTGCGCGAATAACAAAACGGGCCGTCGTCCTTTGATGTGAAAGAGAAAAGTGAAAGGACGTCGGTGCTTATCGAGCACACGATTTGACGTGCGATTTGACTCCAAAGTCCATTATGCGTAAACGATGATGCGTGATCGACAATTAAAAGTCGCTGCGTGCTTTGTTTGAAATTATTCCGCGAGAAGGTTGACGGTCGTTGCAATTGGGCCGCGATTGCGAAAACGAAAACGCACACTTCGCGTTTATTCGAATTTAAATCGTGCGTGTTTTGCGAAATCTTGTTACTGCGAAAATCTTCTCTTTACAGGTTTCGTTATAACGAAGAAATAGGTCTCAGCAAACACCAATTAACAGTAATATAACATTAATGTTATAATTTCCCACTCAACAATATATATGAAATATAACGCGTGTCACAGTTACATTGCTGAGTAGAAAAATATAACATTGATGTTACGTTAATGTTAGTTGGTGTTTGCTGGTGTTTTCGATTTCGCAGAGAGAAACAAATCAATACATCTCTCTTAAGAAAGAAGAAAAAGAATTGGCATGACACTTTTAGTTGACAGATGAGATTAAACGAGATGTTACGAGACAATTAAAATTACCGATCATTTAATTGACAATGTTCGAATAAATTAAAAGTGATGGAGCAACGAATTGCCACCGTTACTTTCCGCCAAATTCCCTTCAAACGCAACGCACGTTTCAAGGATTCTCGACTAGTCCTTTCGTTATGAGTAATTCACGTGTAGAGGTTTGCTTTACTTGGAAGCACTATCTTCTACATTTTCGCAGTACAATTGCGAACACGTAAACTTAATCCGTGCCCTATCAATCGGATTTTATCGGGACACTTGGCTCGCTACTCGCTAATGCATGACGTTGAACATGTGCACGCTAGTATTTATGTCGTACATATGTAAAGAAATGTATGTACGTGAATTTAATGTGGTGCAACGATCGATGATACTAGTTTTACTGTAGCGAGGGCGAGGCAAAAAAAGACGATCGTAAGTGTCAACCGCTCGATAAGCACGGAGTATACGCAATCGTTTCTAAATTCATTCTTTTCCTGTTTTAAATAGAATATATATTTTTATAATAATAATTAGTTATCAAAGTTTCAATTTATTCGACCTGTCTGGTCAATTTTATTAATAATAATTACAACGTTTCGATTTGGGTTCTTTTCAAGTTGAATGTTGAATTTAATAATGCGAATGGAAAACGAAATAATTAGTTATATTTTTTCGGTTTTTATTCGATCGCCACCTCTTGGAAAAAGACAACGGCAAAAACCCTGAGAATATGTATATGTAATCACCTGGCCTCCAAGATTTTTTGGAAGTTAAAAATCTAAACTTACCAAAAAGCCTAACGGAAAGAGACATGAAAGTTGGGCATTGGAGGACGTTGTCAAAATTTACTGTTTTAACCGATATATATACACACACATAATTATATTAGTTATATTTGCCTTTCCGAAAGACCCGGTTTCGATTTGATGAAATCTAACTAAAAACGCTTCTTCAAATAATCAAATTATTTTTCGGTTTTTATTCGATCGCCACCTCTTGGAAAAAGACAACGGCCCAAAAACCCTGAGAATATGTATATGTATATGTAATCACCTGGCCTCCAAGATTTTTTGGAAGTTAAAAATCTAAACTTACCAAAAGCCTAACGGAAAGAGATGAAACATTGAAAGTTGGAGAGAGAGAGAGAGAGATTGGAGGACGTTGAAAGGGAAGAGAGAGAGAGAGAGAGAGAGAGAGAGAGAATATCTCTTATTCGAGTATTTTGTTAAGTGCTAAGTACTTTGATGTACTTCTTGATGTATTCTAGATTGCGTGAAGCGTGCTTCTATTTTGAACGCGCTTTGAGAATACGCCTCAGTTTATCGATTCCGACACTGGAACGCATTTCCTGCTTTAGGCACGCACTCGAATGCAAATGAAAGGGCTAATTGACATCTTGAATGTCAGTGAAGATTGTGTATCTCGGTTTTCGACCGAGTGAATTTTTGTCTCTCGACTCTCGCGCTCGACGAGGCCGAGGGACGTTGACGTTGGCGGAAGCCAGAATGGCAATTACGCTCGACATTAATCGAAGTGATCGCAACACCTGGCGGACTTTTAGCTTAGGGAAAGTCGAAACCGTTCGACCCTCCGTCGACGGTTTAACGATCGGGCCGCACGGGCTCCAACACAGACGCGCATTCCGACGAATTAACTTTAAATGACCCGCGGGAGAGCTATTTGCCTTCGCTCCCGCGAAGCTCAGCACGTGCGTCTAAACCTAACTCTCGGGTAAACTTTTGGAGGAATCCTATTTTAGAGATGCACAAACCTCTGTTCCAGGAACTCGTGTTTTCGCGACGTGAATGAATGCGCGCACATATGACAGATCTTATCGCGAGTACTCCAATATCTAACCGTGATTATAAAACAATGAACATATATAGACGTTCAATAGCAATAATTAAGAATTGCAATAATTATTCGAGTTTTTGCATTCAGTATAGTAACGTAAACTCACCAGTTCGATAATTTTTATGTTGCAGAATTATAAATTATTATAAATAATAATATAATTATTATAATAGAATAAGAATTATAATTATAAATAATAGTCATATAAATATAATTATAAATAGTAAAATTAATAAAACACGGATATTTTTGAAAGAGATCTGAAAGAAATCTTTTTCTCTCCCTACAAATTATTTAATAATTTAATCGAATTATCAGGCTAAATCCAACAGTATGACAATAGAAACTAAGAAATGAACGTTTACGACTCGTAATCAGAATTAAGCATGCAAGAACATTTTAACACACATCTATTCCGAACTTGACTGTCGAGGGTAAACCAATATTTATTTTTAGAAATGTCCAATGTTATTAACCTTTGGCGATATGTATTTGGATAGGTTTCGTTTCTTGGATCGTCGCACGTAAAAGAAATCTAATCGTGACGCGTTACTTTTCTGTCGACATCGATTATGCAATTTAATGAATCAACGATGAAGTTGTTTATAGAAGAATTTATGTACACATATATGTATAAGACACGTGTATTTTAGGAATTTCGTTTCTCTAACCACAGGAATTTCTCTAAACACTTGACGAATATCATAATTTTTCGACGAAGATACGAAAATATATCGATTTATCGGAATCAATATTCCAATACGTTTCGTATTTACATTTAATATCGTGACGAAACGTCGATGAACCGTATTTATCTACGAAATTATACAAAACGAAGTAGAAGTTTGATATTCTCGATATTTTCTTTTTTCACTGATCACTTTAATAATAACAACGATAATAACGATAATAATAACGAAAGACTTCTTTTACTTCATACTTTTATCATCAAGTTTTCTACCTAAATAATACTTAGAAAAAGATTTACTTTGACCAGGAAAGGGTCTCTATAATTCTTTTCTCCGTAACTCCGTTATTTTCGTTAACAAAGCCTGAGATGACAAGCGTGCTTATTTCCACAGGCACCATGAACAAGACGGAATTCAATATTGTCCTGAGCACGGAGCCACCGAGGACGTCTCCGAACGTGATTCACTCTCACATTCCGGTGCCGAGAATATCGGCCGCGATCAAGGCTCAAGAGAGATGTCCTCCAAAGCGCAGAGGATCCTTCGAGAAGCTCGGTCGTGGGACGGGCAATGTGGCAGCCCAAAGAGCGTCCTTCGAGAAGCTCGAAGCTTCAGTCGTACAGTTGAGGTCACGTAACAACAATCAACAATTGTCGACTTCCAGCATCGAGATGCGAAAATCTGAGGAAAAGATGACGCCGGTGAACAGTTGCAAGACGAGCGACGTCGTCAGGCTCAATAGGAGCAACAGTTTCTTGGAGAGCAAATGGAAGAACAAATATGAGGATTCAGAGAAGAGACGGAAACATCTACTGCAGAAGAGCGAAGCCGGTAATTTCTAATTTCAAGGAGGCGACAACCTCAACGTGGATGCGTTAGATAATAGCTAGTTTTCACTATCTTTGAAGTTCAACCTTTACCATTTATTGATATCTCAAACAATACAATACGCGTTTTAGCGATTTTATACCGACCTGTTTACTTTAAATTGTCCTTGTATTCCTTAAAGTGAGGAAAGTGACTTATAAAGCGATTCATATACACATATTTGTACTTGAATACCGAAAACAAGATCGCTTGTTACTTTCGAAAGTTTCTTCGTCGTCTGGGCACGATAAGTCGAGCAAATGATTCGGAAAGTTCATAAATAATGGAAAGCATGTTCACCACACGGTTCATGGACAATCGAGAATGTCGTGAAGTCGATTATCATGTGATTCACTCTTGCATGTAAAATGAAGGCAATGACGTTTCATTAGTCACACTGTTTATACGCGATAGAATTATAAATCGACGGGGATAAAATATTATTCTCAGTTTTGTTACACTGATTGACGGGCAATCAGCGAAGCTGATCAATCGAGTTTATGCGAAAAAGACACCGAAAAGTAAATTGTTGGCTGCATCGCAGAGGCGAGATGCAATCTAAAAATCTTTTCAAAGTCCCTTGAATACGATTCATAATTAAGCAGCAAACGTGTTTCATAAGCGATTCATAGTGTAACGCGACGCGTCAGTTTTATCAAGGATATTTAAAAATATTATGTGAATATATCAAAAAGAAAAAATGGAGTGACGAGAGAACAATATGATATGACAATTAGAATTTCGCAACATGTTAGATTAATGCAACTTCTGACGCATGTATACGTACATGTGCAATTTTTTGCTTCTTAGTTTTGTTGAATAAAAAGCTATCACGTTTGATGAATGTTCCATCATCGCTGGAATTATGTTTTGTTCCATACCGCATTTCTTTTTTAGAAACGAACGATGACATCATCAATCGTTTCTCAATAGTTCTACGGATTATGTGACCTTAATCTGATTTACGATTTAATCGCGATGTTTGATAACATGACTCATTTCACCTACGCACATCCGTGTGCCGTCTCTTTAATTATAATAATTAGAAAAAGGACTTAAAATAGTTCACAAGAGAGAAAATTGTGTTGATCAAACATTTTTTTTGCAGTAAATAAGGAGCATGTGGACTTGGAGAAAAAATATCAGCAATTACAGAGGGAAAATGACTTGCTGCAGTTGCATGTTCAAGAGAAGGAGCAGAAGCTGCTGAAATTACGAACAGGTGCGCATCTAATTTGAAGCTTCATCTCGTGTTGCCGAATCTTCTCCAAAATTGCCAAATTCTTATTTCTTTTCCGCAGTTTCCGAAGCGGTGTGTAAGGAATATGAACAATTGAAACATCAGTATGACGTGGAAACGAACGCGATGCATAAAGCTATGCAACAAGCCTCTCAGGTAACGATCTATTTGCAATAATCTGTATGTACGCATAAAAAAATATTATATCGATTACAAGTGAGATATAATATATCTAAAATGGTGCACAATTTTATATTTTTATACTAGTGGTACCGACAAAATCGCGAGTTAAAGCGAAGGTCTCAAATCATGGCGCAGAAGTTTCCTCATAGTGATCCGGATGAGTCGCTGCATCTCGACGTGTCCGACGAAGTGGACACAAATTTTGATGATTTGGATCAGTTGAGACAAACGGTGAAAGGTCAGTGTGACTGTGAATTTGTTTGAGCGATTGTTTCGTACCTATTTCTCCGAAATTCGCAAGTAAAATGTAGTTGTGCTAAACAGTCGGAGATAAAATTAGCTAGAATAATATATTGAGATAACCGATTTTTTCGTTAATGAAACATTTATTTTCAGAGCTGAGTGGTGAAATAGCGCGACTACAAACGGAACTTCATTCCGCACGGCTTCAGGAATTTGAGGCGCAGGAGCAGGTGACGCAGCTGACCACACAGCTGGAGGAAGAAAGGGTCCTCCGACAAAAAGGTAAAATAAAATCTCCCATAATCTTGCGGTAGGTAAAATGTGGTAAACCGACCGATTCGTCGGTAATTTTCTGCTGTGCAGGCGAGGAGAAAATTAATGAGATGAAAGTACACAAGGAAAACATGGAAAGAGTCACGAAAATGGTGGCCGAGGAGGTGCAGACTCTAAAAACACAATGCGACCGCGAGAGAGAAAACGCGAAAATTCTAAAGCTGGAAGCCGAAAGGGTACGTCATTACATCTTCAATTTAATTACGTTAAATGCATGATTTAATTATTTTATTAACCAAAAAATTAACATTATTTGGATTATCTTAAAATAAAACTCTAACTTTTTAACACTGTATTTTTCAAATTATAAAAAGCGATAAGATCGGAAAAAAAATATTTAGGAATTAAAGTGTGCATTAAGACTGCAGTCACATATAATATATCGCACTAATTAGCCGGTTATTCGTTTAGGTTCAAAAAGAACGAAACGTTTTAGCGCATCAAAGCGCTCTTCTTATGGCCGAAGTTGGAGACGATCCAAATGGAAGATTGTTAACCGTTTTACAAGAGGTCGAGTCCCTAAAGAGGTTACTGGAGGAAGAACAGCAAAATCATGCTTCTCAAGTTCAGACATTACAGGAAAAATTAGAGGAAAAAGAATCAAATGTGGAATTTGAGATTGTCGAGGAGAAATTGAAACTCGCAGAGTCCGAGTTAGAAGTAGTGGTTCAGAGAGCCGAAAGAGCTGAAAAATCGGTGGAAGAGTTGGAAAGTGTTGTGCATTGCTTAAAACAGAAAATCAGCGAGTTAGAGGAGAAAGTTTCAAAACCACCACCACCACCGTTACCACCGCCTCCTCCACCACCACCGATGTCGACGACTGGTCAGTCATCGATAAAATTGCTGACCAGAGAAAAATTGACCTCGGCTGTAAGCGATATGGAAAATATGCTTGGCATTACGCCGAAAAAATCGCCTACGGTCGCACAACAACCCGGTAATTATACAATCTATTGTTTTATGAATGTTTCATTATCGTGAATTATTTTGTTTTATTGCAAACATATGAAAGTTACATATTACAATATCATATATGCCTAATTTTCAGCTATCGACGATATTATTAATCAAATTAAAGGCGGGCGTTTCACGCTGAAGCAAACGGACGTAAGTCGGATTATATAAATATTACGTTACACAGATGTTTAAAGTACCGTTAATTTCTCAAATATTTTTCAAATCCGTATATCTTTTAAACATTTGCATTTTTTATCAAAATGCAGTATTTTTTTTTGATCGATTTTCTGTTTGTGCATATTTGAGCAAGACGTTGATTACAGAAACAAAGAGAAGAAGAGCGAAAAAGACGACAGGAAGCGGAGAGAAAGCCTCCAGCAGTTTCGGAAATGTTAAATATTCTTGGTACTATGAGAAGAAGAGCCAAGCCAATAAGGCAATCATTCAAGTTTACAGATACGACATCATAATAATAAAAATTATTTGAACAGATACACTTTGCAATTCTAACAAAAGTTTGACATAAATCTCAAACAATTAGCAAATTATATATTGTCATTATCTTACAGTATAATATGTATCTTTGTTATTTTATGTAAAAATTTTGTCTTGCTCAACCTAAATTTATGCAACATTTATTTATTTGACTGTAAAAGTAATTTCTATATTATTATATATGAAAAGCCTGACGAGGTTTAATACAAGCTCATTTTGCAAATATTTTGTAATTTACATGTTAAGAGAAATAAAGACAAAAGAATGAGAAAAAAGCGAAATTCTTAGAAATAGTGTGTAAGTATTATACGTATAACAGGTATATTATAAAAAGCTTAATGTAACCGTTACATTATACAATGTATGCAGATATATAAAAAACTATCTTTGAGAAACACGTTTTCTGCTCATAAATAGGAAGTTTAGAAGTACGAGACTCAGTATCGTTCGTCTTCGTTTCTTTTAGAAAGAAAATATTAACACCATTGATGAAATTAATTAAGAAAACTGATTCTGTATTTTATCAAATATGACTTGCAGTTTAGACGCTTCAAAAAGTAGAACTCGTCTGTAGGGTACCATCTCATCGTCCGTCTCAGTCCACGTTCCGGATAAACCACTGTCCGCTTCTTCTTCAACAGAAAATTCGAAACTAACAATTGCCTCTTCTGCAAAGATTTCTTCTTCTGGATTACTCCACAATATTGATGGTTCACTGCTAGCATTTTTATTTTTGCTTTTCGTCTTTTTCTCGACTCTTTTATCTTCCGTCTTATATAATTTGCATATAAGTACATAATAGGAAAAATTGAATGGCATATTTTTGCTATTGGCACGTTTTAGTTCAGAAATTAAGTTTTCAAGAAGTGGCACTGAAATCTTGGCGGGAATATTGACAAATCTCTCATTAATAAGCAAACCTAATTGCGCCGAGTCGTTTTCCAATATACTTTTTACCATAGTATTAACTGAATCAGTTGCATGTTCCTCTGCCAACTGCTTCAATAGATCTCTAAGTTGTTGTATACACAAAACGTTCTAAAAAATTAATTTTTTGTTAGAATTGATAGAGATCGATTAAGTTTTTTGATTTGATAATTGATCATTAACTTACCTGTTTATCAGAGACATTGACAACTGTTGTAATACCAAATACATCGTGGAAGTCATTATCTTCATCGTCGGATTCATCTATCTCGTCCGATTGTTTAACAACGGACCCTACATAATTTTGTGATATTATTAAATCGGTGAGTCCATCTAAATCAATATGAGCTTTGAGGAAAAGTTGTCGCAGCAGTGTTTTAATTCCATGATAATCTGGATCTTGTGGATTACGACCTTCGAAGTCTACTTGAAATTCCATTCCCTAAAATTCATATTTATTACTGTACCATGTCTTGTTTTATAAAGTATTTTAATTTTATAACTATCAGTTACATAGGAAATTACTAATTGTTAAAAGTTATATTTTTAATAGTAATCTGGCGATAAATTAAAGATCCGATAATGAAAATAATTCATAAGAAAACACAAATACATATTTCTAAAAATAAATGCAGAATTTGAAGCAAGTAGCTTTTACATTTTTGCCAAAATATATTTTTCTCAATTTCTTTGAAACTCAGAAGTTGAATATTAAAGAAAATTACATTATACTGGCAATATTTCGTCCTCTTTCGAGTACCAACTACTCAAGTAGCAATAGCTAACATTATTTGTCAACATTTCAACGCTGAAATTGTCACGCGCGCTCTCTCTCTCTCTCTCTTTCTTTCTCTACTTGAGTATTACAGTATCAGAATAATCGAATAGAGCAGTTTTTATTAGCACGAGACTACTTTGACAATTTTCGTTGCGTATACGTCGCGACGTATCGCGTCGGTCTCGTGTTCAAACGAATTGAAGTAAAATAAAATGACCAAGTAAATGAACCTATGACAGGAAAGTGCGACCGCGTGCTCGCCGAGTAAAATTAACCACGCGATTGTAACATATTTTGTCGATATAAATCTCTCTCACCTGTTCATTCGCGATCTCCTCGTCTTCGCTATTAGACGAGACGCGGTTCTCGTCGTCACCATGCAACTTTTGCTGGATCTCACGCTTTTTCACCGGAGCAGCCATCCTGATGATCTCGTGCGAATCTGTGCGAATCTGCGGGATGTTGGACGTCCGACGACAACCATAGACAATAAGGCAGATGTGTCTTTCCGATAATGCTTTGCCGGTAAAGCAGGTAAGGTTAGGATAGATAGAGAGAGAGAAAATGCAATGGCCATAGACATATAATTCCTAGATCGTTTATTCCCCTATGTTACAAGAGTAAAGCCTATTCTACAATGGCAGTAAAGGCTGAACGGAAATTTATGCCGTAAACTGTAAGAAATTGACTAATTATATTCGATTATTCTTCTCACACTCAACTGTGATTGGTCAATTTTTTACAGTTTACGACATAATTTAACATAATTTAATTACCAGTTACGGCCTGCATAAATCAACCTTAAGCAGTACAGAGTAAGGAGTAAGAAGTAAGGAGTACGAAATGGGATTTGCCCATTTTTATTACTGCCGGTTTTTAATTTGTCAAATTTTACTTCTTACTCCTTACTCTGTACTGCTTACTGCCATTGTAGACGGGCCTTTACGCTTACAACTACGCTTACGCAATTGTAGAATGGGCTTAAGGGTGCCGTCACATGAGGTATTTTGCGTAATGCGTAAATAATACAACCAATTGGAGATCAGAATTTCTGTTGTAATGTTAACTTTCTGTTCTACACTGATTTGCGATTGGTTCTCACAAATTACGCGTTTTGAAAAATACGCACCATGTGACGGCACCCTGATGTATCACACGGATCACGCGGGAAATCACGAAAGTAACGGTAATGTTTTCGAACGTTGCGGATATCTACCTAGAATATTATTGTGACTAAAGATCGAAACCTTTTAGTTCTAAAGCTGATTACACGCACTTTCCGTAACAGTAGTCGTAAAGCTTTCGACTAATCACGTTGCTCGATTCGGCCTTACCGGTCGGTCTTACGGAAAGTGTGTGTGATCAGCTTAACACATTCGCGTAACAATATTCTAGAAATTTATGTCCGATTGAACGCGAGATAGCGAAGTCAAGCTTCGAATTATTCGGATATTAACCGTACGTATTCCAGTTCTACACGTTCTTTATGCAATTTCTTGTTCAAATTCTTGTCTCGCGTCTTTTAAGAATTTTTGGACTTGTCTTTGGACTCTTTCGGAGTAATTAGTGATTAGTGAAGTTCGAGAAAGATATTCTCCAAAAACGTGAAGTAACGATTTTATGCAAGATCGCGAACAAGAAACTCGTGGAAGATAACTATGATATGAGATTAATCCAGTATCTCATCGTCAGTCGGAAGCGAATTTTAATGTCTGCTTCGAGATATCGTGCGGACGTTGAAAATAAAATATTTCGATTTGTATTCGTTATTCGAATTACCTAATTATCGTCTCGAGTAACTTTGCACGCGAAAGGCGCGTACGATCGTTTTCGCGGCGTGCAGTCGGATGGCGCCACTCGTACACTTCCACTTCCAACTTTGCGCAAAAGGCCGCAAAAAAAAGTGGTTCCAGTCGCTTAATCCACAGTTGTCGCGCGTTACTTTATGTGTGCGGTTCCAGTGCTCGTTATATGTGGAGCGTGTGCCGGACAACAAAAAATTCGAGAATACGTAGTCGCGAGAGGTGAGTAACAGACATATTTTTACTATACGATCCGCAACGTTTCAATGATGTATTGTTCTTCTACTTAACGTGAATGAACTTATAAAAAGTGATTTCGTACAAATCTTCCAGACTTTAGTTTTAATTATACCGTCACAATCTCAAGCATTTCAATTTTATTTTCATAAAGTCATCAATCTACTGTACGAGTCTCTCGATGCCGCCTCTCTAAATATTCAAAAATTGATTTTTCATAAATTCGTTGCGCTTATTTAGTAGATGAGCAAATCGCGATGCGTAGATTGCTTCGAGAGATAATATGAACTTTCCGTAACACCACAATTATGTTACAACAACGATATGAATCGCAAGCAAGCGCGAAAGAAGGCAACTATGGGAAAAAGGAACGGTGATGTCCATACTTTTTTTTTTAACGTTTCTGTGAAACGATCGAGCGGCATGTTCATCCTGGAGGAATCGGGATAAGGACGAAAGCCGAACGGAAGATCGCCGTGATTACCGTAGGATCCTCGAACGTCGGGGAATCCCTCGGGGAAAAAGAAATCGGGGAATCACGGCGGTCGTGCACGGCGCGCGCGGCAAAATTCAAATTTGCGCGATCCCGGAGTCGATCACGTGCAGCGAAGCGAGGCCATCCCGCCGTTGTTGGCGCTGCAACGCCGAAATTCGATTAAAGTTCTCGCGCATGGGCCGAAGGAAATGCCGTTTTCTCGAATTTCCCGGAGTCTGTCAGGTGGCACCACGGCGTACGTCGGTCCGGGCGCTACGCGGACGACCGTACTGCGACAACACGGGGGAGAGGAGCCAGTGCTCTTTGTAGGTTATCGAAAGCACGTCTCTCAGGCCTATAGACACTTTACCCCGTTAAGCGTAGACAGCAACAATTGACCGACACTGACCAACCATCACCACCACAACCACCACCACCACCACCACCAATTGGCAGTCCTCCCTGTCCGTGCTCTCCCGTGACGTTTAGTGAGTGCTTTGAGCTGTGGCGCGGGCGGTGAGATGGCTGTCACTCTTTCTCTCTCTCTCTCTTTTTCTCGCTCTGTTTTCTTCTTCCAAACCCCTTTCTGTCTCTCTGCCTCCCGATTTTCTGTTCCTCTGGTGTTTCGTTCGGATGGATCGAGAGCGTCGTCATCCGCGAGCGAACGTTTTTCTCTATTTCTCTCTCTATATCTCTCTTTTTTTTCCTTTTTCCCCGGTGAGACGCGAGGAGCCACTTTTCCGCGAATGTCAGCGTCGGAAATTGAACCGTGCCGCGGCCGTGACGACGTCTCGCGATCGCAGATAGCTGGTTATCCTCTAGATGTTCGGCTGAATGGATGTTTTCTTCGTTGTAATACCTCGCCCGGCGGTGTACGCGATTCGCGTACCCGCCACATTTCTACGCATACACACACACACATTCACACGTGTATACACGCAGACACGTACGCCTACTACTACATCGCGAGCGCAAACAACAAACTGCTTCTGGTTCTCTTGGCTGTTCGATGTTTTTTAGCGCTGTTCCATCTAGCGTAGCTGTCTCACCTGCCTTGGACTGTCTACTTTACGTTCTCGTTTCCTGCTTCCATCGGGAACTCTCGCTCCCGCGAGGCGTTTATCGACGGGCTCCGAACAGGCTGGAATCCCGATTTGTGCGAAATTTAGGGTAGAATTACTCTCTCACTCTCACTCTCTCTTTCTGTCTACCTACCTGTCTCTTTCTATCTTTTCCTTTCGCCTCGTTTTTCCGTTGTGATGTTTAGGTAGTAAATGTGTCATTTTTACGCCTGTCACGATGATTTCAATTACGGAGCATCTGCGTTTAATTCACGCAGCCAACGACAATTTACAACGTGTTCGAAAGTACTCGAAAACGCAGAACACGCATTCACGAGGATCGAAAGTTTCATACATAAAATAATATTCGCAAATCGCGTCTGGAACTTTCTTCCGATAATGCCGTTATCTTAAGGAGAGTTACCGTAAATCCACTTTTAGTGATTCTTATCGTCTTATCTGTTCTCTACGCGACGAATATATTCGCCTCCACGTCGAAATTGTGAAATGTTTTGAAATGGGTGGCGCGCGATACAGCGTTCATGTTACATCTCGATATCACAGTATCAATTTCTTCTATTTTCGCATGATCCAAAAGATATGAATTTAAGTGTGCAAATGTTCATTCGGATAATTTCGTGGAATAAAGAGCTTTCGATTCCGTCGCGATAAACAGCCATGTCAAAATTATCGAGAGCTTATTGCGGCGAGAGAGAGAGAGAGAACAAGCGGGCGATTATGGTGCGGGGGATGGATCGACGTTTATTTCTATCAGTCGGACGTAATGCGGATAAAAATCCATCGAGCCTTTTGCGGGCCTGAGAATTGCGTTTGGAACATTCTAACGACGATTTATAACGATTACCCCTTTAACGACGCTCCGCGCAGCCTCGAATGTGCCGCTCCGAACTGCTGTTCCATACACGTCGTTGCACGCTTTGAGTCGTTACGTGAATCATAGCGTGCGTAAGCTGCGCTTAAACGCGCTTTAGATTAGTTGTCAACTCCGTGAAGTCTAAGACAAAAATCGAGTAGACGCGAATCCAAGGATCGAGATGAAAAATATATTTGTATTTTTATGTTAAATATAAAAAAATTATACATATATTCGACATTAAACGAAACTCGATAAATTTAAAGTCGATAAAAAATGTTTTAGTGACTTCTCATTTTAATTGAAAGTCAAATTAATTGACCTTGTTTTCTGAAAAAAAATCGGTTCTCATTTTGGTCACTTCCAGGAGTAAATAAAATCTTAAGGCACGAATTATGCAAATTATAAATAATATTTTACTTAATATGGTTTATATTTTTATCTAATAAATCTTGGCTGCTTTTACACATAAATATACATTCAGTTCGTCAAACTGCCATAATATGAACCTTATTTTCGTTGTTATAATAATAATAATAATAATATAGGACTCTTTTTACAAATATTTTAAAGGGATCTCTCTATCTCAGCGAGATAAGAATGAAGTCAAATTTCGATATATCCCAATTCAAGTTCTAATTTAATGAGCACAAACTGGTTGGATTACCTCGATCTTGATGCAATATTGCGGAAATCACCATTATTGGCAATCGAACGGATATTAATTGGCGAGCCGCAACATCGCGATGTCAGCTTTTCCCGTTTCATACGCAAAACGCTTTTTTTCCCCGGCCTCTCAAAGTACCACACGCTCTACGAACGAAATTAAGCCATATGGCTACATCGTAGGGGCGTGCTGAGGCCGATGCGCCGCGCAACTGGTTGATTTATCGGTGCTTCCGCGTAGCGAAAACTAGCGAGAGGGCCGAATTGGATTACGGCGCGTGCACAAATTGCTTTATTCAAATGCGATTTTAGGTCGCGCGTCTTCCGCAGACTGCAAAGAGGGCCGCGACGCAAACGGGGATGGTGTTCTTCTTCGCCTTTCTTTCTTTCTTCTTTTTTTTTCCTTTTTTATCATGAGCAAAAGATCATATTCGCGTGTATAACGCGGCCGGAGACGAGTAATTTTGCGAACAAATTATTATCATGCAACGGCGTTTTCTACACAATTTTTTCGCGATAACGCGCAGAACGAGAGGCTTTTTTAACGATTAATATATACATTAATAATTACAGTAGGCAGTTATTAATTTTTTTTTTACCTCGTCTTGCAAATACAAGTGTAGAGAGATTGTTTGGAAAAGATTAAAACTATGTGTAACTGTGTAATACAATCAATCTTTTTTTTCCTTCAAATTTTTTGTTCTTATTTATTTGCGTTATATAGTTGCAAACTGTTAATCAATTTTGTGACTGTGTAAAAAAATCTAAAAATTATTTTCCGACGAAAGTGTTGAGAAAGAAATCGTTTATCATCACGAAACCATTCTAATATGATGTTATGTATTCGGCGTGCAATTGACTGTACCGTGATGTTATTTATCCGATTTCACCACCTCGTTCAATGAACCTCCGAACTTGTTACCAAAGTTGGAAAAAGACGGGTGAAATATCGGACTGGGGAAAGTCGGGAAAGTTCGGTCGCGAAACTGACGGACGTGAGAGGGCATCAAGTTTACGTAGAGAACTTAATGACCACTGAACCATAATCACGGTCTGAATGCACACAGAGCAATGGCCCGTGACAATTAACATCGTAGTTAGCACTAAATATCAGTCCTTTTTATCGCACACGGACGCAGAGTTTCGCATAATACAATACAAACATAAAGATACATTAAAGTCGACGATACCGCTGCATGTACAGAGAGAGACACAGAGAGAAAAGGAGAGAAAAGAGGGGAGGGAGAAAGATTTATGCTAGTCGTCCCAGAAATGTAAAAGATCTTTTTAAAGACAGTTTCTTCGTATTTATAAGCTAAATCTTTCGAAATTGTCACGAGAAATTGTTATTTAGTGATTTTTGAAATTGAAACAGATATCTTTACGCTTTTAACGTTTAGCTTTTGCGTAGAGCAAAAATAAAGACTTGACTTTGTGGCCTCAGAGAAACACAACGGAAGTAATGGATCTTTAAAATGCGGCATAGCGAGTTTTGCAAACCGATGACGTCGATGATGCGAGACGGTGTTTCTCATCGCGAGAATATCGAAGCATTTCGCTAGCTTCGGAGAAAAACGAACGGGGAGACAATTCGCTTTGGAACTCGGCTGGAGATTAATTCCCGACACGTCCATTTCAGTTCGTTCGTATTCCGCGGCTGCCGTCACATTTCAGTATCGATATAGCTGGCAGGAAAAAGGGGGTCATGGGGGGGATGGAAGAGGGAAATGATTTCTAAACCGCGGCTCTCGGGGTATATCGCGCGCGGGCTATATTTCATAGCTG
Organism: Crematogaster levior; assembly: GCA_901521435.1. Taxonomy (NCBI): domain Eukaryota; kingdom Metazoa; phylum Arthropoda; class Insecta; order Hymenoptera; family Formicidae; genus Crematogaster; species Crematogaster levior. The sequence continues at coordinate 307,559 of CABEGB010000158.1, forward strand.
CACTCTTGAATCGTATCGCAGAGGCGGCGCGGCCACGAGTAAACAGTAAATTCATTTCGATCAAGCGTCGACATCAGCTTCCTTCGAGGTTTACGACGAGGCTGCGCAGTGGTAGTAAACGATACGGGGAGGCGAAGGAAACCCGGGGATTTATTGCACTCGCGAGCCCTTCTTTATCTCGTTTCTAAAGCTTCCGCGTCGGATTGGGAATATCATGTTACTCCTTACATCGTAACATCCACGAATCCCGTTCCTGCCGTTTCTTCTGCTCTGTTTCTCGATGTTTCCTCTGCTTCATCCTTCAACGTTGGCTTCTCGAAACCATTTATTGCTTCTGACCGTTGTTACGTATATGTCTTTTCTAAGAGGATATCATGCGCTTTCGATGAATGTTCCAATGAGCCGTTTCTCCATTTCTTTAGTTTTGAAACGTAGCGAAATGTATTACGGAGTATTTCACCTTAAGTTTCGAGGTCCCATATCTTGATCTTAAAAACAAAGAAGTAATATATAAAACAAAAAGCAGAAGAAAAAATAGTTATCATATTGTACAATAATTTTCAAAGGTATGTTTCTAAGGTACTTTTCTTTGCATATCATCTTTTACTTTTTTTATATTTGTTTCATCAAATACGGCAATTCGAAACTTGAAGCGAAACACCGTGAATATTACTAAATTAAGTAATCTAAAAAAAAAAAATAATGATATGTCTCTCACAAACTATTGCGTATTAGATATCGACATAAGTTTTGCAATTGCTTAGTTTTTTTGAGAACATTTTTCTGTTGTCTATGATTACGACGTAATATAGTAGCTGCATCGATCGATGAAAAGTGAAAGGAAAAAAAATATCATCTTCGACGATATGATATGTGTATAGAGTTAATGGAAATTGGTACGCGAGATTGAACTTATGGTGCCTTTATCGTTATTGAATTTACCATTGGGGGTGGAGAAAGACGGGTGGAAATGGTTAATAAAACTGTACTCTAAGTGGGACGAAGGATCTAATAAGTAGCTTGGAGAGCAGAATAGACTGCACAGTGAATGGAAGAAAGGCATCATATAACGTCAAAGTAGCAAACGGGAAGTTTATAATGTCCTTTATAATGTCGGATTGTTACGTGAGGAAGACTTAAGACTATATAGCGCTTTTGATCAGCGTAATAATAAAGCTATTAAATTCGCTATCTGAATACTATTCAGCAATGAAATACCCAAGATCTCTCAGTAATCGGTTTTTTGTGCATTTGCATTGATGTTTGTGCTTGATCGTTATGTATTCAATTCGCCGAATATAAGTCGATCTCGAGCATGTACAATCTTCTTAAGAACGATGCAAAGAAGTAAACAATAGAGTCACAAAAATATTACTGCTGTATACTGTGTTGTGTATAAGTCCGCAAATGCAAGTTAAAATATTCGTAAGAGGAATTATAAAGATGTTTTGTCTTGCTCTTGTCGTGAATTGTGCAATATTTTTCCACAAATAAATATTTGCAATATAAAAAAAGATAAATGAGATAAATGAGATCAATAGATTAACACTATGTCGATGAACTTTAACACATTTCTTATACTTATTCATATATCTTAAAGTTGAAAACGTACAAATGTGTTGCTCTTTGTAAAGAATCGATTATTTTTTTGTAAAGAACATGGATGTTCCTTACAAAACAGAGTGACGTGCTAGACTAATTTCGTATCGTCTGGAATCGGCGAAAAGATGGAAGGCAAGCTTTCGAAAATTGCGTCCTACTTCTAACATGAGAATGGGGGAGGGAGGTGGGTGCACACAACAGAAAGTAACGGGTAGAATAAGGACCGAGGCGAGAAAGGGTGATCGGAGGAAGGAGGGAGGAAAAAACTCCACCGCGGAGAAAACCGAATCAATAAACCTACGATCTCATCTTCTGCCTTGCACCTATTATAGTTATATAACGCGGAACGCATTAAGAAGCTGCCTCGTGCTTCGCGAATTACAATCTTAATTAATTAAGCAGCGTCTTCGCGAGTGTTTGAACTTTAACCGGTGATGAATCCAGTGAAATATTGAAAATAAGATAAAAACCGTTGAATATAAAATTATTAATGTTTTTTTAACCCGCGAGTTCGAGTTTTATTTATTACATAATGAACTGACTATCTATCTTTTGACTTTAATGTATCTCGTGTTAATGCTAAATATATAAAAACATATATAACAAATAATTCTTTTTACACGTAATCGACACATGTACAAATATTTGTAGAATTATAGAATGTCTATTTGTAAGGTGTAAGTTAAATGAAAAAGAAAGATATATTTGTACTCTATTATACAGTCCGATTAAACATGCTCGATTTTTTAATTATCCGATTTTTTAATTCGCAAATAATCACGATAGATCAAACTTTTATACTTGGAAAATGAAATTGATAAAAGTATTAGAAAATTTTTATGCAGTGCAACATTTATTAATAAGAATGTATCATAATGAGATGTAAGATGTTGAGACAGTTTTATTTATATATTTATATAGTTTTTCGTCAACTGAACGCATAATTTAACAGATAATTTAACGTTTCTAATTCCGTAATGCTTTGATCAGGATGTCGCTTACAACGTATCGCAGAGTTTCGATTTCCGTCGACCGCTCGAATCCTTAGAGAGACATCATCGCTCTGTTACCTCTGTTACTTACGGGCCTTGTTAGCTTTAGCTTTCGCTCTGGGGCAAAGTAATTATCCCGAAGTATTCTCGAAGCTGATTTCTCAGATAAATATGCAAAGAAGAATTGCACTAGACGATTTAACATTGGCACTTAATTAATATTTGCAGAGATTTCTCTAGTTAAAAAAACCGTTATTGGAAATATACTTTTTGTCTTCGGCAGTATCTTTTGCTATTTGCCGAATTAAAAAAATCGGGTGATAGGATGTCATGTTTGATTGGATTGATATTGTAATATAAATATATTTTCATTTAGGTACTTTACCAATAGACATAAACTATAAATAATAATTGTGTACGTGAATTTGAATAAAAATTTCTTTGAAATAATTTTAGCCGAGTATATTCGTTTGGCATATAAAAAAAGGGTTATTTATACATGTACATGCAATATTTTACATCTGTCTTACTCGACTTATTGTCTAGGAATCTCGAGTTCAGATTCCGAAATTGTTATCGATAAATCACGTTCGTTTACAATGTCGTAATGATGAATATGCCGTAAGCTACGCTCGTAAAATCGACGAAGGGACTCGACTGTATAAGGATGAAAAGCACAATAGCATTTGCCTTGAATTTCGGTTGGGACGATCATTGTCTTTTATCCTCTAATTATCTTTTTAATATAGTTCACATACACATGTATGTGTTATACGTTTTTTGCCTTTTATTGTGTGTGTGTGTGAATATTATTCACGAACTTTTACAACAAGAAATAATCAGTAGAAATAAGACATATTTACGAATTTAGAATAGTTTTATATTACTTTTCATTTTCCTATATATTTATTGATTTAATAATTAATGAAGAAAATTAGTTAAAGTAAAAAAATTATTTATGATTTATAAGCAAAAAAAATTTACTGCTATTTTTCAGTCTGATAGTCAAATATATATAACACGTAATACAATTTCACTTTTATAATTTAATTAAAAGATATTTAAAACAACACATCAAGTTTGTCATCAATACTAATTTTTTGTAATAAATAAAAAATGCCTGCATTATAACTAATGTGAATTTCATCAAATTTTAAATTACTAAATTTAATTTAGTTATTTAAATTAACTTTCTTTACTACCACTAACAAATAGCACGTGTTATATACGTTTCATATATCTTTTCTGAATACAACGTTATGTAAACATTTAGGAAACATATAAAAAAACCAATATATTCTACTTGGAGAATATCTGAGTTGAGATAAGTTTTGTGATAAATTTTAAATTTAAAGTTAATATTTACATTTATGAACAATATATGAGATTTTTTTTCAAGTTACTTACTGGCTTCGTTTGTTTTTCGCTCGAGGCAAATCGTTCGATTGTCAGTTAGGATATTGATAGTCAGAGTCTATTGTGTAAATCCACAGTGGTCACGTGCCACAGCAGCTAACTTAAAAGACCTCCCTTAGGAAGATATTAAACTTCTGACACAATACCGGGTGCATCTCCGCAGCGTACCGGGGCGAAACTCATGAAACAAGGACGCGAAAATTACATTTAACAGCGTTTTGCTCTCCGTCGTCGAGACGAAAATCATTTAGGTTCTTCATTGCCGTAATTAACACAACATAAATATTAAGTTGCGTTTACTTTTTCTTTAAATTAATAAAATTATATTTATTGTCACCTCATCTCGTAATAACGTATCGCTGAAAATTGACAGTTCAATAGCGATAGCCTCGAGCAAAAGAGGGGAACGTCATTTCGATTATTACCATGACTTCACACAAGTACTCTACCATAATTTCTGTAACTATTTCTTCTCGACGAAATTTTATATACAGTATACATAAATTTTAATATCGACAAAGCTTACACAACTTTTTTTCTTAAATGAGTCTTGAATTATTTTTAGAACGGGAATATTATATCTTTTCAGTATTAGATTATTTCAGTGTAAGATGATAACGAAGAAAGAGGGAATATTAGATTTAAATTTTCTGTTACTATAAAATTTACACGAAGATAAGCTTGAGATTTTATTTATTTGCTCTAAAATTTTAATTTAAAATTGTTTCGATTGCTTATAATTTAATTATCTTATACCTAATATTTTTGTTAAGAAAACATCGAAATAGTATTTGGAATTTTGTATAATTCCAGTGAATTCAACTGATATTTTCTCGAACGTTATTCTTCTTTTAAATCATAGGTCGATTTAAAAGTCTCTTATGACGTCGATTCGAGATCGTTGCTTATATCATCAAACATATCACATAAGCTGAGAAAAATCGAGAGACAGAGGTGCACGAAACTCATCGTGAGCGTGTGAAAAGCGCTCATCTCATTTCCTTCGCAAAATGTGGTTTTAGATTTGTCATCACGCGCATGACGCTCGCTGCAAAAAATCAACAGCGAGCGAAATGGAGATACGTAGCGTAACACAGATGACAGCTGGGAGAAATGGACCTCCTCGCTGCCGAGGTCGGAAATAAAATAAGACAAAGGTTTCGAGGGGAGCTTTTGGCTAAAGCTCAAGGCTCGTGTGTATATGCTAGGCGCGACACAAAGCCGCAGTTTCGAGTTTTTTTTTTAATTGTGTCTTCGGTTCTGATCCGTTTCTTTCACTGTGTTAACCTGCGATCTGTGACCCCCATTACTTTCATTTTTCGTAGAGCAAACGCTCCTTTCCTATCTTTGGCGGCTTTAGAGATCCGCTCGATCGTCCCGCTTTCGGAGAACTTCTGAAATGACTGAAAAATTTGCACATAAAATTGTCCACGAAATCGGAGAGATATCTCATGTTATAACGACTTCTCATGATTATTTCTCTGTATTTTCCTATTTAAGTGTTTATTTTTAAAAGCGTGTCTTAAAGTGTTTTTTATGTAATTTCAGAAAAAATATAGTCTATTTCTTCGTTTTGATGATATCAAAGATATCGCGAAAGCAACTACGAAGTATTATTAATGTTTGTAAAAAAAATTCAATTTAATCAACGTACATATGGACCTGATATCTCACTCAATCAATTTTACCTAAATTTTCTATCTAATGCCAGATTTTCAGTAAAACAGAGCTGTCCGATTCAGGGGCTGGGAGCGCATTAATAATAAAAGTAATATTTAATTCTCTCACTCTATATGATTAATACATTTTCCAAAACATGAAGGGTGAAAAGTTCGTAGGGAGCAATCTCTAAGAGAGCGCTGCATATCGGTTGGGGATTTAAATCAAGAGCAGGATTTCTGAAACACCCTGTGTACCCGGTACACAGATCGGTGTACTCTACGAAGGAATCACAGTCGGAGTGGGATCGACTAATTTGAAATTCAGCCCCGTACCCTCGGCGCTCGTCGCACGAGCGGGCTTGACGCCTATTGTCGTGGGGAAGGGAACAGGAGGGACGCGGAAACGCGGATCTCCGGGGAGTGGGTATATTATTACTTTTTTTTTCTCTCAGCGTAAAACCAATAGCGACTCTGGAAGCGAAATGACGATATGATTTTCTCGTTGCGGAAACGAATTTACGAAACCACGAATAACGTGGTTCGCGTTGGAGAAGACTGCGAATTTATCGGCGTGTACGCGCGCCCGTGCGTAAAGTAATTCCATGGCACGGGGAAACCCGGGACAGGTTTTGGACTTTCAAAGCTCTCGAGCTTCGAAGAAACCCGATATGACTTAATACGATTCCATAATTCGTGCGAAAATTCGCCGGCATATTTATTAACCAATGTATATACTGCTGTAGCCCGGTATACCATTTCGTTCGGAGAATTGATTATGAATTTTGTTCATTTTATATATTATTTTAGAAATGTGAAAATAATACTTAATACTTGCGGGAAAGTTACTTGTTTCGTAGATTTTCCAAATAACACAGACAATAGATTTTCCAAAATAACACAGACAAAGTTCTTTTTAATTGCAAGTTAACAAGAATCTCGAATGATACATAAAAAAGTTGCTGTATATCAATTTTCCATCAAATTTTTAATTCTATTTGTTCATTGATTTAGTAAGAATTGTCAATAATAAACGCTCAGATAAATAACAGTGATTAAATTGATATTTAAAGATTTACTCTTTGAATTCCAGAATTTCAGTGAAATTGTTATGCAACTTTTTATTAAATTAAAGACGAGATCGATAAGTATACAAAAAGTGCATCAACGCGTGTTTGCAGGGTACCAGCGATTTCATTGTTAGTATTGGCTAAAGAATATTGTATATAAGGTTTGATATCACTGGTTTAGTGGTAATTCTGAGCGTAAGTTCAAAAAGTAGAAAATCACGTAACGGGTTGGCTGATAGAAAAGAAAGATATGAGAATATAAGAGAAAGAGAAAGTGCACGAGGAAGATAGGAAAAAGGAGTGTGAGGGAACGTTCGAAACTCTCTTGAACGAATCGGCGAGGCGAAGCAGCAAAACGGGAATATATACATTACCCAAGGCATTACGGAGCAAGAAGTTCATTTCTCATTGAAATACCGTCATATTTTCAGCCTGCTCGCGTAACGCGAACGCCAAATCTACGATTCGATGCCATTTTCGCTGTCGCTAAGAAGTAAATGTGAAAAATGGAACATTTTTATAGGAAGAACGGGCCTCGGTAGATCATGCTTTGAAAGAACATAACCACGAACTGATTCATGTGAGAGATATCTTCATGTATATATTTTAGAAATTGTTGCTTAATTTTCTTACACAGATAACATCTTATCGAGATCCGTGGCAAAAAATGATGTATTGATCATGTACGAATACTAAGTTTTTAAGACGTACGTTGTTTCTGAATATTTTGCTGAAAAAATGGAGGATTTATTTGCACTTGTCATTAAATGTGTTTGCGGGAAATTAAATTGTAAGGCATTTGTACATTTCGTTATAATTACTGTATGAGAAAAAATATTTTTTAATGTGATAAGTAATGTGGAAAGCTGCAGAAAATCAGAAATCATGATATTATAGTTTGGTGCGACATGACATTTCTTTAGAACATAATTGAAATGACATTCTTTAGAACATAATTGAAATATTCCTACTTTTCAATTTCGTAATTAAATACTTAATTAAATGCGTATCTCTCCTTTCCTGTTGCATCTAGAAAGCGATCACGCGCGCCTGGACATGCATACGATCATATTCTCTCAATTGCATCTGTATATCTGTCTTGCCTGTCATTTGGAACGCAATGAAATGTTTAATTAAATCGTACAATGACGGTCCGCTGATACGGTATCACTGGTATTAGCAAAACTGCCAATGCGATTGTTTAACGCGGTTGCAGAAAGTTTGACAGATATCTAGATGCTATCGTTGTTCTATTAAATTTTCACGGTGTCGCTCGTTTACGATATGAAGACCCACTTTCGTGTGACATTTGGACGTCAGATCTTTTCAGTTTTGTGATCCATCTTGGTGAGAATGGCCTCAAAAGTTCCTCCATTTCCCATTTAAATTTAAACTTAATTTAACCGATATTTTTAACTCAACTGCTAAAAATGACATGAGATAGAATCGTACATAGGTAATAGTGTGAAACTGATACCTCATATATTGATATGATGTGTCAGATTAATCTATTGATATCAAAACCGTACACTGTTTATATATTGATATATTGGCATTTAATATCATTTATTGATAAATATATTAAGACACTTGATCACTATGTGAGAAAGTAAATGTTATAAAAGTTATATTTCTTATATTTTCAAATATTTTGTAAAATTAAATATCTGCAGATTTTGAAGAATCGTCTAGATTTTTATTTTCTTAAAATAAATTAGAAACGTAACTATTAATTTTATACATTCTAACCGGAAATTATATTTCCTTTATATTAGATCTTATATTCTTTATATTCTAACTAAAAAAATCGTAGAGTGCAAGTCTCCGTTATTAAAAATTTTCCATTTTAGAGATATTATCTATGTAATGATTTTGTCATAGCTCGTTTTTAATAAGTTGAAAGAATATCAATTTTATAAATTTTAAATGTAAACAATATTGGAATAAAACGAAGAAATTTTAGACATTATATTTTCTATAAAATATTAAAATTGCAAAAAAATTAAGAAAAAGAATTTTTGTGTAATTTCAGATTATTACACCAAGTTTTGTCGCATAGGTGCGAGTTTTATTCGTGACAGCTGAATGACTATTGTGTGCGAGTTATTTTCTCGATATCTTCTAAAAACATATTTTTTTATATCGGTATATCGCGATTACACGTTCAGCGCTCGAGAGCGATCACACGAAGGAAGCACCATCGAAAATCGTTCATAGCGCCTTTTATGCTTGTCACGCAGTGAAAGCGACAAACTCACATATGTCTCGCGCAAGAGTCTTTCTTCCTCGATTTCTCTCTCTCTCTCTCTTTCATATCTATTCGCGAGACAATTCGTTTGTCTTTTTGAGATAGACGTTCATGTGTGTAAATCACAGCAACATTGACATCGTTTCCGAGCACCGCGCTTTCTACGAGCCTTTGAGTAGTGCAGTGTCCACGAGTGCCGTTTGATCCGTCGAAAGCAATAATTTTATCCGTCCGTATCAGCGGCCGTACTTAAAAAAGCGCGTAAACAACGGACGATCGAAAAAGCTGTTGACGTATCGCTAGTATTTTGCACGCGTATCCTGTCGAGAGAACATCGTGCATGTCTATATTTTTGCAAACTGTCGCGCAATTAAAAATACATTTAGATATATTTATTATTTGCTTTCTTACTAAACATTCTTCTATTCCGTGAAAACTCTAATTAGATCTCAAATTTGTTTTGTTTTAATACAAATGTGTTTAAATCACAGCAATTTCTGTAGAAACTGACATTTGAAAAAAATAATTCTCATGCGTGTATTATTTTCTACGCGTAGAAATAAAATAATTACATATTAATTAAAACAAAATAATCACGGTTAATTTTTTTCAAATAATAAGTTACTCGATGTCTCCTCTCGAAGTCTCCATTTCCTCTCCTTTTTCTCTGTTGTCGTTCCTTCACGCGACACTCACTCGCGAAAACACGGTTAATTACGATCGTACGCTCTAATAATCAGAATACGATAATTGCACGGCACTTTGTACGACACTCCCGACCGTTAATCGTATACGCGACGTGTACTTTACTGTATCGTATACGCGACGAATGAATAAGCAAGTACGATCCGCGTTACAAATCGCTCGATACATGCGACGTTTACCAAATTAGCGCGACGAATAAATCTACCGAACGGTGGCAGATTAAAAAAATTAGGTATACACGAATGGCAGATTTATATTACTGCTGACAAATATTAAAATATAAAATTAACATATGTATATGATAGTGTATTAAAAACGTCGTGACGCTCGCGGAGTCGATCGTTTCATACACACGAATGGGTGTTAATTCATCGCGCGGATTTAGCTAATATTCACTAATTGTTTTTACGGTCGCGTTGGTCTTTGATACTCGTATTCCGAGGGATGATAATGCTAAAACGGAATGACTCGCTCCTGAACGGTTCGAGTGTCAAAGCGCGAATGATGGCATGATTTTCTGTATAAAATAGCGCGGTTGTATAAACATAAAAACAAACACCGGGTGTTATCACCACTACGGATGTTTACGAAAACTTATTACGAAAATAAGTATATAGACCATCGTAGGAGTTAATTCGCCGCGTGGGCTGATAATCATTAATTGTTCGCGGTTACTTTCGATACTCACTACGTTTCAAGAGATAATAACGCTATAAATGCGTGGGGCTCGCACTGCTACTCACAGTTCGAGTATTGACGTTCGAATGATAGCACAGCAACCTTGTGCATACAAGAGCGTTATATACGTATGTACGACATGAAAATAGCACGGTATATATACCGTTAGTAAGAAATAAGTTCGTATACAAATCAAAATAAATAAAAAGTATAAGACCAGAACGTTTTGTGATTAAACGGTTTATTTATTATTTTGTGCTGCATTATATTACTTGCTCGTTCTGGCCTTTTGTTTATACTGTTAGTGTATCGCGGCCAAATAATATTTAGTATATTACGAAATAATATGTAATATTTCGAACGCTTATATCTCACGAAATACATGTGCTATCGAACAAACAATTAATATTTTTCATTATTTTATAAAGTTGGATCTAATGATTCGGGTGTTGTTTCGCGCTCTCAATCGAAAAATGCTAGACAAATCGCACAACGGTGTGAATTCACAGCACGACGCGAGATATACTCGAATCTGAGCCTTGTTAAGGAAATAATTGTCGCCCGTAAATATCAGGAAGCAACAGACTAATTTCCATTCCTTTTCACCTCCGTTCCTACCTCACATGAATAAACTGCGCGAAATAAACTGCTCTGATAATCGTCGTCTCGACACCTACAATTCGTAGAAATTAACTCACCGCGTGGGCCGACAATTGCTAATTGTTCGTAATCGCAGTTATTTTCGATTGCCGCTACATTTCAAGAGATAATAACGTTATAACACGTGGGACGGCTCGCACCGCTGCTTAACAGTTCGAGTGTTGATGTTCGAATGATAGCACACCTTGTGTATACAAGTGTTATACGTATGTACGACCTGAAAACAACCACAGAACGGTATATATACTGTTAGCGTATTGCGGCCAAGTACGAGATAAATACAAGGATTACTTTATTTATAAATTAAGGTAATCAATTTTTTTCGAGTAAGTGTGTTTCATTGAAGAAATTTTAAAATATACATATTAAAGGACACACAATATACTTTATCGATTAACATTAGTCAATTATTTGTGTGAAGGATCTCTTTTAATATTTTGAAATTTCTTCAGTGAAATCCATTTGTTAAAAAAAAAATTGATTAGCATGACTTATGAAGTAACTCTTGTACATGTATACCGAATCTGTTTCTTGTATTCTAAATTAATTTTGATGTATTATCGAATCATTATCGGTCAGGATGTATTATCGAATCATTAAAATTTTTCTATTTGAAGAATAACATTTACTTTACTTTCATCGAGAAAGAATTCATGTAAGACAATTTATCATTGTCATTATCAAATTTTATTACTGATTATATTATTATCTTTATCAGACAATAAAATTTTAATAAATCAAAAATTTTTCTGGGTCGAAAAAATAAAATTTAAAATATGGTGGCTCATCGCAAAAATATGCCGATTCTTTGTCGTCGTTTTAGAATTTTACTCCTTATGGTACATAAAAATTTTAGAAAGAAAGAAAACTATGTACTATACATTTTGTAATTTGTATTTTGCGATGTAAATACAATTACGGATATAAGCGTATAAATTCTGCGCGATATCACACAGCCAACTTTAATCGTTTATAACTCGAAAACTATTATAATTTCTTGACGTTATCGAGATTTTCAAACATAATTAATCTTTAGGGTATTAAAGAATTATACAATGATCGTGAGATTCTGTGTAGAATAAAAGGTGTTTTTCCTCCCTCTCTCTCTTCTTTCTCTTTGACAAGCTGTGTTATTTAGATTAAAGCAATTAAAGCATAATATTGGATTTGAGACAGTTTAACTCGAAAAATTTAACGTTTATTGAATCAGTAGATGCTGAACGATAAATAAAGCGACTTATCAAGGAAAATCAATTATTATTATTGAATTACAGATGCATATATGTATATATGCAAGTATAATTGTAAATAAATGAATAGTGGGGAAAAAATTTATTTTTTGACTGCATGAAACGAAAGAATCAGTATTTCCACGAGGATAAATATAAATAAAAATATTTTTCCTTTATTCGAGATATGTTAGCTATTCAAAATAAACTCGATACACAGACGTAATAGATACGGAAAGGCGTATATATAAAACAAAGATAAAGTAATGATACGAACGACGCTCCGTGTTCCGAAAAGACACAATGATTTCGTTAAAAATCGTTGTTGCCTAATCCTCGGTTCGCGTTTCAACCTTACTGACAAAACAAACTCTACGCGAGGAGAAAGGGAGGATATTTCATATGTACAAGAGAACCGAGTGACTCATTTACTTAGTGACTTCTCTACAAACGCGGTCGTAAATTTCCAAAATTCAGCCGAGTAGACAGGAAGATACATTCGCATGCACGTAGAACGTAGAAAAAAGACAAAGAGCAAGAACGCTATTTAGTCGGAGGTAACGCAAGAAGACGCAACCTGCGAGCGTATCCGCAAGGTGCCCTTTGCTCCCCCATGCACTTCTCAGACGGAGGAAACTCCTCGACTCTGTGCTTGCGGTCCGCTGCTGCTAGTCCGAATTTCGCCGTTTGGTACTCTGTATCGCATTAGGTAGGAGTCCCGTCGCGGCCAGCGTGGATAAGGGGGGGTGAAGAGGAGGAGAGAAGAGCAGCGACGGGGAGATCGGGGCCAGAGGGATGGAGAAAGGCGAAAGCTCGCGGGGTTGCAGGGTGGCAGTGGCGATGGTAATGACGACGGCGAGCGATGGCGAGAAGAGGGTCGAAGGGATAGGACAAGGGTGGAGAGAGGAGGATGCACCGCAAGCTCGAAAGTTGGGAAAAAGCCAAGGAAGGGGTTGTGCTTGGTGCGCGGGCCAGCCGGAGGGCGCAAGCTCCGGGTCTTCCTGTGCCCTCCCACTTGGTCGCGCGATAGGTGGAGCTTTCCTACCCGCCAATACATGTCCCGGGGAACGCGTACTCGCTCCCGAACGGCGCGAGTAGTGCCGAGCCGCCGCCACCGCCACCGTCAGTCCTTCCACATCCACGAAAACGCGCGTCCCACGGTGGTGGCACCGTGGTGTGTGGTGGCCTCTCGGCGCCGGCTCCGCTGCTGCTGCTGCCGCGCCATGCGTGGCTGATCAGGTCAGAAAGATTCCCGGTTGGGGCCCCGGTGAGAAGATAACGCGCGCGCGATAAGGCCGCGTAGCACCACCCGCGAACGCGACGTAACCGTCGGCGAAGGGCGGCCAAGAGTCCATCGAGTGGCGCGGGATATATTGTAGGGATGTATGATCGAAGGGGTTGGATCGGCAGGTGAAAATTAATGCGGACCCAAGTCGTACGGTGTGCTGTGTGCGCGAAGAGAGAGATGTCGGTGAACGTAAGAATAGTTTGCTAATGTGGATCGATGTGCATGGGAAGGTCGGTTACGTGACGGCACGAAGAGGGTGAATCTCTGTTATTCCGAGTCTGGTAAAAGCGGGTTGTGTACCGAGGTATCGCATTCGTGACGGAACATTCTGAAATAATTATCGCGCTTCGGAGGATATTTTGTCGACGATGGTGGAAACTTATATACAAATATTACATTATAGCAGTCAAAAAAAGAAAAATAATTAAATATTCTTTTTTCCCCAATTTAACTTCTTAAGAAGAAAAAAATAGTTTGGTAATAATCGAGGAACGATCGCATGATGGTATTCCGAATAGTATGATACAGTATGTACAGTATGTATTCATTTTCGATTTTGATTTGTCAGCATGTTTAAAATTGTGCAAACGTCAATTAATTTTCGCAAAAGCTTGATTTGGATCATGCATCCGTCATCATAATGAGTCATAAATTCTATATCTAACTTTTTTCTTCTTCAATTTGTTCCTTACTAGCAGTGTTATGCACTATGTTACAATAGTCTATTATGTTTTGTATGTATATAAGACAAATTGATTATCGCTGCAAGTTTCTTGGTTGTTTTATATTTTACGATCATTGTGTGACGATTTAGCATGTTTTCTAGGTTATTTGTTAATAGAGAAAAAACTACTGATCGATACAAAATTTTTAATAAACTGATTTTGCATTGTTGCAATTTAAAGGTAATGATATGTTAAGGCAAGTAAATTAACCGATGCGTGTGAAGTTTATCCATTCCGTAATTTAAGTTGTTCACACACAGACACACACACGCACGCGCGTGAAATTATATAGGAATGACATTTTACAAATTTATGATTTGGCGAAATTTAGATTTTTCAACTGCATAATATCTTATTGTTGCATTAACGAGAAAAAGATATTATAATAACTATATGGAGTCATAATGAGTGAATTTGTAAGAAATATATTTTAGCAATGTGGAAAACATATGATAATTATATTTAATAGTCACGAGAAAACACACAATTATTAGAGATTTTAAAGAGTAAAGAGTGTAACATATATATGACACATTGTGATGATATTTAAAATTATTTTCTGATGATAAAAAAATACGAAGATATAAGAAAAGTATATGAAACAAAATACGAACAAAAAATTATTAAATAGAAAAAGAATTTTGGAAATATCAATGACGAATTGATTTTTATGTATGAAATACACACTGTCTTGTAATGAAAAAAAAAAATAAAAAAATTAACACGAAAAATTTATGCGAGAAAGCAATTGAAACTTTTTTTGCGTAAAGTAAGCAGCAAAGAAACATCATGTTACATGTGTATTTTTATGTTTTTATTCATTCGAAATAAATTTCTTTTTTTGAGAGATACATCGCGATAGGAAATTACTTCCGAGTGAAGCGCTGCCAAAATGCCGAGTGTCTGTACCGTGTGTGCTATCGAGCGGTAGAAAGAGATTATGTTCGTAACGATAGCAGGAAATATTTGGTACAATACGTGTTTATGAGAGATACTGCATTCGTTGTTTTTTCTAGATAGCTTCCTAGATATGTTCAAGACAAATTGAAAATCTAAACAATGTGTAAGAGAAATTTAGAATAAAGCTTCGATGTTGATATCTAATGCGGTATAAAAATAAAAACAAAATATT
Organism: Crematogaster levior; assembly: GCA_901521435.1. Classification (NCBI taxonomy): domain Eukaryota; kingdom Metazoa; phylum Arthropoda; class Insecta; order Hymenoptera; family Formicidae; genus Crematogaster; species Crematogaster levior. The sequence continues at coordinate 322,962 of CABEGB010000158.1, forward strand.
TACAAAAGAAAGAAAGTATAACTCATAATGTGTCTTAAACAAGAAAAATTTATGATATTTTCTTTAAAACGCAATCTGATTTTTGTGTGTAATCTTTACGTCGAGTTTTTGAATCTTATTTTATTTCGAAATTCCTTGTTACGTTATCTTGTTGAAAATTTTTTATACTGAAAAATTTTACTTTCGAACTTGTTTATTGAAACGTCCATAAACTGTTTTTATTAATTACATTTTGCTTCCATTCTATCGAAATTCAATAATCTGCATGTCGCGAAACGATACGGAAGACAGAGCGTGAATAAATTGCTCTTCGACGACACCAATGACATTTTAATCGTTGCCTTGCACACATTACACTTAACTCTCTCTTCTACAATTTTGGTGAATAACGTATATCGCGCTAGGCAAGTAAATTTGGGTAATGAGACTTTCCAAACATGTTAGCATGAGCTCTTGTTTGCCAGATGCGCTAACACATAAATTCCTGTTTGCCGCGGCATATAGTAGCTACAAAATATACTTCAACAGATGCATGCAAAGCACTTTGAAATACCTTATGAATATAGACTGATTTCTGTCGTGTATATTTTACATGATTTTGTGAATAACAGCGAAATCAACCTATGTACCATATATGCAACTTTCAAGATTTACGAGAAGTTATTGTAAAAATGAGTCTTCATATAAACACATCTTCGGAGACTAATAATTTTGAATATTTTCTGTTTTTTAATTAGTTTTTAATTTTTTTACAGCTACAAACGTTGCAGTACAACTAATATAATATACCGAAAAGAATAATGTGAGATATAAGATGTAAATATGGAAAGAGAATCAATTTACAGTGATTAATAAATAAGAGCCGAAATAGAGTCTACATATTGACAAGCATGAACCCAGCTAATGAGTTAACAAGATAAATACGCATTCCCAAGTTACATATTAACCGAATATCGGTTGTTAAATACAGAGAAACTCTCCGTGTCGTAAGATATTCTCGTATGGCTTTTGTGTATCCCAGAAGCATGATCTTTAGGTAACGGTAGATTGTACATGAGTTGTGAGCTGCGTGATCGCGCGAGAAAGGTGTGCCGCGCGATCGATGTCGAATTTTCTCTCAGTCGGTTTTCAGCCGGTAGATCGTTACCATCGATTCTGTTGGATCTCTCGATCGTTTCCCGTGCGTATTGAACAGGCGCTCGCTTGATTTCGCATCACTTGAAACGCATCAAGAGTTGCGAATTTCCCGTTATCATTTTTTTATTCGCGCATTCAAGTATTCCTCGTGTTATCTAAGAATATAAATCCGAATAAAGGCACGTGTGTTCTAAAGATATAACTATAAGTTATATTTTTACGACAGATTTTCGTTCTATCGTCACGATCTTTCTCATCACCAATCCTTTCTTTCGATGTTTAAATACCTTATGATAAATTTTTTAAATTAACAAATCAAGGTTTCTCTCAATTCGTTGATTATCGATATAACTTAAAATTTAAATTGTACTTATCAATGTAGTTATCCTTAAAGAAGGTCATCGATATAATTGACGAGGTCTGTCCGTGAAGATCAGCGCGAGGCTCATTCGAGGTGTTCTTTTCGAATTGCAGATCGAATATAAGTGCGCGCGTGTGGTTCGTGTGTGTGTACATGTGCCATCATCACCACCGTCCGCAGCAGTAACGGAAAAGAAGAGGGCTCGACCCGCAGTGGCCGGAATCACCGAAAAATGGACGCGACGCCGCAGCGAGTTATTTCCGGTTTGCTTTTGTTCGCCCTCGCCACATTACACCTTGGTGAGTCCCTTTAATTATTATTATAGTTAACGAGCATGATGTGATCGCTAAACGCGCGATAAAATATGCGACATCATGCCAGTCCGGAGAAATCAACTTGAATCAAAAAAGAAAATGGTGCATAGGTAATTGCTTGCTTTCTGGAACAGTGTTTCAGATATATCGATCTCGTGATATAAAAATAACTTTGGAAGAAATTGAGTTAGGCAAATTATGATAACAAGTTTTTATATAATTTCTCACACCAATTTTTTTTACTAATATTATTCGGAAATACAAGAATCACGTGATAAGTTAAATTTTTAATTACATTTTCTTGAAATTTTTAAAAATTTTATTTCTTTCATGATCATTCAATTTTATTTATGACATCATGTACTAACTATTTTTAATACATATCACATATTATATTTATACCTTTGATTTTTATCTGGGTCTTTTATTGACTCGTACATCCAGTTTAGCATTGTTACGTTATACTATTGTAACGTTTAGATGCAAACGTCCGCAATATATGCGTGACATATTATTACTATGCAAACAGCCATTTTTCTGCATTCCGTAATATATTTATTCAGCTCGTAATAGACTGGCATTGTGCGTGCTTCGAGAAAGCTGTGTTATAATAATTTAAAATGGATTCACGTGCGGTGCATCGCGCTGTAGAAGCAGTGCAAGCAGTTACCTGCAGTTATTGTTATTACACCGCGCCCATTATTTTGCGGTAACGTTCGTATCTCGAGTCTTGTTATTACACAAAGCGATTTAAATTACGTGGCTTTCCGTTCTACGGCGGATGCAGGAAAATGTCTTGTGGAACGTTTGCCGGCTTCTCGACCTCTCGAGAGAAAAATATGTGATTGTTTTGTAAATTTTGCCAAACCCCTGTGTGTGATCTGCATTAACATTTTGCACGGATACATTATTTTACAATCATTATTTAGCTATACGCTTTCTCGAAATAGTATAAAGTTAACTTAAAATTATTAGAAACATAAACTAACAATGTAGTATAAAAGCTATTGTTATATTATCGGCTTTTCTAAGATCAGACTCAACATTTAGACGATTCATCAATTCATGTTACATTCACATACGAAACCTATGTCTACCGCGATATAATCTGGAAAGGAGTAAGGTCTCAAAATTTAATATAACCACAGGCAATTTACGACCTTGATCTACCTTCGGATATTGTCAGAGAAGGACGGTTGGCAACGAGTTCTTTCAGTATACTTATTCTCTCGGTCTCAAAAAACGCAAAATACTACTTAACATGTTGATTGTTAAGAATTAAGTAAAAAAGTCGATTCCGTGGAGCCATAATAATTTTTTTAAATATTTTGAATCTAAATTATTATTATTATTATTATTATTATTATTATTATTAGTGATACGGTATTACTAATCCATCGATAGGATGGATTATCCATCGATAATCCATCGTAGTTTTTAAAATATTGTTTTTTTAATTAATGCCGTGTCACCAAATATTGATAACATGTTGTTTCATATTCACTGTTGGCAATGTCATTGTCAATTGTTGATAAAATTTATCTGGGGCATGTTACGAAATGAAGTAACAGTCAGTCTCTGTCCAAAATAGTAGAACTAGCAAATAGTTAAATAAATTCAGTACATATAACTCATACATGTTTTTCTTTTTTAGATATAATAACGGTATACGCTAAAATTGTAAAAATATAAAATAAATCTCTCTCTCACAATATATATCACAGTAATATAAATAAAGCTAAAAGAGAAGAAAAATATTATAAAACAAAGAGAAAAACATGAAAGAAAAAGGAATAGACGATCAAAGTATTACAGATATGGTTGATAAAAAAGAAAAGTTTTCAAAGTAAAGTAAAAAATTTGAAGATGATAATTTGGTAAATGAGTTTATGAATCATTTTCGAGTTTCAATGACAAAGAGACAGAAATTGCCGTAATATACCACTTAATAATAATTTCCTTCGAACTTCTTGTACAGAGCCATATTACTTTCATTAAAAGTAATTTTATTGTACGGCACCTTTAATTTAAAATACATTGAAAACAGAGTATCTCCAAATACTTATGACAGACTTGTTCGTATTTTATTGTGAAAGAAAGGAAAACGGTAATCTAATAATATTCAACGGCCTTTATACGTAATTCGATCGTGGTGGATCGTCGCTAATCGGTAAAAATAATGTCGCGATGTCATGTCACCAATATTCGAGACCGCAGCTGTAATTTGAAAACTTTTAGCGATTTAAAATGTAAATTGTAAGAGGAAACGGGGACGCGGTCGTCTTGATGCGACGCGCAAGTAGTAAATGCGTCGTCGTAATTGCATAATGGCTACAGTGTGTCCGCGCCAAGATACCGAAGCCCTGGCCTGGTTTTTGCTAGGAGACTTTCACTCGACATCACTATCTTTCTCTTTCTCCACCTGTCTCTTTCTGTCGATGCTGGGTCGCTTTCCGTCTCGTCGTTCGTTCCTCGCTCGTTTCCTCTCAAACGTCGGTCTCATCGACCGAACTCGCTTTCAAACCAGTTCGCCATCATTGGTGAATCGAAGGGCTGTGCCAAAATCGTCGGATAATCCATTTCAGCTATTTCATGGCGAACACAAAAGCATGAATAAGTCAGCGTTATCGTTCTCTCCCGGGAATTTGATTTGTCTTATCTTACTTTTCTTAATACAAAGTACTATCGGGTTATCCATCTCACTCTTTTAGTAAAAAATGCGTTATTAAATCTTTTTATCGTTTAAAATATCCGTAGCCATGAATGAGCAACAAGCAGAGAATCTCAGAATAAAACATGGAACGAGATTTTATAATAATCCTATGCTTTTTGATTCTTTAATCTTTATGCAGACATCTTATAAATAATAACGGTTTTTTCATAATACTGATTCTTTGTAACAGATGTAATTTTTGAAAGGCGGACGCGAAGTTGCACTTAGAAAGGTAGTTTTAAATATACGCCACATATTTCTTTATTAATTTCATGTAATTCGAAATTTTATAATTAAAAATTTTTTTTAAATTTATTATTGTGAGATAGACATTGTGCACTCTAACTTGTAAATATTACACGATACATTGCAAGAATTGTAGCTACTTTTTCATTAAACATTTAATGAAACAATGCATTAATTACAAATATTGCAACTTTCCTCATGCTAAATCTAAATTACATTTGGGAGAAATTGAATCCTGAGGATACTTCTTTACGGATTACTTTCTAATCAAGTTCTATGAGTCTCTCCCTCCATGTTCTCTTGTATCTCATTTTATCTTTACGAAGTGTTCATTTAATAGACGTAATGCATCGAAATTTTTTTGTAATTAAACTCAAGCTTCATTCTTAAATCATTGTTCCCGTAAATCAAGTTTAATAGAAAGCACATTTTGCGTCATATTATTTCTGTAGGAATGCAGAAATTTTCTTTTCTTGCATGCGAAGCGTTATACTTCACAATTATTTAAATAACTATAAATTTATTTTTTTTATTTTAATTGCAAATGTTTTATAAAAAATATTAAAAATATTTAATAAATAAAAGTTCAAATCAATCTGGAGTGTAAAATTCAAGAACTAATTCTAGAACTTATTACTACTTTGCACATACACAAGAATCTTTCTTCAACGGCTTATAACTAAAAGAACTATCGATCTCTATCGTATAATACATACATATATGTGGATTAAGGAGAGATCTCTACAGAACTGTCTGAGGTCAAGAATACTCTATGATAAAAATTCTCACTGACGATCACCGGCATCCACTTCAGAGATACTACGACAGATTCCAAACGTCGAATCGATGTACAATCAACACCGACGCGTGAGTATCGGCGAAGCGAGCGCGTGTAGCCTCCAATAAACCCCGGTCGAAGCCGTTCGATCGCTCTCGACGAATCTCGAATCGGACAATACCCGGCCTCCTGATGCGGATACTCTCCGCGGTCCCTCCGCTCGTCCGGGATAACCCGCGCGAGGGTGTCTCGGGCATACACATACGTCCGCATGTGCCAGCGGGGCATAATACCACGAGTACCTCCTTCCCCTCCCTTCTCCGTTGTACTCGTGCGCTATCAAATACGAGAAGGGAGGAAGAAAGAGATGCGCATCCCTATCTATCTGTCTATCTTTATCTCCTTTACCGGGGATTACTTCCGGGTCAGCGAGCCAGTCTCGATCGTGTTCGTTCTCTGCACTCTTATACAGATTATACAAGGTACTTGTTGGTGCGTGACACGGGACGCATCCCGAAGCGTAGCGTACTAGCCGTAAGCTGCGAATCCCCCGGGCGTCACGAGCTGCGCCGTCTCGAATCTTCGTTGACGGTTCGGATATTGCGAATCGTGGCACCGACAATATTTCACGAGAGATCGACCGTTCATCGCTCGACACATCGGCTCATATCATGTTTCACGGATACTTGTTCTTCCGTGGAGAGAGTATAGAACGCACCGAAAGCTGTCCTGAGGGTAAAACTAACCGAGGGAAACTTTAGCGATTTTTACTACTTGGACCGTCATGTCTCTGTCTTGATTATCTCGAAATATTGCTTTAAAGAGTATATAATATAGAAGCCTATTCATCTTTCAAGAAACGGCACTCCAGTGAGAGTTATTAAAGTTTTCAATTTAATAACTTAGTAATTTAATGTATCGCGCGATATTTATTAATCACAAACTTTGAATCCAGCTATATCCAACTTTGTTGGTTTCAATACCCGTTGAAAATGTTTGCATCAAATACGCTTTGAAATATAAAAATAATACAGTGACAATAATAAAGGAAGATTATATTTCGACTTGAAGATGATTTTTATTTTGTATTAATACAAAATAATTTTATTTTCAATAATATACACGTCATCTTTGCCGAATTAGTTTAAATACACGCGCTAATGAGATTCTAGAAATCCACGAATATAATAATCGATGCTTGCTTCATTGTTGCAAATTAATATGCGAATTGGAAAACGTCTTTCGTATGCGATTACGAGCCTAACAGCCTACGCAGCGTTTGTTTTCTCTGTTACTTTTCAGTACCGTGAGATTATCGAACTTCGGCCTACGACCCACAATGTTCACAGCTTGCTCAGCCTCATGGTACGCTACGGTGGTAGTACTCGTCGTAGTAACGTTCGTAGTAAACCACGTAATGGTACACGTGAAGGCGCGAGTTGCGCAAGCGCTGGGATACCCTTTGCAGATGTGCGCGTGTGTGTTGAGTACCGAGGGGATTTGCGTGTATCTGTGACATCGTCGTAATCGTCTGCGCTTTTTCACGATGTGAGCTTCGTGTCTGATAACTAATGAACAAGGGGGACGGGACGAACAACGCATTGTGGTATGCTAATATCCATTACGAAAAATTATCGCTCGTCGGGTGGCGATTGATTCCTGGGACACTTGTTTCTCCGCTTTCTCCTCGTCTTCGCTTGCGTAACGAGTAAAGGGAACCGCACGATGTGGAAAATTGTGAAAGTATTTGCATAGACAATACATTGTATAACACACTGGAGATGCTTACTGTTGCACGGTTCACTTAGGATATTTTGGATGTAATCGTTAGCATTTTTTTTTAATATTATATTGGGATACTTTTGGAACATTATATTCGATATGTTTTTGTGACATTTTAATCAAACGCTTAGAGCAATAAACGAACAAAGCCGGATGACAGTGTCAATATATAATTATATATAAAATTATACAATAATATGATTTACTTTTTATTACTTTTTTATTTTATATTACTTGTTTTTCATTCACTGGGTATTTTATTAATTTGATTATTTCTACTTACTGGACTTTCATTATTTTATGGAAACAGGACAATAGTTATAATCGTTTTTAAAATTTGAAATGGCTGGATCAATAATTGGTACGACAGTATTTTATTCCGACTTTAAAAATTTCACAGCTATATCTTTGGATGTACAATGATTTATATGTGCAATGAGATGATTCACTGCGTTTAGCGGACTACATGCGCTCTCAAAATCAAGAATTTTAATTAACAGGGTCATTACCATCGAATTTTAATCAATGACCGACACTGAAAATGACTTTATTTCAAGTCGAAACGTTTATTATTGTATAATTTTTCATATAATTATATATCATTGACACTGTCATCCGGCTTTGTTCGTTTATTGCCCTTTGGTTAGAATATTGTTTTGAAAGAAACTTACGAACATTATTTAGAATATTTGGTGTATTTAAAAAACTTAGACTTTTGTTAATTCATTACTGCGAAAATCTTCTTTTTTTATTGTCATAAGCGATCAGTGATTTTTCAATCTAATGTCTTTAATGAATGGCGCGCATGGAATATAATGATAGGTATACAATTGCAAACATATTGTTGTCACATTTTCCGTCTCATGACAAGTTTCAAATAACAAGACAGTCAATACGTCAATCTACGTAATAATTTTGTAATAGAAAAATTACAGAGTATCTATAAAATTATAAATCTCTGGGTTTGATAAGAGGACACCATTTGTAGGACACTCGATTACACGCTTTCTACAAGAGAATTTCAGATTATTACTTATATTATGCGATGCTATAATTTTTTTATGCATCAAACGACAGTTAAGATGAATTATAGTTCTTCGGAGCAACGATAGAACATTTACGCAGCTTGAAATAATAAAGTTGCTAATTAATTTACTTTCTATTTTTTATATAGAGCTACATTCTTGTGATTTCGTCCTTGCGTTCACTACGCACCTTGACACTAATAGAACAAATTTACAAGTATCTATGGAATGTAAGCAATATATGCGTTATCTTTTCTCACGTCCATGATCTAGATTACCACATTGAATCGTTTCTTCAAAAATTTTTAAGATGATTATTATCCGTTGCCAGCCTTAAACAATTTGACACTATAAGCGGAGCGAAGAATTGTTATATTTTAATCGCATAAATTCCAATCAATATCATAAAGAGATTACGATATGAAATAAAAATGAAATTTTATATGCAAATTATCTTTGAATTTTATTCTAGAATTATGTGAAATTTATCTATATGTAACTTGAAATTAATTGGCAATCAATATGATATATACAAATATGATATATACAATAATATATATCATATTTGATAATTAAACTGATATTTATTTCTATTTTGTGGCTTGAAATCCGCAGATAAGAAGAAATTTTATTAATAATTATTAATATTCAATGCGAAATATTTTTCTCCCTCTCAAAATCGCGAGATCATCTCGGTACTTTAGCTCTCGAATCTACTGATATAAAAATTGCAAAAGTTATAGCACGGTGTCCCACATGTACAGTGGGGTGCACTCTATGTAATTGGAGTCGGTAAGCGGGATACATTTAATGCGTATACTTGTTGCTCGATTGCCAGATGTGCGATTCCCAGCGTGGCGTTTATATAGACGTTGGAACTGATGAGCATACGGCGTCGACCATCCCCAAATTCTGTGGCTCAAGCTTAATCGATGTAAATGGCCGATTTGAAAGAGAGGGATAGAGCGTGAGAGAAAGAGGGAGGGGGGGAAGGAGAAGAGAGCTTCCTTCGATCGTTCTTTTCTGCCATTAATCGCCACAATCTGTCGCAATTTACTACCTGTGAAACCGCATTACGGAAATCGCGTTCTTTGATCCAGCTTAAATCACGAGCAAATCGCGAAATTTGTGATCCGCGATTTTGCTACTGCGTTTTTCTTTATGCCGTAATCGTAAAGACTTTCGTTGATCGTGTTCGCTAAATGGTTCCACAACGTGTATGACACATCGATCTTGTAGAGGATGAAAGTCAGTCTGATCACGGAACGGATCTTGTGACCTTGTGTGTTTCTCACTTCTATTTTAATTCTTAATCTCATCGCTTTGCTCTTATGTTTGAAATTTAGTATCACGAGTTTCGAAATATCCGTGTCTCTTTGCGATTTTTAATCATTATCAAAAAATGTGCTTTTCTACGAATTTTATGTTTTTATCTTGTGTGAGAAGTACTAAAATTTATTCATAGAAGGCTTGCTTTTTCATAAGAACAAATTAATCAAGCACACGCACTTAGACTGAAGCTAAGATAACGTGTAAGACAACGTGTCAGTTAATCATAATTTGAGAGTGAAATTAAAATTCTTATTTCTTATACTGTGTTTCCTGGAAATTTCCGTAACTAGAGAATGTTACTTTCATCTTTTACATCCTAAGGCACAAACAAAAGATTAATTTCCTTCCTTAAACTCGTCTGTACGGAAAATAATATATTGCGCAGGGAACAGTCTCAAAAGATATTATTGTGCATATTTGCTTTAGGTCCTTATCTTTGTTATCAACGATGTTTTCGCTATTTTATTCTGCTACATAAATGTGCCGTTCCAAATAAATGCGATTTGATGCGGATTGCGAGTGATCCTTATTTTTTGAAGGCATTGTGCCATACCCGGCTTCCCGCATCTCAGATTTTCGGTCCCGGCTTACGTTTTGAATTCCCCTGTGATTTTGTGTGTATTGATATTGTAAATTAATCGATTGTACCGACATCCGAATCTTGTATGAAAACTTATCATTTTTCTTTCGCAGATTTTCTTTACTCTTTCTCGTCCTTTGTTTCTTTTTGTCAAGTCCCTTTCCTTTTGCAGCGCGATACTTCGACAATTGTATCACCTCTCGTCCATTATCAAAACGAACAACTCGATTTCGCGGGGGGTGAAGCCGAAGAGTAACGTTGAGAGAAACAATTTAACTAATGGATATCGGACGGGAAAGTCTACGATTGCATTGTACTTCGCACCTTTATTCCCGTTATTTTGAGTTTTTGCTAGAAAGGAGTGTAAAAAAAAAAGATGTCTTCTTACGCAATTATAATTATACATGTCGCGATAGAAATAATCGAATCGTCAAAAATAAAAGGAAACCTTGTGTACAATAAAGAAAATTATGTGTTTTTCTGTGACACTCACAGGACGTTCTCTCTTTCTGTCTGTACTTCGTGTTTTCTACGCCCGTGCCTTTCATACCCGCGATACGTTCGACGATCGTCGTTGTTGATACGCGATTCGAATTCCTAAACCGGAATCCGATCCGGAAACCGATCGATGTAGATTGGCATTCACTTGAAGTACAGCGGCGGGAATGCAGGTTGGGGATTTAATGTAATATAACACGTAAGATCGAAATAAATAGGAATTACTATCTGAAGAATTGTCATTTATTATGTACGTATATAATATTAGAAACAGGATTTTAAAATTACATTTCTACAAATATTAATATAAATTATTTCTACAAATATCGTTTTGTAATTATTTTTTATATCCTTACGTAACTTCTCGACTTTTTTTTAGAAATTAATTAATTATGAAGATTATATAATCAAAAATATTTTAGGTTTAGTTCTTATCTATATGATCGAAATGATTGTATTTTTTGATATTTTTGTTCCTTGAAATACCTTTGCATACCAATAATCGATAGTAATTAAAATTTATCTTATGAACATTTATACTTTCATAATAGTAATTAGCATACTCATTTACACATTTTAATCAATGAAATTATTCGGCCTGCATTTGCAGCAACAAGTTAGCGATGGGATATTCGAATTGACTTGCTGATTGTACCTTAGACAACTACCATTTGCGCGTCTTCAGAGTACATGATGCTTTATTAGATAGGCGGGAGGTACACGTTCCGTTACGAGATCAATATCGACCAGCCGTCTTCCTTATTTGTCCTCCACAAGTGCCTTCTAATTATGTAATCAAGTATCACCAACTAGAAAAAGAAATTTTAACACTTTAATGATTTGGCCAAAAAACGTCTTTGCGTTACACAATAAAAAATTTGATTCATTTACCATTCAAAAATTTTGTTAAAGAATTTTACAAGTTAAAAGATCTTATATTATTATAATTAAAAATACGATTTTTCTTTATCAGATGACAAAAAAGTATTACCCAAAATATTGTGGAATGTTTTTTGCAGATGAATAATTTCTTCTTTATGAATTTAAACCTTAAGCTATTACACGCAATTTTTCCCTTATGAAATAATAATAAATGTTTCAAAATTAAGTTTTTTCTTAAATATATGTAAGTATATCTTTATAATATAATCTCCGGAAAGCGGATACGATCAAGATTAACATTAATCGTCGTTGTAACCGAGCCTCGAAAAAGCCTTGAAAATAGCGGAGTAGGTCAGCCATTAGTCAGCCGGGTGCGACTTTGTGACTTCCGGTAGACGATCACACACGCCACGCCATGCCGCGCCACGCCACGCCACGCGTCATCGTCATCATTGTCGTCGTGCGTAATGCATTGTACATGGGTGCATGACAAATGTCCCAGCACGATATCATTATCGCTCAGTCTCGCGCCGTCCACCTCTAGCTTCGTCGACGGAAGCTTCGATCTCGCTCCCCCGACTCTCTTTCTACCCTCCCTCTCCCTCCGTTTCGACGATTTCGGTTCCCACGGAGCGTGTTACGTGAACCTGCTCCTACACGGGACACGTAAATACGTGTACGCCGTTCAATCGATATGCGATGGAACTCGCATCTGCGTGTCTGCGCGTACGCCTGTAGGGGAGAGACATTCATATCGCGGTGGAACTCAAACGCAAGTCGGAGAGAGAGAGAGAAAGAGAGTAAGTGAGTGAGAGAGGAGTGTGTGTGTATGAGAGAGAGAGAGAGGGATGAAGCTATGTAATATCGCTTCCTTTGCCTACGCGTTGTACGTGCTATCGATGCGAGAACGTTTGACACGATCTTCATTTGCGATCACTTTCATTTGGAATATCAGCAATATCAAGGTATCGAGGTAACATGAGTAATTATCAGCTGTTGTGTTTCCTACAATTGAATGTTTATTATAATTGTATATAATTATATATTTTGCGTGCAATAAATAGTCCCAAGGATAATTCATAACATTTAGACATTTAGAAGTATCTTCAAACAAAATTCAAATATTTAATAGTAATGTAGTTTTACTTGGGGTAAAAATTTAAATAAGTTACCATATACCATTTATAGAGCAATTATAATTCTTATCGTTGTGGTATATCCAGTTTTATTTTGTATTAACGCGTGAAAAATGATGCAGTGGATAAACGATTAAAATCTATATTTTTTTCCATATTTTTACGAATAAATAGATATTTTCTCTCTGATGTCGTAGTCGCTTACGGACTTCTTCCGAGTCGAGTGTTCACTCGAACTATTAATTTCTTTACGTACTGTACGTTATCGAGAGGGGGCGATTGATTTAAGAGGAGAAATAAAGCGGAAATAGAGGGAATCGTGCGAGATAAATTTTCAAGTCGCGCGACAATCACGGCGTCGTTAAGACGACGTTTTTATTTCCTGGAAACGGCGCTCCGTGGTGGCGACTTGAGCCACCGGTTTCGTCCTCGCGGCACGCGTTCTATTTCCTCGAGATTTCATTTCTCTTTCGCAACGATCCCCTGCCAGTGCTCGAGCCGCACGTTAACTGATCGACCAGGAGAGGTTTCGCGCGTGATGTTTTCAACACTCGAGAGCCACGCGAGTGCTTATATCGGATGGCAAACGCGGCCACTCAAGAGCGGAACGCCGATAGAGACCTCGTCGCACTCGTTGCGTCCGATGAAGTGCGAGGAATAGCGTATTCGGGCCGCGCTCACCAACAAAAAATCGTACGATTCTGTCAGTACGATATTGCAAGGGACGGTGGTCTTAATGCATTTGGCGAGGTAGCTATGGTACGCATCACCAGGCACCCTTTCTGCAAGCTCAGCACTCACTCCCCCCCCTCCTCACTTTTTCTCCTCTCGTTCTATCCTTCTTCTCTTCAGCCCTCTTTTTCTCTGTGTTCCTATGTGTCTCTCTTTATCCCCCCTGGAGAGAGTATAATGGCCCTAAAACGAAGCGGGCAAAGTCCTTGGCTTTAATCTCTTAACGGGCAAACGACAAAAAATATCAGTCTTACTCTTCTTACGAGATGGATAAAAGCCGTTTGACTCGCACGTTCGATTAAGAGATTACCTCGTCTGTGATAATTATCAATGGCGATGCGTGTTTGTTTCGGATGCAGTCCTTTTACGGAAATCTTTGTTATTATTGACGTTTAAATAAAATTTATATAAATTCTTTTTACCAATTTCTATACTTTGTAATTTCGATATAGATAGTTCTTATGCCAATTTAGACTAAGGTGACTTTATAAGAATTTGTTGCCATAAATGTTTATAGTTCCTGATAAAATAAATGATCAAACTAACTTACTTCAGTTTAATTAAAAATAAATATTAAAACTTGACTCTTTTGTGTGTGCAATTAAAAATACACAGAAAAATTAGTGCTAATAATAATTATTATAAATATTTGGAAAGAGATGAAAACATATGAAAACAATTACTAGTTTTTAAGAATTGATTAACACTTTATTTATTCAACAAAATAATTTATAAAGTGGCTACTGAATAATCTTTCAATGAGTAAGTTATGAATATTTTGTTATTACTTAAATTTAGTTCTTTTTTTATGATATACACAGTATAAGAATTAATTCCATGTTTCGATAATGAAATATGATAGCAAATGATTTTTACACTCGATTTGTGTTATGATGACACGAGAGTGAGTTTAAATTATGATATATACCATATAGGAACGTCATAGTAGTTTTGGACGGTAGTACGAACATGTCTAGGAATTTGTTCTACGATGTGCAAATTGCTTGAACTACATATGGAAATTACGTGTTTGAGAATATGTAGCAACTGTTCTGCTAAATACGCTTTGGAGTTATGATGTATTAACGTTCGAATAAACTTCCCTTATTTGTATGTTGAAGCTGAACGTCAATATGAACATTTTTATTGAAAGTCGCAAATAAGTGACACTGTTTTCAAACGACCTCGAAAAAAGACACAATTTGGCCAAATATTTTCAAATTTGATTTCCTTCTTAATCACCTACATATTGATACATAGCGAAAAAATGCAATGTATAAATTACTTTATAAAGCCTAAAATTACTGTGTGAAATTAAGTTTACAATTAAGTTTGAATTATTTTTTATATTAATTTTATATATTCATCATGTTATTGTCAATTGAGTTATTGTGAATGATGAGTTTAAAATTAACATATGTTTGCATTGTACAATTTATAGCTAGCTAGCTTTATAGCTAGTTTTTCGTGATATTTTATTCTGTTTAGTTGTGAATAAGATTGAATATTTAGATATAAGTTTAAATAATTTTTTTTTTCGCAAGAAAATAAGAACTGACTTTAAATCGCATGATCAACGCACAAAGGAAAAGAGTCTGCTTGATAGTTGCTAAAATGCAAATTACATAATCTTGAGATATCTGTTTTTGATAAAAATGTAAATGCAAATTGAAGGAAGAGCACTCATATATTTTTAAAGTGAAAAAATTGTTTTTAATTCTGAAATTTATTAAGTTAAAAAGTTTATTATGTAACTTGTGTATAATATGTATATAAACTGTAAATATGCTAGAAATTATTTGAAAAAATCTTCTTTAAATATCGCGAATATCAAGAATCAGAGAATATAAAAATTATATTTCTATAAGAGATTTCTATAGTTTTATAAATTCTAGATCTTTGTAAGTAAATGTAATTCAATGATTAAATCTAAATATTCTGCAACTCACTGATAATGAGAAAAGTATAAGAGATTTTTTTTTAAATTCAACTGAATACTTGATCGGTCGAATAATGAAACGCGCGCGTGCAAATCTCTCTTTCCATTAGTTTCAAATTCACGCTGGATGTCGCGACGACGGCTCTGTCGGTTGGGAGCACTTAGAAAATCGATAAGCCCTGGCTCTCGCTTGATCCGCCGTTGGCTGCTGCCAGGCCATATCTTGATTAAAATCAGTGCCACCGCCCGGTGCTCTCCTTTCTTCGGCGTTTCCCCGCCGGTTCTCCCGCTCCCGTCGTCGCCACCGCCGCCGCGCGATGAATCCGGTTAGTCTCGTTAACGTCCTAAGTCACAGAGAGTCTCCTCCCTCCCGCTATCCCCGTTACTTTCTCTCTTATGGAGAAAATCTAGTGTTCACAGCGATGGGGGAACATCACCTGGGAGCATCTCTCGCCGTGCGATTGAACACGAGATATCGGAGGAACGCCGGCTGGTGTGCTTGGTCGACCGCATTGCACGATCCGTGCTCGACGAAAGTGAAAGCGCACATACATACGTTGCCTGGCGCGCAACCGATCGCGTACCGGCTTAGGAATGTATCTCGAACCACTATTTAATACTATTTACCACTATTTCTGCTCATACGCGTGAGTCAAAACCGGTCGTAGAAAATCAGAATCTCTTCTTTTCCTTTTCTTTCCCTTCTGCTAGTGACCTGTAATCTGTGGGGATTGAAAATCGGAGATTTGCGGTAATCACGGAGCAAGCCGGAAAACACGCTCTGAGAGCGAATACAATTTCCGTGGGTCTGCAACTCGGATTTCCCGTGTTGCAGACCGATCTCTACACGGCCAAGACAGCGAAAACGTGCGTTCCCGCTTGGTGAGGAACGCGGTGTCGCAAAGCGACGCCGTAAATGCAAACGCGTGTCCAACCACTTTGTCCCGATGTCCGGCCACCGCGTTACGTACATCACGATGCCCGTTCGCGTTTTGTCGAGCAAAAAGCGGATTAGGTCCGGTCGAATCCTCTGTTGAATACGCAACACAAAGGATCCGTCGGATTCATAATAGTGGTAGTAAAGATCATCATACGTTACGCGCTAACGAACCTAACCTTTTGCTCACGTGCACATATTTGCGGCGCATGCAATATACTCTGCTTGATGCCTCGGGCCAAGGGGGCATTTCCTAGGTCGCGACGGTCCCTAAGATGACCCTAAGATCAATGTGTGTCGGGGGACTGTTCGATGGACCTATACGCAATTCGGAAGCCGATCGGCAGAGAGAGAGGGGGGGAGGGATAGAGACAGATAAATGAGGGAGGGGTTGACAAGTGAGTGCTGTTTACCGTGCTCAAATGTTGACCGAACTCCCTCGATCCTAGCACCATATCCTGCTTTCAAACGAATCTTGCGGAGTTTATGGTGAGCTCTCATTTGTATAGTGGACCAGCTAAATGCGAGTTTCTCCGCATCAATAAAGATTTTGTTGAAAATTAGTCTTGAATTTTTTTTTTACAATAGGTGGGAGGTGAAAGCAAAGGAATAAAATATCTCGGACATATATATTGTACATAGTCTCACTATGTATTAAATAAAGAATCATTAAAGTTTCGCATTATTTTCTTAAAACATGCTTTATTTCATTTATCAAGAATTAATACATGAATTTGATAGAATAGACAAAGGCACACATGTATGTATATATGTGGCTATTCCTCACCTGTCTTTAATTAACATATTGAGATTATGACGCAGCAAATAAAAACAAAGGTAGGTATAGGTATTAGGTATATTTATTTCGAACTTTTGAATTGTCGGATGGATAATTGAAAATAATGGAATAATTATGTAATTGGAATAGCTATGAAAATCACTGTTTTCTTGTATAGAATCTAGTAAGACGATCTTTTTACCCTTTTTTTTTGTAAATGTAAAAATTCCTCTGTTTCAAAAATATGAATTTTTTAATTACTCACTGTCTCACGAGAATATTAATATATAACATGAAAACAAATGGTGCAAATATCCATTGAAATATTTACAGGCGACGATTTGATCCAAATTAACACAGGTCGGGGAAACTTTTGTCTAATAAAATGGCAGAGAGATGTGTACATATACTGAAATTTTTTTATATATTTTTATGTCACAGGTCGGAATATGAATAAAATTGGCCAACTTGTTTGCTTAAAACTTCCGATTTTACTGGCGTAGAAGATACCAAGCATGTTCGTGCATGAATATGATTCGTCATTTAATAGCTCGTCATACCGTCGAAACTCGTCGTCCGATATTCATCTCGAATGTTGAGCGAATTCAAGCTCCAATACAGTGCGCTTCCTTTGAGCCTTCAAAAAACTGCACAATGAATTTAAACCAGTGTAAAGATCAATCGTCGAGTAAGATATATTATTCATACGAAATATTAACCCAGATAATGTCTTCTATACTATAATTAAAATGATCGTGATTATGAAGTTATATAATCACAGTATAATAGCAACTCAGATTTAATGGAATTTATTTAAGTTAAATTTAGTTCGATCTGTATTAATATATAATTTTTTATTAGATTTAATTTTTAGACAAATATTAGTAGCATTGACATTCGTTTACATATTCCCAGAAATGACTTTAATACTAAACTAGAAATACTTTAATACTAAACGATACTCGAAGTATCGGTAGCGAATCTAAGCATCCTTAGCTACACCACGTTGACGGCTCCACGGAAGTAAGTTGATGATCAAGATGTTGGTCGTTGATGTTGGTCTTTAGAAATGACGCTGAAGGCTTTTATCCCACCCTCTCTCATCGTCCACCCTGTTCGATACTTTCACACAGACATCGGCAGGGAAACCTGGGTCGTCGAGCGTTTCTTCGTCCGCCCTTCCCTGTTATAGCGGGTGGATATTACAATGATGCGACAATGAACGCAATGATCGCTATCTGCTGCGTCCTGCCTGAGGGGAGGGTGTCGAGCCACCCTTGCAGATCCCGTGGTCACGCGCGCGTTTGTGATTGTAAAGCTCTCCGTGCACATGAACGGAATGTGTGTGTGTGTGTGTGTGTGTATACACACTACTATGCATCACCGACTAAACTACCCCCGACTGGTGCCTAAACCAGGTTCCTCCCCTTTTATTATGGGCTACGACGGTTATTGGATTGTACCGTGCTATTTGTTGGCTGCCACGCTAATGGATCCGTAATCACCGGGACGAATTAACGCGCTACAACGACGCTAACGGGCCGCTATTTTAAATACAGAAATGCCTACTGCACGCCACTTACTCCACATGGACACTTAAACGATCGCCGTTAAGCAAATTTTTAGGGGTTTTAGGTTGTTTCTGACTCAGGAATTTCGATTTTTACGCATCCATTAAATGAAAATAAACAACGATTTACTTTCTATATTATGTCACATATCAAAAATAGTAATAGTGCATATATAGAATGAAGAAAATAAGTTTTGTACACTTGGTCGCGTGCTAACTTCTTTTGTATATTGTCACATTGTTAAAATAAAATACATAATTTGCCTTCTTGTACATGCGTTTTATGTAAAATTTGTATTTATTGGTTTCAAAAGAGAGAAATATCGGAAATATAGGGTAGCCCATCGGGTACGCCGGATTTAAATTTCCCGCCATTTTTTTAACAATGAATTTAGCAACTCTAATGTTTAACATTTGTCATCTGCATTCATTGAGGTTATTAAAAATTGCTATACAAAAGAACAACGTATTGTAATTGTTAAAACATATTACAAATTTGGAAAGTTTTGTGGAGACTGTTCGAAAAGTTTGTGGAATTTTTGGTATCCATAGTTCAATTAACGAGTCCACCATTCGAAGATTAATTAAAAAATTTGAGGAAACTGGTTCGGTCATAAACAAGCAAACTTTACCGCGTCCTCGTCCTATGCGGTCGGCCGAAAACATTGCAGTCGTTATTGAAAGTATCGATGAGAATCCAGGAACATCAACACGTCATCGTTCTCAACAATTGGACATTCAGAATCAGTTTGCAACGAATTCTCACTAGACCTTCACCTCCATCCATACAAATTAACTTAGGAGCTTTAGCTACCAGACCATTTGCAACGGAGACAATTCGCTAATGGGTGATGGAAAACCAAACAGTGAATGACAATTTTTTAAAAAGCATCATTTTCAGCGATGAAGCTCATTTTTATTTGGATGGTTTTAATGAGCAGAATTGTTGGATTTGGGGCAATGAAAATCTTCGTGCCATTCATGAAAAACCAATGCATTCATAAAGAGCCACTGTTTGGTGCGGATTATGGGCTGGAGGTGTAATTGGACCGTTCTTTTTGAAAATGAGTCTGGCCAAGCTTTAACTGTAAATGGAGTACGATATCGTGATATGATATCAAACTTTTTGTGGTCAATTGGACGATATGGATCTCAAAGAAATGTGGTTTCAACAGGATGGTGCCTTATGTCATACAGCAAGAGAAACCATCGATTTGTTAAGACAACGTTTTCTTGGTCGTGTGATTTCCAGAAATACTGACGTTAATTGGTTGCCCAGATCTTGCGACTTGACGCCATGCGATTTTTTCCTCTGGGGTTTTGTAAAGTCCAAGGTAAAGTCTAACAAACCACAAACCACTCCTGAACTGAAAACAGAAATCCAACGCATTATTGCTGAAATTGAGCCAACTGTCTTGGAAAAAGTCTTTGAAAATTTTATCAAAAGGGTCAGAGTATGCCAGCAGAGCCGCGGCAGCCATTTGGCCGACATCATATTCCATAATTAATCTCAACATGTCTACTTTATACATCAATAAAAATTGCCCAACTGAATAATAATTTACTGTTTTATTTTAAAATTAAATTCGGTGTACCCGATGGGCCATCCTATATTTAAAATATATTTCAAATATTTGTATACTTTACCATTGCTGTTTTTCATAGAATTATTATTATGTTACATAATATATCGCGCGAACATTTTGTTCGACTCGATCATACTAAATACATTTTTCATATTTTGTACGTTCCGTTACAGTAAGCGGAATATTTTTAGCACATTCACGAATCTCTAATTCTGCCTCTTGTATTTAATTGAGCACTTTTCATATTCGATACACCGAATTAAGAGAATCGATAGCGAGAAGCAGTCTCTAGGTTCGCACGTGTTCCACGGTCGACTCCCCAAGGATTAAAGGCTAAATCCTAATCCGCTAATTTCATCCCACCTTTTCGCGTCGAACTACCTAACCTCTATCTCTATTACCCTTCGGACGTACTTGGCTAAGTTTCCAAGAGCTTCCCACGTTTCGGCTTTTAAACTTACTCTTCCCAGACGCACGCCGATCATCAGCTTTCCAGACCGTGGTCGTAAACGCCCTCTGATCTTTAGTGCCGCGGATCTCCAGACACATACACACACACACACACACACACACACACACACAGCGCCCAGCGCCCAGCACTTTACGGGCCTGTCGAGCAAATGAAATGAAATTCATGCAAATCGCGGAACCGCGCCACGCCAGCTTCCCTTTGCGCTGTCGAGGTGGCATCGCATCGGTTTTGTATCGGGGCGGCGATGCGTCCAACCTACATCACGAGGGTGAAGCGTACTTCCTCCTCGGTATCCCCGATTTCGCTGCTCGTTTGGACAAAATTCACAAATCGCTGTTTTTTTTTCGAGAAGCCTTGGTTAAGCTGAACGATCGCATTGTGTTGAAAAGGCAGGCGGTATACGAGTGAGAAGAACAACAAGAGGATAAAAAATCAAAATTTGTCTTTCTTTCGCGCGTACTATTAGTAATTATTTTACTTGTGAAGTTGTAGAAATCGTTGCATTTGCATTACAACAGCAGTTTTTTTATTTTTTCTTTTTAATGTCAAAAATATTAGGCTATATTGTTCATATTTTGTATCAAATTTTGTAAATGCATTGATAAATAATGACAAAAAAGATTCTGAATTATAAATGATATATTATTAAATGTTATTTGTAAATATAAAATATGGTATAGATGATATATGTATTATATTTATGCTAATCGCATCCAGGAAAGAACTTTTTAATAACCATGACTAACATTAACAATCATTCTTTCATTTTTAGGTTTCGCCAGGAATGAACCCAATTATTATGGTAAATTAATCGGATCCCTACAAGAATACGCACACGGCATCAAGGGTAAAGTATATGCCGTTGATGACGCAACGATATTCATAAAAGGATTTTGCTATGACGGCACCGGCCCAGATGCTTACTTCTGGGTTGGAAATACCTCCCAGCCCAATCCCGAAGGTTACATCGTACCTTATCCCGAGACTGACAAGAGCAGGTAATTGATTTCTATATATATATATATATTTATAATACAATTATAATTAATATAATTATAATTTTTATAAATATATCATATTTATATGGAAGAAAAATGTGTATTTCTCTAAGGAATTGATATAAAGATTTACACAGCAATAGAATAAAGTTATGTTTGTAAATTAAAAGAAAATAGTACATAATTGATTTAAATTACTTAAGCTACTTAATTCTGACATTTTTATTTTTGTAATTATATTATGTGTAAGACAAACATGTATTTCTCTAAAGAATTAATTGAGCATATAAAAATTTACAATTGGAATAAAGTCAACTAGAATAGAGGAAAACTGTAGAATAGAGAAATAATTGCTACAAATTGATTACTACATGGCACTACAAAGCGCGTAATTGATGCAAATTAATTAGGCCATTTAATCCTGCTTGCGTCATGTAACGATAAGCGTAATAAGAGTAATTTTATGTGAGATTAATAATCCGACTGTCGTATTTAACGCGGAAAGGTGAGGCTGCGTGTATATACGAATATCGTTTTGTACATATCAAAACGATACTCGTTGCACGTGATTTTTCGAACGTGTACTAAAGCGGGTAGAAAGCAGTCGAGTAGAAACGTAATAAAGTGCTCGCGCAGATGAAATCCGAACGAGATTGGCGTATAATTCCCGTTTTATTAACTGCACTCTCTCGCGCACGACTCACTCGTTCGGCCTTCCTTCTGTTTTTCACCCCCTTGCCCCGCCAGCCCTTCCCGCATATACGACCGCGCGCACAACGGGCTCTTTGAATTTCATTTCATCCCTTGGTTACGGACTGCCGCGCGTTCACCCTGCGTCACTCTTGCCACCTCCTACCCGCGCTCTTCTTCTCGGCCTTCTACATCCCTGACCGCATGCATAACCCGCCTTCGTCCATTTTCCCTCCACCCTCGCTCGCTTGATCGTTCGCACGACACGCAGATTCGTCGACACCAAAAGGCGTTTAAAATCAATCGAATCTGTCATTATAACGAGCAAGATAAATCCGTACAGCTTTCGGAAATTTGAATAACTAATGGAACACGTTATAAGAGTGTAAAAATATATGCACAACATTCATGTTTATCTAATTACAATATAAATAGAACGGCAAGTAAATGTCAGAAGTTGAACTTCAGAAATAGAAGCAGTTTTTATTGCTATCTAAGGAGTTTCGATTTATAAACTTATAGTTCGAAATAATTGCTTCAATTATGTTTTATCGTGGTGCAATATCCAGTTACGTTTGTAAATTTTTATATTTATATTTTTTTCTTTTCTCTTTAACAGTGACCCACGAGTACTGGAAGCGTATAACTACACAGACATTATCCTGAGGCTACCCGGAGGAAAACGCATACGAGACATTAAATGGTTGAGCGTTTGGTGCAGAAGATTTACAGTGAGTAAATTATATCGATTTTGATATTTCTAATTGCATACAATATTTTGTTTTGCTAAAACGAAATCGAAGATTGAAACTTTTTTTATACTATAATAATATATTATACTATTATTCTTTTCCATAATTTTAATCAATAAAATATCACCTGTGCTTTTCGTAATGAAATATTAATAGATAAATTATAAATAAATGTCTCTTTAAGCACTTTGAACAATAATTTGCATGTTCAATTTACAAAATTGCAATTATACGAGACGTCTTGTCGTCGTTATTTTCGACGGTATGGTTGGAATTTTTATTTTCGATATTCGCGCGGTAGATTTCCAATATTTCTCACGAGGAGATTTCCACATGCGAGGCGTTCCTTGTTTGACTCTCCGGTATATCGTACGACAAGGCGCGTTTTATTCCAAACGCCACGATGCGCGGAGAATAGAGATAACTTGATTTTTGAGAAGGTTCAGGGAAGCTCTATCGGACATACATTCGAGGTCAATGGTGCGTATGAGATGGATACGGAAGCCGAGTCTAGGGGCCTTGTACGCGTGCACGTGCGTGTGGGTGGGTAAGCCCTTCCCTTTTCTCGGCTTCCTCCCGCTTCTCTATTCGGGTGCACGCCAGTCTAAATGCGCGTGCGATTCGCTCTTTATCTTTCTGGTATCTTCTTCGCACGCGTGCATATGAATAAACACGCAGCATCGAAGATATCACACTGACAAAAAAATATTGAAATTTCTTTTTTTATTGATATTTGATAGCTTAGAATAAAATCTGAGAAAATTGCACTCCACATCGAGTGACCACGATGAGTCCTTATACGTGTATATTATAAAATAAATTATAGATAATAATTTTACTCATTGTCAGTAAGATATTTTCTAAGTAGATAATAATTCTTTTCTCTTCTCCTATTTTCTCATATTTTATCTCTACAGGAAAACTTAGCGCTCCTTTCTTTCTTTTATGTTTTGCGCGATGTATATGCTCACTCTCGAGTTAATCCAGCTTAGCTCTCTTCCATCTCTTCTCATCAAGAAGTACACAAATTAGAACAATTAGATATATGTTCTCTTAAATAGATTTCACTCTTTTGCTTGAGAGTCGATGCTTAAAAATCTCGGTGCACGCGCGAGTCTACGCGTTTCTACCCTTTAGCTTTCCCTTTCCCTCTTTTATCGGACTTACACGTATGAATATAATGACACACAAGCGCGATATCGCTGCCTTTAGAAAGGGAAAAAGGTTTGAGGCGAGGCATATCGACGGTGGAGAGCGGAGCTTTTGCTCTTATATTAGAGAAGGGCTTTAATATCGAAGTCTGAGGGGTGCTCCCGCACCGTGACAACCCTCCATCAGACACGCTCTGTCACCGCAAAACGCGCTGTCCGCCGCCTACGGTCCATTCTACCGGGTGTCCCATTACGATCGTCGCGAGTCGTCGTCCGGAGTTTGGTATAAATCGCTCTCGTTTGCGGCCGCCCCACCGATCGACGAGCGTAACTCAAGGGGGTTTGGCCCGGGGGAAAGGTTTTACGGTGGTAGGTTTCCTGTACCTTTATCGTAAAAGGTACGAGAGGTGCTTTATTAAGTAGCAAGAAGAACGAGTGTTCTTGTTACAAGGGAGCAAACAACTGCCTATCAGTGATAACCGCTAACGGATTCTGGTAACGTGCGTTAAAAGACTTTGATTAGATTTTTGTGGTATTTATTGAACATTCTTCGTGACTTCGGATGGCAGTACTATCTGAAGAAATTTGCGGGATGTTTCTGATCAAACAGGATATTTCTTGATTACCGCCGATCACAAAAAGGAAATCTTACAATGCACATTATTGAAACGTTTCTAAGATTTCCGACTTTTATTAGAAGCGCGTGCTTCCCTTTTTACGATTTATAGAAGAAGCGGTAGATCTCCCAACAGAAGATGGCTGATACTATACAGCATACACAGGAGGTAGGTTTTGCTCGATATCTAGTAGACAGGAGCTGTCTGTCAGTCAGTACTCCCTCGCGTTACCTTCGGAGAGCGGATGTATTGTCAGAATAAGCCCTCTTCTCGCTTCTTCTTTTGTCCATCTCTCTCACCCTGCTGGCTCTCGGGATATCCTTCCGTTTCCTCTCAAAGACCCGTTCCTTCGCCAACGTATCCTTCTTCCTTCAAATCCGGGCTTCTTTTCAAAGGAACAGAGATATCCTTCGGCGATATCAAACCGCCGCTCAATGGATTCAGCCACTGAATCAGGTAGGATTTAGTAATTTTTTTCCCTTCCTGTCTCGCGACCGCCGTCCGAACGTCCGTCGTGCACGATCTTGTGTATATATCACACGCGGAGGATACAGTGTGAGAGTGGGTGGAAACAATTTCTCGTCATCCCGTTGCGACTCTTATCTTCAGCAATGTCGTTCGCCTTTCGCGAGTTTGAAACTCGAACCGTTAAAGCCGGTGATCGGCTTGTTCGTCATCTCGTTCCCCATCTCCTTCGTCTTCTTTACACTTCGCGATATTTTATTTCTCTCTCCCGATTCGACGACTCTTACTCTCAATTAATTGCGTTCTTACGTTTCGCATCGTAAACGCGTGAGCAGAATGCCATCGACCGAGTTCTGAGAAAGAGAGAGAGAGAGAGAGAGAGAGAGAGAGAGAGAGAGTAGAAGAACTCCACTTCTTTCGTCTATAAATGCCACTTATTGGAAAAATGTTGAACACCTGATGTATAATAATTTAAGATTTAATCGCGTTATACGGCGAGAATGTAAATTAAGCGACGTAGGATACGTCATCTTTAATTTCCGGATGAGAATTTTTTATACTTTATACATAATAACGATATTGGAAATTTATATAAAGGGGAAAATTATATAAAATTTGACTATGCAAAATTAAAATACATTTTGACATTATTCTTATTATAACTACATTTTTAGAAAGTAAACACAATTTCTAATATAATAACGCATCATGCACGATCATTATAAAAATCATTATAAAAATCATTACACACACATAATTATTTCTCATACTATTACACTATTACAAAAAATTTTCGAGTTAATAAAATAATGAATAAAATAAGAAACTAAAGAATAAATGTGCAATAAAAAGCATATGTAAGTAACTTTGATAATTAATATATATATATATTAAATAAATAAATATGTACATATATATATATATTTTTTAATTATAATATTAATATTATAATATTAATATATAAAAGTATTATAAAAATCTACACTACAGTAAATTTTGATGCAACTTACAATCTCTATAAGTTCTCTTTTCTATGTCGACAAAAAAATTAAAAATAATAGCAATTTTAATGCAAAATTAATGTGCAATCGCGTTAACAACGGCCAACTTTCACAGGTATCATCGGTCTGTCGATTACAGCATTCTTCACTTTATGGCTGACCTATGCGTGACGTGACTACTTCGCTACTCATGATTGCGCGATCGCGTTCATCATCTCTTGCGGCATAGTGACTCATTCGCATCCGATTGCACAATGACAAGCCGTGTAAAAATAAAGGTACGCTATCTACCAACGATGTTGCGGATGTTTGTTATTTGCGTTACATCATCAGGATGTGATTCGAAATTATTTTACTTATTAAAGAAATTATTTATTTATTCCTCGACCGGTCTCATCGCAATCGCTATTTCTGTGATATTATCATATTAGCATCTCTAAGCGAGCATTCTTTTGTATATGACGGAAATAACTGGCTATCTTTCACTCTTTCTGTCATCTTCTCATTGAAATATTCCATTTTTTCTGAAAAATAGCACTATTTTTTGAAAAGGTAAAACGCTTCAGAAAAAAAATATTTAATGCCTTCTTTGTTTCTCACATATTTCTTTTAGTAGTAGACTTTGTTTTTCGTTAGAATGATGATATTTCCGTACGAAATTTATCTGGCGCGAAGTGTCAGAAGTCGGCGATCGTTTTACTAGCCGAGTTTTAGTTGGAAAAAGAAATGATTGTTCTGCAATCGTGTCACAGAGCATTTGCATGTGAATTCTACGATCTCTTTCCTGGCCTCCCCGGAGTTAATTAAACGCCTCATAGTTTTCGGAGTGGGTTGACGGAGTACGATTGCTTCTGGCACCAAGTGGACGATCCAACCCTACACGAGAGCGTCATTTAATAACCGCTTAGAATGAATTCCTGAAGCTCCCAAAAGAGAACATAAAAAAAGAATCGCGTTCTCGCATAAGATTATGTTGCGTTGGTGTGTCGTACACCCTTTTAACATTAACATATTTATTAAAGCTTTTAGCGTTTAGTACTCCTCTATGTTAATCTATTAAAGAATGTCATTTAATTAACGTCACGTCTTTTATTAATAATATTTTTTTGGAGACTGCAAATATATAGATATTGACACAATTAATTAAATTTCTAATGATTATGAGTAAATTTAAGTAATTGGCCCAATATCTTTTTGCAGTTTTCAGAAAGATATTATTTTAATAAAAGACGTGACGTTCATTGAATGATATTTTTCAAAAAAAATTAACACAGAAGAATACTAAATGCTAAAAGCTTCGAAATTATTAACGAATATATTATACTATTGTTGCCATTTTTTTCTATCTACTATTATTTCTTTGTTATATTTATAATTTCATTATTTTATACACCAACTCTTGACCAAATTGATTCGAAATGAGCGTTAATGGGACCGGGAAATAGGTAATAAATAACGTCTCTTTTTCATTACGCTTGTACTATTTATTATTTATAAAATGCATTATTAATATACATTAACGCATCACATCGTCGTTTTTTCATCGTATATCGGAATAAATATTTGCAAATACACTATGACGAAATCGTTTTCGATCAAAACTTTGTAACCCGTCAGTCATTTCAGCGGGATAATCGAATTTAGTGACATGTGTGGGCGATTTTGCGATTCCGTCAACAATGTAGAACATAAAAGCGACATTGATAAGTTCATGGCGGCGTGCGTAAAAGCTTCGAAACATTTTTTTCCTATATTGACATCATTCATTGTATTGGCGTCGCGAAAGCTTTCCGAGCACGTCGTATAACTTCGAGAGCCATCCCATGCTGTTGGATCTCGGTTCTTCGACGAAGTCAATGTTAATAATCGATTTCATATCGGACATGGGGTCTCCGCAATGCCTTCTTGCACGAAGTATTTGGGAAAGAGTCTTACAAGAGATTTCGGAGAAAGAGAGAGAGATGTATAATACATTTGAAATATCCTCTCACGTGATTTTTCACATGATGTGACACGGAATTATTTTTTTTTAATAGTATATTTTTATTTTTTGGCAACTGATGATATTTCTCCATGAATTAAATTTGTACTTAAGAAAGATATAAATAATTAATATATATGTAAATATATTATATATATATATGTAACATATATACATGTGATATTTATAAAAAATATATATTTTTTTAGTGATATTTGTATAAATTATAAGAAGTTGTTCACTAGTAATATTTTTTTATATTTTTCCAAAAGAAAGGCCAAAAATTATACATACTCATCTCTATTTTGTACTATGTTTCTATTTTTATCTACATTCTTGCTACCTACGTTCTTGCTTCGGTATTCGTATATCATTATCTTCTTTTAACCGAATACTTTTGTATGGGACTAATTTTGCTGAAGCAACAATAATTTGCACAGCAAGTGCAGACGTAAAGCATTTATCCATCGATACGACCATCAATCTTGACAAATCAGCAAACGACTTGTCACTGGGTGATACAGTAGCAATCGGCATGCGGTTTCGTGTATGATGTCGATGTACAAATCGGTGGACAAATTAGCCAAACTAAGGCATGTATTTACATTTTCTGATTACGATTTATCGTTTATACAATTTACACGATTTATCGTTTATATAATTGAAATTACATATATAGAATAATATACATCAAAATTTAAAAAAAGAATAAATGTATTATGTAATTAAATTAACTACTATGGTTTTTTCTAAATTATTTACTTGCACTTTTAAAAAATCATAAAAAAATAGCATTAGTTTTAATTTAAAAATTCTTCTATGAACACTCAATTAATTTATATTTATTTATTTTTATTTTTTTTTGCTTTTAAAAATTCTCAATTATTTTAATAATCTGTTGAGGCGAAAAATATAAAAAGTTCTGATAACTTTATTAGCATCTATTAGCATCTGTTAAAGAGAATATTGTAATTATTTCAAAATAAAGAGAATTCGTGAGATATATTTTTATTTTTACCAGGCTATATTAGAGAGTAACCAAATTTATTTAAAAAAAAACTTGTGTGTACATATCACTAAAATACAACAACTGGTGATCGACGTTTTACCTTCATTTCTAACGATAAGTAAAAGAAAATCGTAGCTTATTAACGAGTTAAATGCTGCTTCCGAGCAAACAACCGTTTTGCTGATAACGCGCGTTGGTTTTCGCATATTTGGGGCTTCATTGATCATGCAGAAAATCACTATCCGCGAATGCGAGAAACCTCGACATCCATCGATTCGATTGGCCGCGCGATCGGCCAGCGCATGGACGCCTCGTTCCGCGAGGGATGATGATACCGCGCGCGAGTCGCGCGGGTAGGTACCGCGTGTCCGTGGCGCGCACGTATACACGCGCGTACACGGAGTCCCGGCACACACACGCACACACGAGCACGAACGGGGACACGGAAAACGGATGATCAGGAATTGAGGCAAGGTTGATAGTCCTGGATAACAGTGACGCAAGCGCAGACGCGACAATACCCGGTCGATGTTGGCCGGGGCTGGCTGACTGGCTGGCTGGTGGTAGTCGAGGATATATATCTCTCTCTCCCTCCTCCTGCCTCCTCCTTCTCTCTTTCTCGCTCCCTTTTTCTCTCCACCCTTGCCACCCCCGCAGATATCCTCGTTCTGTCGAGCCTCTCTTTCATCGTGCAACCCTTTCCTCTCTTCTCGCATTTCTGCAACTCGCGCTTCTCCTTCTCGTTCTTCCATGGCTCCTCGTTGTACCATTTGTTTCTACGCCGTCGCTCTGTCTATCCACTGGTTCATTTCTAGAAATGATGCGACGCTTTCGTCCCTTTTTTCACTTCGCTCCACGTCGCTCCTCGCCCCCTCTCACTCTTTTGGGACTGTCTGGCGTATCCTCCTCTTACTCTCCCTCAACTTCGTGCCTCTTTCTCTCTTCCTCCAGTTCTGTCGCGGTATTCCGTATCTCGAGTCGTCGCCATTTTGAAAGTAGAGGGATCAACCCCATGGCCTCGATGACCGGAGAGATGTCGAGGTCGAGGGCTAAAAGTTTACCTTCGAAGGTTGGAGCCTTCGATCCAGAAAACGACGTATTCTCAAGGATCCGCTAGTCCTGATTAAACAATTTTTGAAATCGTTTGACAACTCGATTTATCATTCAGTTCTAAAAAGATTGTATTATCAGGAAGGATAAGAATTTATCCTAAATTTATGACATATTACTTCAATCACGCTGATGACTCTCGATTTGTTAATCAGTGCATTATTTTGTGTTGAAAGGGATACGAAAAATATCTCTTCACTTCTCAATATGTTCAAATCTCACTCGCTAAACGTTTATATTTGGAACAAAGAACGTATTTTGAAGAAAGAATGTTAAATAATCCCACGAGAAAGAGTTGAAAAGGGAAAGAGAAAGGGAGAGAAAAAGAGAACAAAAATTTTTTGCTTTTATTTATTGTAATTCGCGTATCCAATCACTTCTGCGCTCGAAAAATATGAAAAGATTGTGATAATAGTTTCTTTCACAATAACGTATACTCGATATCCGCGTACGATCAACCATTGTACTTGTTAACTTCTGCATTATCGATTGTTTAAACTTTCCGATATTAATATTTATGTTCCATTCTGGAGTTGGACAACTTTTTATTATTTATTTTTCATTACTTCAACGTAATGGATGGATTTATTATATTTATGTGTGTACTTCGAAAGAATTTTGTTTTTAACGGTTTGGAAGTAACAAACTGAATCTCTCGTTTAACGTCAGCAAATTTCAAAGTCAAGTACACACAGAGTACACGTGTAATCTTCTACGGAAGGTCGAAGGGCATTAAATGTCTCGTGCGCCATTTTGGCATCACCTACGCGTCGACTCGTCTTCGTGGGTGTATATTCCAGCTGATGCTGATGTATGCCGAATGTATCGGATCCCATCGAATATACAACGATCTACTGACGCCCATGCAACGTTCTGGATATCAATGAAAGCTCGATCGAAATTGAATAAATCGAAGTGGCTGACGTAAACTCATTGGTCTTCGACGGCGTACGAGCGAAAATTTAAAGAGAGCAAATGGCTCCGTAGCTATTTTATATTACGGTTTCATACTTGTTTTTCCGTGTTGACGTCAGTCAAAGAACGATGTACAGACTCGCCTCGTTGTGAAAATTGCTCGTAACAACGTGAACGGGAAGAGAAGAGGCGAGTTATTTTTTTTCTTGTAGCATAAATACCGTTATTAGTATTCTATTTTATCGTCGCACGTTCATATGTTGCAGTACCTTTATTCGGCAAGCAAATATGTATTTTTCTCTGACGAGACAGCCTGAAACTGGAAACGCTCCGCATTCAGTATGCGGAAAAAAATATTGCTCGCGACTTTGTAAAATAAACACCACAGAAATTGTTCTTTTCGACGTGAAACATCAACCGGACTGTGTTTTTATTCGTATCGCAGAAGAAATTCGATCCCATAGAATTAATGCAACAGGAAATAACATTGTGCTATCATGTCTGACGTGACATCTCTGGCGTGAAACTGCTTCTACCTTCTATACAAGATCATTGACCCTTCCCTTCGAACAGATATCGAATACCCGCGAACCAATCGACGAGAAAGGTCATCGGCTCGTTGGTTCAACGTAAGGGCAAGAGAAACCGTGCAAAACGCGCATGTGAAAATAACTGAAGAGGGACAACTGCAATAAAAAAGACGGGAGCAAATACAGCAAAGTAAAGCAGAGCTAATGTCGCGTGCACTTAACCACAGTTACGTATTCCAAAGTTGTCATTTTTATCCAGCGAGAGAGCTCTCTGTTTCCTCACACTACCACCTCTTCCGTGTCCCTCTCTCTATATTCCCTCTGTTCTCTCTCGCTTTCCAACACGCCGATTGGACGGGAGCTTACGAAAGTTCCAGGTATCCTGGAGAACCGCCCACCGGTCCTTCTGTCGCCGGGAAAGTTTCGTCATTCATACTATAGCAGGATGGGTTACATTACTACTAATATGGTTGTTGTATACTTGGAAGATCGGTCTAGTCATTTTTAAAGGTCACCAAGATATTTCGCGGAACTCGGCAAAGAAATGTCATCATTTCAATAATCGTTTCCACGTATCAGTTGAGAAGAGGAAGAAAAATGGATTTAAATATTTAATACGGAAAATATATGTAATACAGAAAATAAAATAAAATACGAAAGTCTCCTCATAAAGGTATTCGTCAATTTTTTAAAATAATGCGTGTTTAGAGTCAAATACGGAATACTTTAACATAATCTTCTTTTTGCTTGTTTCTGCTGAGAGGCTTAGAATCTTATACCTTTGCTTCGAAAAGTCCCTGCCCTTCCTTCATTTGATTGAATTAAAGAAAAAAAGAATGTTACCTTTTAAGCCGCTTAAGCTAAATTAACAAGCAGTACTTTTGATAACATTTGATTCTTGTCGTGATGTGGAACGTAATTGTTGTCACTACTTGCTGATATTTAGCTTTCGAGCTAATAATAAATACGATTTTGTCGTTCGTTTTTCATTGAACTTCGTTGCCTTTGTAGACGAAAACTCAAATATTCGTTACACTCTTTCAAGTATCTTTCCTAAAAGTGAATTTTTAAACGATGCTCGAAACCCACGTAATTAGACTCTGGCCCAGTAGAACATATTTAACAAGAGCTTATCCGGGGTAGTAAAAAAGTTTCGGTTAAAAAAGCTCCATTAAATCTGGCGGCTAAAGATATAGAGGTATTATGGAGACGCGCAGAAGAGTCGTTTAATTTATCACCTACTTAAAGTCCAACGATCTCGCGAATAGAAGGCCTTTTTTAACTCTGGTTTCAATCTGCTATCTCTTCCTCGCACTGTGTTTCCTTCTCTCTCACTTGATCAACTTTCTTGCCAATTGCTTGTCCTTCGACTTTGAATTGGAATTCTATAGAACGCTCGTAAAAGGATACGTTTCGATCTTGCTAAGCAAGGCGATACACGTTTACACAAAAGACCGTACCTTTAGTGCGAATTTTACTCCTGTCGAGCGACGATATGGAGTCTTTCCCTACGTAAAATTTTATGTGAAGTAAGAGATATATAAAGTATCTCTTCAAGAAATATTCTTATTACGAAAAGGTATTGCTTGACAAGAAATTATCAATGCACTCCTGAGCTTAAAAACAGAGCTTAAAAAACATTATAAGATAAAAACATTAGAGATAGAAGATATACAAGCGTGGATATTTAAACTTAGAAGATAATAATGAGAATGATTTTTATTCTAACTTTCTCCTTCTTGGAATAACATATCCAATTTTATAACAGTAACATGATATATCTAAAATAGTTAAAGATATAGCTTTATAAAACTCACTCAAAGCTTACACTCATTTACGATCTACCTTTTTATATTCTTTGTTAATCTTACGGTCTTTGCATTGTAGATTTTTAGTTAATCCTACATGTTATTTCTTTTATTCTAATATTTTAAATATGCTTTTTTTCTTTTTTTATATAAGTATTTTTTTGTAGTTTGAATCCTCTTGTTTCTTACTTTTTTGTTTGTATTATTATTTCTATCTTGTTTTCCTCATACTATTCGTATAAGATTTTTACTTCGTGTGCAGACTCTCTCTAGAGAGTCAGCTCTAAGCTATCAATGAACGCTGTTACTATTACTAGACCATGTTATAGTATTACCAGCCCTTGAGGAATGATCACATGCGCGCATCACGTTACAAAAGCTATAAACTATATCGTCACACGCCTTCGTTGCAGTCAACCGATGGAATACCCGCAAGGGACGATGCTATTGCGTCGCCTAACGAGACCTGATGTCTCAATTTCCGAAAGGACGTACGTCTCGCGACAGGGGGCGATTGCGTTGTGGGGGACGACGCCCCGTGCGACGAGGGGTGATACAGACCTGATAAGGCGCTAAAATAATATACAGCCTCGGCTCGGGACGGGAATCTCCTACGTAATGCCCCTCTTCGTGCTCATTCGTTTCTTTTTCCCGTCTGGGAGCTTGCTCCCTCCTTCCTTTCTCTATTTTTGTCCCTCATTTTGCCCCTCCTCTTCTCTTTCTCTCCTATCAATTCACCACCACGCTTTATCCCCCTTCCTCCCTCGAATTGTTTCTCGATGCTATCCGTGACTCTCCAGTTTGTTAGGGGGATTTATTTGATTGAATATCGACTGCTCGAGTAGCCACCCACGAGTTATAACGGGTGTATCAGTAGCGCACAGATTCCGATCGCGTAGGGGGGTGAAAAGACACCCCCGTAATGTACGCGGGGAGAAAGAAAGGCGCGTATTTATTGCTTCTTGGGCGGAGACTGATATCGACGCTTATTATGTCCTCGACGATATCGATTATATATGCCGAGTAATTGGCTATTAATATGTCTCATGTTTAAAAAAATCTTGATATTTAGTTGTATATCTGCATGAAAAAAAATATATAAGATGTATAACGCGCGAAAGAAAAAGAAGAAAAAAAACACTAATATAAAGTTAGACTAATATAAAGTACTTTGTTTCTTATTGTTCTTTAGAAGTACTCTTCAATGCTGATGAAGCTGAAGTACGTCGACTTGAACAATTATTGAGTTAAAGTCATAGAAGCATAATAATTTGAAAATAAGGTTTGTTCCTTTCTAGAAAAGCTTTCTTTTCTTATTAAAGTTGAAAAGTTGCCAAAGTTAGTATTTCTTAATTACTTTATAGTTGCAGTGAGAAACTAAATTTCACGAATGTGTTCAGGGAAAAGTTTAGAAAACTAGAAAGATTCGTAAATCGCTATTAATTGACGTTTGCAGAATATTTAACAATTTTGTATAAGCATTATTATTTTTATATATTTTTTATATGTATCTTTTAGAAAATTTATACGGATACTTTATATTTGTACTTAATTAGGTACAAATATAAAGTACCTGTACAAATTGTTTGAATATAGAAAATATTAAAACTTTAAAATATTAAAATTAAAATTTTAATATTTTCACATATTTTAAATATTAGTTTTCTGATTGTTCGACATTGAATTCGAACAGTCAGATATTGAATTTTTTATTTATATAAAATAAAGATCTTCACAAGTTTTTAGATGTTGTGTAAATCTGTTGTAATAAAACATTAGTAATAACATTGACTATAAACATTACCTGTAAAATAAATTGACAATAGGACGAGCATTAATTCGGTAACACTTTAATCGAGAGTATTCGAAATAATCACGCGACTCTCTAGTGATCATATTTGCGCACAGCCTCGAGCGGTTTATCGGTTTTAGAGGCAAACATCTTTCGTGGACAATAGAAAAATAGCTTTTCTGACGACGCATTCTACCGTCAAGATGTAGCTGTACTATATTTGTATCAATGCCAAGATTTTTTACAGAGAATTTACTAATAAATAAATGCAAGTTAGAAAGCTGCAATCTAAATACACACATGAATATTGTTAATTTAATTCAATAATCCGCATAATCTTAAATAAAAACTCTCAATTATAAATTCTCATATAAATCTTAATCAAAAAAGGGAGGGAAGTAAGTGAACTGCTTAGTTTCTCGCTTTAGATAGCTACACTCCTGTATGGCACGGACGCACACGCTTTCGTAGGGAAGTTCGCATAATAGACCCTAATCCGAATCTAAATCTGAGCTTACGAGATAAACAGTCTATTAGGGAGGACAGGACGTTGCAGCGAACTCGCTCAAAACCTCCAGGGGGTCGGGAAGAAGGATGGGAATAACGGCTACATCAAAGGTATCGGATTGACGAGGAGAATCCCCGCACTGTGCCACATACCGGTTTATAAACCGGGAAACGCAGCCCTCTTGCAACAATCGTCAATCGCGAACAATCGGATTGAAATGAGCTTTTCTTGGAAAATTGCGAAAAAATTCAATGGTGAGAAGAGAGTTAGGTGGGATTTCGAGGGATCGTGTCGATTCTCCATGAAAAATTAACGGAGGGTCGATATATCACGACGAGAGCGCAAATTTCGATATCATTGAATCGAAGCGACGGTGGATAAATCTGCCTTAAAAAAAAAAAACTTGAACAAATTGATTTAAATCTGGTTTCTCAGACTTTAAATTTTACTCTCGCCAATTCCTAAAAGAGCCACTTTATCGTTTAGCACTGCAATCTCCAATTAAATAGGCATTTGCAACAATTTTTCAGAATTCTACACGAAGTTTTGTAATAAAGTAATGGATTTAAATAGAATAGTGTATTATTCCATGACAAAAATAAAATACTTTTATAGTAAAGTGCTTTAGTTACATGTTTATGTATTCTTACATCTTGAATTTATTAGTTTTCGAGCTAAATTAAAATTACTTATACGATTATATGTTATATGATTATATATTATATAATACAGATTATAATTTTGTCGATATTCACATAGATTTTTTTTTAGGGTGCACTTGACTTGAATGCCGTTCACTTAATTATTGGCAATATTTCATTACCGAGTCATACCATATATTCGGGAATCTACGCGATTGAATCTGTGGTGCAAATGGTTTTAAAACTCCGATAACAGTCGGATATTTAATAATCTGGTCGTAATACGAATATATCTCGTTATACTTTTTGTTATACAATAAAAAAAGAATGTGTACGAAATTGCATACTAAATCTTTTGGTTGGTACATATTTCGTGTCTCACATTTACTACGAGTTGTTCAGGTACGTCTGAAAAATAGTCCGTAGGTCAATGATAGTTATCAATCATGTATTTTGAAGAATATATTCTTTTTACCGATTATGCAGAATTAATTGTCCCGTTTTTGCGATTGCAAAGTCTCAGTTTTATGTTAAATATTTTTATAAATATTTTTTGCATCATATCGTATTATTTTACGTTATATTGTTCGATAACATAATGTCAAATGAATGAAAAATACTCGCGATGTCGCTTAAATTAGACGTGAAAATATTGCATTTTTCCAATATATCCTGACTTTCAACGGAGAGCTATTCGAAATGTACCGCCAGACACGTTAACGCTCTCTCTCTCTCTCTCTTTTCTCTTCTCTCTCTCTCTCTCTCTCTCTTGCAGGACTATATTTTGTTACTCTATATTATAAAATTATATTCAGTCTATTATAAGTTGTGACGTGGGACGCGAATCAATACATCGACAGGCGGACATTCATTTGAGAAACGCATATTTGCTGTATCATTGTTTAATATCAGAGGCTATCGATAATTAAGGAAAGCTACGTAGGTGTTATCAAATTTAATGCCAATATACGCGTCGACGTAGGAGGTTAATGTCGCTGAATGGCAATTTCTTGTCGTTCTATTACAAAGAGCTATTACCGCAGTCTCCGGAATCAGTCGAAGTTGCGAACGTAAATTTAGTTCGGAAACTTGCAGTGCTTGTGGTTGTTACCGATTACGGGTATTAAAATTACCGAAGAAACTGATGTCGCGCTAAACAAGCATCAGTCTATGAAAAAAAAATATTTTAATTTTTCATTTGAATTTTAATTTCTTCACGTTCTATCTGATTTTTTAACGGTCAATAAAAATGTTTACATTTACTTTTTAAGCAATATTTCAAATTAATCGGTAAATATTTGCTAATTCCTCGGAGTAGTATCAGACTGTAGCATCTATTCAACTAATAAAGGGTTGCAGAAGACCAATTTTAAGTATATACTCCATTCAAAATGCCATTAAGAGCTCCGTCTAGCTCATTCGTACAGAACATTTCTCAGCGTATATTAAGCCATCAGCTAGTCGAGGGCGGTATGATTGACGAGCCCTTAAACGAAATGGGATTAATGCGCATACAAATTTCGGAGTCCCGAGGGAGTTCATCCCAACTCGTCGATAATAATTATTATTAATGATGAAATTAGTGGGCGGCCGCGTGCCGTTGATTTAGTTCTAAAACGATCCGTGAAAAATCGAGAAATTGGCATCTACTACTTGCAGATCATATTTACAATGGCCGGGTACAATTTAGATCAGCCACAAATTAATCAGTAATTAATGAGTAATTAATGAGTCCTAGAAACCTAATTATGTACATATTTAATCCGCAAATTGCATAAATCGAGAGAAGAACCAGAAATAAAAGCAATATTCAAATTTGTCGTTTAAAATACACATTTAATAAATAGAATTAAATTAATATTTGTTCTTGTTCCGTGGTCAGCGTAAATGTATTACGATTTACTGTGGTTTTATTGTCTATTTATTTTTCACCTTGCACAATTGTTCGATTTAGTTTGCTACTTTGCGCGTACTTTGTTCGCTCGCACACGCAACGCGATGCGACAACGCCTGGGGATAAAACTCGTGACCGCGTCACGCACATGAAGCGTACGACAACGTTTAGGAGACCGAATGTCCTAAATCGTACGCGTACGCAACAACGCCTAGGAGAATGTATTCTCTGATGTCGCGTAACTCGCACGTCCACTGATCGATATGAGAGTCAATTGAAAACACCGAATGTCGAAGACTTTCTGCCAGAGAATACTCTTCCGACCTCCTCGCGCTCTTTATATATTTTCTTCTCCTCAAACTTGGAATCCACCCATTGGCTGCCTGACATTAAATCTGCCACAAACTGTTTACGAATAAAAGTTTCCCCTTGATCTGGCGCCGCGGAGTTGCAAGGACAATCGGAACCGCTGTCTCAGATCTGACCGCGAACCCTTTCATTGTCGTCCGCGGACTCTCTTCAAAGGATCAGACGTGCACGTAAGTGCATAGCGTGACGGGTTTGAACGGTTTTGATGTATTTTTATTATTGGGTCGTGCACGACTAAACGATATACGCAACAGCTTTATTAAAATTATAAGTGCTTACATAATATTAGAAAATACTTCAGTTAACCGTTTTGTATTTTTTTATTCTATGCATTTCCTCTCGGTGATAATAATCTTTATAAGAATATAAAAAAACTGAGATTTCGTTGATGGGGAAGTTGAGTGTTGTATTTATTTAGTATTTTACAATATCTTTGATAACTTGCTAAGAAGGGCAATCGACATCGGAGAGAGAATTAATTACGAAGCCTGAGAGTTTCCAGACTTCAAAGGATGCAAGTAAAGTATTTCTCGGAAATGGAAATGTAAATGATGGCGTGGGTATGTGCAAACGTCAAATTTTCGAGCCATTTTGCCAGTTGTGCTTGTTAGAGGTGAAATTGGCACACGGCTATATATCGCACAAAGGAACTTCTATAAAACTGAAGAAACTCCCGCGCCGTTGATTTGTGTACCGCACGCAGAATTCAGCAAAATGTACTCTGTAACTTTCAGAACATATTCCTCGGGAAGCTGTTTCCCAGGGAAAATCATAGCTCATCGCGATTTCAAAGACGTAATCTTAGTCAGCGAACTATTTGCCTGGTGTTGGAACTCCCTCTCGCATATATACATCTTCCTGATTTAACATCTCTCGCAGACGCTATCGTTTACTTAATTTCTGTTTTATTAATTTAATTAAATTCATTTCAATTTGAATTATTTAGTTACTGATCATTATAGAAATGCGAAATTATAAGACACGAGGATCTCCGTCAGTAATTATAATATCTCTATTTTAATTTGCTTGGACGATCGTGCATAAATTTATTATAATGCGATTACTTAAGAAATTAATTATTTATGAAATAAAAAGAAATTCATAAAAGCACTTAATGCGAAAGTGTTAAGTTTTACGTCAAATTTACATCAAATTTCTTCCATTATTTCAAAATAATTACGTACAACATTTATTATCATTGGACACACACACACACACACACACAC
Source organism: Crematogaster levior (assembly GCA_901521435.1). Taxonomy (NCBI): domain Eukaryota; kingdom Metazoa; phylum Arthropoda; class Insecta; order Hymenoptera; family Formicidae; genus Crematogaster; species Crematogaster levior. The sequence continues at coordinate 363,217 of CABEGB010000158.1, forward strand.
GCGCGCGCGCACGCACATATTTATTTTTATCCATATTTATATCCGATCTCAAAAAATTGAGGCAGCAGTTTGCTTATGCAGGAAAGCTTTTTAAAGGGAGATCTTCTTTTAGCAGAAACTCGATTATATTATTCTCGCGAGACAGAAAACGAAGGAAATCCGCTCGAAGAGGGCTGGTATAATATAAGCTCGCTATTTCGCCATTCACGAATAGATTTGTTCGGGGTTTCGGAATGAGCTGAGAAATCGTCGCGAACGTTGAATTTTCTCCTATAAAACGCTCCCTAGAGGACGGATACAGTTCTGTTCGCGAAGGGTGAAATCGGTTTCTCGGATTTTACGAACTTTCGATAACTTGCTTCTTTACTCTCTGCCCCCTCTCTCTCTCTCTCTCTCTCTCTCTCTCTCTTTCTTTACTTCTCTTCATTCTTTTTTCAACTTTCTTCTCTCACATTCTTATGTCCCTCACTAAGATGTTTGACGGAACTTAGAATATAAACGAGCCGAAACCCCTCATCGGGGTACGTCAACTCAAACGCTGGGTGTGGGATGATAGATTGACTCTTTCGACGACATAAATGCGAAGATATAAATGCATTCTTTTGAAAGGCTACGCTAGCGTTTGCCGAAACGATTTTGATAAAATAGTTTCAAACAAAAACGATAAAAAATTCTTGCAGTGTATATAACCGATATGCGCAATTTTATGTTTTCTTCTTTCGAAAAGGAAGAAGGAAAAAAAAACACGAATAAACATAAAATTGCACACTTTGGTAGTCATTACTGTGTTACATTGCGATCTATGATTTAGCTTCTTTTGATGTAATTTAAAATTATAGAAAACTTTGTGTAAATTATATTGAAATAAAATTAAACAGTCAAAATAAAATATTAAGATACTTGAAGAGAGCTGTACGAAATATTGATTTAAAAAGTCAATATCATCTCTCTGAAAGTAATTAGAATCATATAGGATTATTGGAACCGTACAAGGATTCGCTATTTCCACATAAATTCGTTATTTCCACATGTTTCAGGTCGATTTCGGTGACGTTTTCATACCATCTGACTTGAAGGTACCGAAATTGCAAGTACTTCCTGAATTTTCGAGATTGGCGCATGGCCTTCGCAGCGGCAACATCAGTATTCTAGACAGCAAAACTATCTACATTCCAAATTTGCATTACGACGGTGGCGGACCGGACGCTTACTTTTGGGTAGGCAATGGCTCAGAACCTAGTCGTTTTGGTATCAAGGTCCCCAATGAAATGGGCAGGTTAGTTGAGACACAAGCAATCTAAAACAATTAACGAATTAATTTTCACAAAACTCATTATCTCTTATAAAAAATGGAGAGAGAGAGAGAATTTAGATCTCTACAAAAAATTATACGAGGAATAAATAAATATCAATTACTATTGAACATAATTTATTTTAAAGCAACAAGTTAATATTTTTACCTTTTAAAAACTTATTTCAACTTTAAGTGACTTTATATAATTATTTCTAATAATATAGATTTGATTTTCTTTATTTTGTACATATACTTTAAGAGAATAATATTATCTTAGATTTGGTTGGAAAATAATAATGTTTGTATAAAAGTCCTGGACTTTAATTTAAAACATTTTATTTAAGTTACTCAGACTATAATATATTATTAATCGCATCTAATCTATTGACAGAATAGTGCCATTAAGAGCATACCAAGGAGAGGACATCGAGATCGTCTTGCCGGGGAATTTGACGGTATACGACATCAACTGGCTCGCGGTGTGGTGCGTTGAATATAGACACAATTTCGGGCATGTTCTAATTCCAAAGGACCTCGACGTTCCTCCGGCTCTCGGCCAGACGAAAATTACGGTAAACCAAAATGAGTTCTCTCCAATCCGCCGGTCTGATACACCTCAAACTTTCGTATCCTCATTAACGCTCACCATGAAATGATAATATACGCGACTCTTTGATATACACGATGAAAAGCTTCGTTTTAATGGAGATGAATTGAATGCACTGTGAAGAGGGATGTTTGTGTCTTTATATAATAAAATACATGTAGTCGCTAATATTTTAGATTCAATAGAAATCGTTCAGCAAGACTCTTACTTTAGTCAGTTTTAAACAAGTGTACAATATATATCTTCTTAAAGTTAAATGAACTCGAGGACATAGAGATGAGAAGTCCTTAATCCTGCGTCTCCCTGACGATATAACGAAACTATTATCGTTCGTCGTTCAAATTCAACCATTGTTTTCTCTTTAATAATAACGTTGCTCTTGATTTTCAAATGGAATAGCCGCCGTGGTGGTATAATCCAGTAAGTACAACGCGGTCGATGAATGATTTTGCTGTACGAATGATAATCCCCCGTGATGAGGTCTCAGGTCACAGGTTCGCGATTTTTTCTTTTTCAGACAAGCAGCACACCGACGCCTAAGGTGAATAACTGTAAAGAGATGCTAAATGGCCGTATTCAAGTGCAGTGGCAGCAGAAAGGCGAGGATGTCCAGATTCGGCTCTCAGGACGCATCAAGGAAGACCAGTACGTGGCATTCGGGTTGTCGGGTGAGGAAGGCAAGGCCGAGATGATCGGAGGCGACGTCGCCGTGATCGGATATAATAAAAAAACCGGCAAGTTCATCGCCGAGGATTACTACATGTCGCACAAATCTCAGTGCGATGGCAGGAGCGGTGTATGTCCGGATGAGAGAATCGGCGGGAGGAACGACGTGGTGCTGTTGCATGGGGAAAGGAAGAATGGTGTAACAACGGGTACATTTCTATCCTATACGTTATAAACGACGATATTATAATAGGAATGAAAAAAATAATACATGGATAATTACATTTGTTTCCTTTGGCAATTTTATTCTTTCTGCGATTTAAAAAATGATCTTATACAAGAGATACATTTACTTAGTTTATTTATTTAGTTATATAAATTTATCAATTATATAACAAAAATTAACGAAAAAATTTCGATTAACTTAATTATGTATAGTTTAATTTTATTTAAAATAAATTAGAATAATATAAATAAATATAAGTATATAGGAATTTTATAGTTAAAAATCTATTAATAATTGCAATTTATTGTGAGCTAGTGTATGTGTGTGTGTGTGTGTAAAATTATTTTGTGTCAATTTGAATGTTTGTCATATGTTAAGTAAATTAAAGTATACACGAAACAGGAATTATGGTTAATGTGATTTATTTTAATTGCAGTTACGTATACACGTCCGATGAGAACCAACGAGCCAGAGAAGGACAAAATGATTCCGGAAAGGCCAACTAGCGTAATCGCTGCCATCGGAGTTCTAAATTCGCAGGGCGAAGCCAATGCTCATGACAGTTTGGATAAAACTACCGAGGATATTCGTATCGATTTTACGTCGAAAAATGTTCACGAGTGTACAAATTCCCTGTATAATATTCCGGACGAGCCTGATCTTGAACCTTGGACGCCGGTCGTTATTACCAACAAGAATCTTTTCCGTGCAAGAATTGGACCGACTGGTGCGAAAAGAGGATATTCACGAATTACAGGTATTAATTACATGATATTACGACAGAATTATATATCTAATTTGTCCTTATTTTTTAAGTAAATCCATACCATCTTATACTAAATGTACGCAGAATTATTTGATATTATTTATGAAATTTGGAATTCAATTAAAATTTAACCAATGTCTAAAAAAGCATCTTTTTATAAAAATAAGAAATATCTGTATTAATGAATTTGTAGATATATTTTTTACTTAGTCTGTTATTACTATTGTTACTGTTATTATTACTGTTATGTAAAATATTAAATAATATACCATGATAATCTTAAAATTATTTGACTTTTACTTTTATATAGTTTTTATTCTAAAATAGTATTTCGAGGCTAAAATCGATTCTTGATGTAATTTAGGTACACCCTCTTGGGGCATTGCATGGTATATCAATGATTTGCTGATCCCAGAGATCATCGTCGAGCGAGGAAAAAATTATACCTTTATTGTGGAGGGTGGAAACGATCCTTCCAATCCCGCTAGGTGAATCTTGTGATAATACCCTTCAAAATACATATACACAATGCAAGATTAGATTGAATAATATTCCCAATATGACATTGTGAAACACATTATCGTGAATTTATTTTTGATATAGGTATCATCCATTGTATATAACTGAGAGTTCGGTTGGTGGTATCGGACAAAACCCAGAGAAACAAGCGAACGAAAAAGTATTTGCTGGTGTACAGCGTGACCTCGATGGATATTTTCAACCGATCGCAGCGGGCCGTTATTGTGAATGGACCCGTACCACGCTGGATAACGCTGATAATTACAAGACGTTTGAGACTTTCTTCGATACGCTCGAACTCAAGTGCGACAAGGGCGAGCCTGCCAAGCTCATATGGACTGTGGAAATGGACACGCCGGATTTAGTTTACTATCAGGTACAAATTTATGAAGGAAGAGTTAATATCTTGAATGATTATACCTATAAATATATAAATTTTTTAGTGGTAAAGAATCTTATTAAAATTTATTCAATTTTTTTGAGAAGATTTCAAAATATCATATACTTTCAACTTTTTCTTATTCAGTGTTACACGCACAAACGTTTGGGCTGGAAGATTCATGTCGTCGATCCGGGACAGTCGCAGAGAATTAGTGGTGTCAGTCCAATTTTGCCTGCTTTTACGATGTTTGTGGTGTCCATCATCGCACTTCTTTTATTCTCGAGATGAATCATTGCATTTTCTTTTTTCAACGCGGAACAAGTAATAGAAGACAAAGATGACAAAACACATACAACAGATACGGAAACTGATCGATTTAAGATGATTACGAAAGCTACAACAATGTACACACGATTGTTAAATCGACGAAACACATACAAGGTTGTACGAAAGTATTTAGTACATAAGATCTAATTGTAAGGTAAAAGATTAGCAAGATATTTTTAAGACCTATCAGATTCAATATTTCATATTATATACATATGAGATATATATTATCATACATATATACTTATATACACAAGTACACGCATACACATATACATGTATGAATATGGACGCAAAATTTCCATACTCTTTAATAATAATTGAAAATAATCGAACTGACAATAATAGAAGTGGGTAACTAATGAAATTCTGACAATAATCATGATCAGGACTGAATAATCAATGAAATTCTGACAATAATTATAATCAGAACTGAATAATTAATGAAATTTGGACAATAACGAACAATCGTTTATTATTAGGGGAAGAATATGTCAAAATGATATTCGGGAACGAGCTAATTAGCATGTAACTATAGATATAAATTTGATGCGGAGAAATGGAGGTGCATCAGCATGTACAATGTAAATTTTGCACAAAACTATAGTTGATCTTAATATAACTTTAAATCGACGCTAATACGTAAGAAATACATTTATAAATGCTGTCGACTTGACAATAATACGTAGAGTAGTCAATCGAGGAAAAGAGAGAGAAAGAGAGATTAACGAAATGTGAATTATGTACAAGAAAGTAAGGAAAAAGTAAGTACTTAAGGGTGATGTGCAAGTTACAAACTATCCCCTATACGTGTAACAATGCTATAATATGTATATACTATAGAGTGGACCTTCCTAAAACGGAATGAAAGTGTAAAATGTGCCTTGGGTACAGATAATAAATGTCTTTAATTACAAGGATTAGGACCCACTCGGCAAAAGGACACCGTCTAGTACTTTGGAACTGGTCTCTTGTGCGCGAAGCGCGTCGTATGAATAAAGCTACGACTTATTTTTTATAGTCAAGAATATCATAGAAGAAAAATCACTTCAAAAATCATTTCTTCAAATATTCAATACGGTTTTAATTATATATCTTATGTCGATACAACTGTAATAGTTAAGTAATGTATTCGCGTGTATTTCGCGAATAGCAAGAATAACTCCTACACAAGTACAATAAAGAAAAGAAACATATAATTATTTTTTAAAAATATCAAAAAACGTGGCAGACATTTTATAGATGTAATTCATCGTCGCAAAACGTACAAGGGATATGTAAGACGTGCAACCAAGAGAAATCAGCAGAATACATAATCAAGTTAGGGTAGTGAATTTAGTGTAATGTCTCTCGTGTAATGCCAAGTTTTAAATGTGTGTCCAGCTCCTAAGTGCCGGGGTGTCCACGAAATTCGCAGCAGCAAATTTGCGATTCAATGGCTTATCGCATGAAGACCAGTCTGTATTTAATTACATACGTATACATACACACAAGTACATATACCGAACAGAAACTCTCTGAAACTTACATCTAGCTTTATGAAGGATGAGGCGTTAAAAAAATGAGAAGCGTTATATAGGGACTCGTACTAATTATCGTAAATAAATGACAATAAGAACGTTTAATCGATGTTTGTGTCGCTGAAGTTTCGATATGACAATACTTGAGAGCGATCCCGATCAATAATGAGATCTTTGCTCGAGATGTATGCTATGTCACTATATTTTTCATCCGTACATTTTTTCTTTTTCTAAGAAAACCTTTTGAAAGTAACAGATTCTAGTTTGTAAGTGGATAAAACTCCTACTTCTGTGAATGACAATAATAAATTATCAACTTGCTGGATTTACAATAGAAGCGGGCTGCTCCTAGAAAAAGCTGTTTTCTCTCTTAGACCAGCTATATTCGAAGCTCACAAATTTACATAACGAATTACACGTGTACGAATCAATCATTCGCCCATATAAATGTACGAGATTATAAGCCGTGTATTATTCTGCAATAAAACATAAGTCGTAAGTCGCATAGGTAAAGTGTTCCATTCACATGATGTACGTGTACAGATAATATATAGACAATAACATATAAATAAATAAATATATCATTAGTAGTGTGAGTACAAATAAAATTTTATTATAATTTTAGTAATTAATGAAGTTAAGCTGAAAATGTTAAGAGTTTCAATTCAAATTCATTACAAATAATTAATTATCTTTTTTGATGTTTTTTACATCTTTTTTAAAATTGTTATTTGTCTAAATTAATTATTTTCGCAAAATACGTGAAGTAAGAAACGCTAGAGCACAACTTAATAATCTCCACACATTTCCGAAAGCCGAGTTTTATTTTCTCGCGGTTACTTACCTTATTATTTTGTTATTTCTTCAGTTGGCGTGCATATTTCTATTTTTCCAAGAGCAGCCCGATAACATCCCAAGTTGTTAGTTCATAAGAGACAAATAATAGCTTAGGACCTAAGGGAACTTTTCGGCTATATTACTGTACATTAATAATATAAAAAGAGAATGAAACATGTGTGGAAGCGCCTCCGGAGACTAAATTCAAAATATTAGTCGTCCGGCACAGCATGCGAACGGTTATCGTCAATGTTGTACAGTTTCAAACGTGATTTCGAATTGTTAGTGGTACTTAGCGTGTAACGTTTACAACTCTAGATCTATCTTTGAATTAATATAACTAAAAAAAAAACTATTTATAAGCTTCCATCCATGCACGGTTACTACTGTAAGACACGTGGAGCGACAGAGGTGCGGTGAGATTAGAATGAAAACTTATCGCGTCACCATGTATGAATGCAATTTACGCAATTTTCCATAGGCAGTGGATTTTGATGAAAACTAGATATATAATCACATTAACGATAGGTTTTACAAAAAAGTTTTGGAATGACGTCTTAGCGCATCTTGTGTTGCGTTTTAATTGTAATGCCTTTTTAGATTTTCATACGTTTTTCAAAATCTACTATTTACGCGTGGAAACTTCACGAACAATATCGCGATTTACTCTGAATATACTCTGTAATTATTTGATAATACTGTCGACTTATTAAAGGCATCAATATACTCCGATTAGCAATTATTAGGAAGTTTTTGCAATACTCTGTACGTATCACATACATCTTATCACAAATGTCAGAAGAGAAGTTTTGAAGATTAATGTGAATCACCATGTATTATATTCATTACTCGTTTGATATATGCAAAATTAAAATTAATTAACTCGTTTGATATTGCAAAAGCTTCTCACTTATTTCCATTTCGGCTGTTCTTTTTTATTATTACTGCGATTATTGTATACGTTTTAAAACTGTACAACTAGCTTCGTACTCGCGCAGACTAATATTTCAGACAATATATTGTAAAAACGATCGCTTTAAGCTCGAACGGTCTTGTAACTTCTCGATAGGGAGAATAGATAGCTGTAAGAGTTTGGGATAAAAATTATTTTAAAGTTTGTATAAGCAAGGAACGAAGCGTTGTTAATATGTACGGAACGATGGACTCATCCGCTCTTTTAATACCTTTTCAAGTAATTGCGTCTCGCAAAAATATAAATGTTTTGCGGTATGTGAAGTCGCAATTTCGAAACGGTTGCAGCCAACATCAGCGTTAATTATATCTTCCTTCTATTATAGAGCTATTACTTCAAAAAATTACGAATAATTAATTCCGCAACGAAAAAGGAGAAAAACATTCTTAGAGCTTCATCGAATTGTACTTTACTAATCTCCAAGAAATCAGATCTTTCTTAAATCTCAAAATTTAAAACAACTCTTATATATAAAAGTATATTTGTTGACTTTACTAGATTAGATATCGAATTTAGGAGAAAATTAATACTACTTCGATTTTTACTTAACTTTTTTTATAGCACTTATTAGTTGTGCAAATTAAGCCACGTTACATTTGTTTTTGATCATACTGATTTCATTCGCTCTTTTCTTCGAATATTGATGTGTCATAAATGAAAAAATTGAAGGTTTAATAAACGTCAGTCGATGTTGATGTATCCGATTCTCAGAAAGAATGAATTTCGCAAAAATTGGTGATCTCATAGGAAAAATTTCATAGCAAGGACACTCATTTTTAAGCACTTTTAGATACACCGTTCCGCATACAAAAAGCGCATCCGTACCAGCAGGAAAAAAACCAGGATGTAGCGAGTGAAAGTATTAGCCGACGAACGGAAATTGATCGTCTTGCAGGACTAGCGCGCACGTGTCGAATTGTAATGGGAACGTTGAAATTGTCAACCCTTTCGTTTCTCTTCAGCATTTACGTGTTAGGATAGTTTAACTAACAAACTAACTCTACTAATCGTGTAATCGTTATCGCGGACACTCTATTCAAGACGCTCGTTTACTCCTCCTGTTTCAAGCAAATGCACGAACTGTGTGAATTTAAATTCGATAAAATTTGCAAGAATACCGAAGAGAATTCTAATACGATATCCTCTACTCATCGCGGGGATGTCACGTTAGACGACACCGTGCTGAAAGGTGGAAAATAACGATCTTCTCGAGTACTCGAATCTATCAAATGTATCATCTATCAAACATGTTAATTAATTTCAAGTGAATACGCAAACAAGATGACTGAAAGATGTCCAAGGAAAATCTTTTTAGACGCTCAAACGTGTTGTAGACGTACGATGTAGCGTTTTGAAATCTTCTGAGATGTTGTCTTTCGGCACGGTCAAGATATGAGTATCGTTTCGTCTTCGGGCCTCCATTTCCACGTATTGAGACGAAAATTCATGATGGTTTTCCCATGTATGCATTAGAGAGAGTTATTCTAAATATCTATAGCTATTCATTCATTCCGAAGTCAAGTTTTGCCTAGAGATTATTAAGATATCAATGCTCATGGTTTCGTCATCGCGAGCACCACTTAATGAAAAGTCAATCCTTACTGTTTAAATCGTAATTTGACATATCTCTTAAGATAAAAGGAAAGTCGGTCAACGTCGATCGCGGAGCGCGCGAGCGTCGTTAAAATTCCGATTGTTTAGTAGATAGACTTTTGTCGAAAGTGTTAATTTTCTTTATATAGTCTATATATGTGATGTATCGTATAAATGTTTCTCTCTCAGTTGGCCTGTAGCGTTATTTACAAGGCGCGTCCGATCTTCAAAAATCAAAGCCATGCGTTCGGAGGAAAGGAAATTTTTGGCGAAAAGACTGCTCCCGTTTTCTCGACAGACAAACACCGTTCTTTTTGACAATAGAATAGAAAATACACAATGAATCATATCACTATTGCTCTTTAATGTATGGCATTCGTTAGATTTTTCCATAGGGCGCATAGTTTTATTTCAGGCATTATTCTTGCATTCCCGCACGTATTCGTAAGGAGTATTCGTTGCCGTGCGCGAGTTTACATTATACGTACCAAGATACGTGATTATAGAAGTGTCTGTCAACTGTAAAACCGAGTTCTAAGTGTCGCTGCGAAATGTACCTCAGGATGTTCTGCTCTTTTACGGACTATGAGTTTTCGTCACACGTTTCACACATTTTAATCTTAATGGCTTTGATAGCGCCACACATTTATTAATAATTGGGTAAAAAGAGCATATCTAAGTAATCACGAGGTATATGATATATTATGATTACGAATTATTGAACATTGTATCAAATTTTATATTCACTTCTTGTGGTTGACAATAAACTGGTTTTATACAAAAAAAAGAAAAAAAAAGAAAAAGAACCATGAAGATTGTCTGTACATTTACTGCGGCGGCTACAAAGACCAGCGCCCGATACAAATAGCGTGTCGCTGTACAAAGTAGGTTTACACTTAATATATATTACATATTTAAACTTCATTTCGGATATCCCCAAGGATCTTTCTTCTCGTCCATTAAGGCGAGAGAAGATTCACAAATCCTTTTGAATACCTCGCGTAATCTCTCCTTCGAAAATATCTGTAAGAATAATACGTGCGTATTAATGTGCAAGTTTTTTTATAAAATTCATATTTAAATACGTTACAACAGTTACTCTACTCGTACGTACTTTGTATAGTTGATATTGCTCGGAGGCAAGTATGTCAGCCAGTTGAACGCAACCGTCGTGCTCGTTCATTTCAGACATGACCGAATGTAACAAAAGTGTGACTTTAGGGATACAAAGCTCGCGCAGTTTTTCCAACTGATGTTCCCTCAGTTCATCCTCGGGCGTACACGATTCGCCGTTGCTACCCTTCGAATCGACGAGCCAGCCACCATCGGGGAACAATAAAACATTAAATAATAATTGTTTCACAGCCTGAAAAGGAAAAGATATTTAGTTCTATATCCCCACTTTCGGTTTCGTTTGTATATTTTGCGCTCAATGTTTTTCGCACACCTTTGTATGATGCTGCATCGTGGATTTCCATCTTTCGAATTCTAAACTGTATTGTGTCTTTCTGTGATCGTGCGCAACCTTTTCCGTGAATGTGGCATACGTCGGTAGTTCTTCCGGTGGCGTAGGCTTACTGTGATGATAGTGCGAAAACCATTCGCCGAAACCTTCCTGAGCGTCAAGATACGTTTTATAACAAAGGTATTCTCTTATCGATGCAGCCGCTTTCTTCGACAAATTATTAGATATGGTAAGATTCGTGAGTGTGCAGTCCATAGTCGGATACTCGGTCATAACCGATTCGATAGAATCTGATGGGATCTATGCAAAATGTAAAAACAATTACCATTTAACTACATAAAAGCAATTCGTCACAGAATTATTTACAAGCTACGGTAAAAAGTACAAAAAAATTCGTATAATAATTATGACAATCGTTTTTAGTCTTTACCTTGTTAAATGCTTTTCGCGCTGCATCTATCTTTTCGTTAGTCAAGAAGAACCTAATGAGCGCGTTTGTTTGCCGTAAAGCTTCTTCTCTCTGACTTTGATAGAAAATCAGCCAATCCAGAGCATTAATCTTTTCTATATCTGTCTCAGTAATAGTTCCTTTCAAGTCCGTTGGGTCGGACTCTATGTTTTTCTTACGTATATTTTCCACCACTAATTTCGTAATCGCTTCTACATTTAAGTTCGCGTCTTCCGCCGCGCGTAAACACTTCTTGCGCTGTTCATGCTCTTTAACACTCTCTAAGTAAGAGGCATAGTTGGTTATTTGATCCTCCTGAGGTAACGTGGCTGTGTAGAATGCGATTAAAGTCGGATCGCCCATTTCAATGAGAACGCGAACGTATGCCAACAATACTTTGTCTTCTACTTTATCCTTTGTACTCTTCCCGATCTGTCTAAAGAACAGTATTAGATGCGTCAGGAATCTGAGGAACTGCGAGTCGCAGACGCCGACATCTATCATACTTTCAATCTCTTCCATCAATTTCGGTATTTGATCTAATATTATATATTTTTGAATTAAATGATCGGGTTTGTTTGATTGGGCACGTATTATTGGATTTTTCGACGCGTGCAATTCTTTGAATGCGTCTTCCAACGAGATTTCATTTTTCCAATATTTTTCCGGCATAACTGTATAGATTTTCACCATCATTAACCGTAGTGCTGATTCAACTTTGATATCTAGTAGGCTCTTCACACATGCCCACAATGCGTCCTGCCAAGACGATGCTATCTGTAGCAGTAGTTGAACATTGCCGCAAAGACTTGCGTATATGGCACGATAAAATACACCTGTACAGAAAATATTCATCTTCTCTATATTTCTTTACAAATAAACAAACTGAGTCTATAATACATGACAAAATTAGAAATGATTAAAAATTTTAACATTTGAAACACTTAGAAATTATTTTGACAAAGTACTTTACAATGATTATGATTGCGATCTATTTTCCGATACTGTTTCGACAATATTAATGATTATTACCTATGCGTTTATCTTGAGATAATTCCCAAGCGCACAATTTCCAAAGGCTTCTATTAGGATTCCCTTCGATCGGTAATTTAGTGTCTGTCAATGGATTACTGTAATTTGGATCGTAATGAGGAATCCATCCTAATAAACATGCGGCTCTCCAAGGTTGACCACAATGCATAGCTAATGATTGTGCTTTTTGAAGACGTCCACAACGTACCTATGATATACAGTTTTTTAAATACAACCATACATCATCTTTCCAAATTTTTGTACAGCTTTATATTAAAAGATTTGTCCGAATTATAATTATTATTTAAAAAAATTATAATCTTAGTTAAAAAGCATATATACCTCTATAAACATTCTTTTTTCAAGTCTGGCATCATCTTCTCTGTCCAGATCGTGTAACGGTTTACCCTCTCGTATCGGTGCATCAGGATCAAGTGACGAGACCAGGGGTCTGGACGAGCTGAATGCAATTCCTAAATTCTGATTGTGCAATTGATGAACGGTATTTTCCCAAGCTACTGTTTTATCAGTGAAGAGCTCTATCGACGGATATTTGTCTGCCTGGTCCAGAGCATTTTTTTCTAGCCAGTCAATAATCAATTGATACTCCCTGATATAGCTCTCAGACTTGTACAAATTTTCTATAACATCCTTCTCAGAGATATAATTGCTGTTTACCCCATCATGGTCCATTTGAGTGGACAAACTAGCACTGCTTATACGATTCTGGTAGAGGCAGTATATCAATCTCCACGTGTTCCTCTCACTTTCCAAAGAGATCTCCTCCTCTGCCACTTCCGTATTTTCAACTTTTGACTGCATACCTATCGAACATAACAATATTTTGTTAAAACTTGACGAAACCAACGTTTGTTACAAAATGATTAAAGCTTGACATTGATGTTTCCTATATCTTTCAGTACCTCTCATTATGTCCAGCGTGTCAGTACAGTTCTGTATGAAATCTGTGATGGTGTCAAAGACCTGCGCCTCCGAGAAGTGCGCTTGCACGCTCTGCAGGAAGTCGTAGTAGAGCTTGGTCTTGGCCTCCCGCCACGGCTCGTTTGCTTTCAGAATCGCCCCGGTCGCCGTACTGTCCTCCATCATCTCCTTGATGGTGATGTCGTTCCTGTCCGAGCGCGTCATTAAGTCGCGGATCTCGTGGGGCGCGAGGGTCAGCGAGGTATCAAACTCCACACTGGAGAGCTTGGTTAGCCTGTCCTGTCTGGTCCTGTCGGCCATCCCCGGACTGTGCGTGTCGCCGAGCGTCTGCCTACCATCATCGGCGTCCCTTCGCGGCTGACCGGTCGTCTGTAGTGATATCCTTTTTGGAGTCGTGCTGCGCTGGCCGCTTAACCTCAGGAACGATCTACGCTGACTGTTCTGCTGGCTCAGCAGACGAATCGACTGATCGAGGTTCTCCTTGACGTCAGTTAACGAATCCATCTCTCACTTGGCACGGGAAATCTCGGCTCGGCGTTGAGAATTAAAAGCGCGAGAAGATTATTCTTCGGCAGACAAATAAGCCGGTACACGCGCCATGACACGTTACCAACAGTCGACGTTGTTACTTTTCAACATCTCTCTTGCGGATGTAGGGATTTTTGTAAGGTGAAGGTGACATCCTTGATAATAACGGTTATGCCCAAATCATACTAGCGATTGGCGATTGCGTTTGCGTTTATGATTATCTCTTGACCAATCAGAAGGAAGCTGCTGGCAATCTGATGACTGGCGATTTGCTCTTCCTCTATAGTTAGAACGATCAATGGTCACACACAAAACAGTCGATAGGATGGACAATAGTGAGGTGAGTTTTCTCCTGTCAGAGAAATTGTATTTATATTCGTGGATAGTAACGAGCTTCATGAATAATTATTAAAGATATAACTTTACCTTCTTAAGATTAATTAAACATGTATAATTTCAATTACCCACTCGTTTATGGTCTGTCTGTGTTATTAATTTTTTTGAATATCTAACAAGTTTAAATATTTTTGAATATCTAACAAGTTCACATATTTTTGAATATCTAACAAGTTCACACATTTTTAAATATCTAATAAGTTCAAATATTAATTTTTTTAAATATCTAACAAGTTCACATTTTTGAATATCTAACAAGGTCTAATATTTTATTTTATTCATGTAATTTTATTAATGACTATTAAGGATAAATTTTGAGTGTAATGCATCAGCTTTTTTATCTTGCATAATTGTTGAGGAAATTGTATTTATTAATTACTGTTAAACGAAAATCTTGTAAGACATATTAATCAGTTCATCAATTCGTTGAAAATAGGTAGCGTTGCTTTCACACAATGATTCGATTTCTACTGGTGTTACAAAATGTCATGAGGGAGAGAAGTCAGCCAGGGAAGTCTCCTTGATTCAACACTTGCAAAAGGCCATTTCGGAGACGACGGAGGAGAATGCAGCGTACACGAAGGAGATAGCGTCTTTACTGACCAAGTTGAATCTCGATGTCAAGGCATTACCAAACGACATAAGGGAAGGTTTAGAGAAGTTGTCTTCAATTCTGAAAGCTGAGAAGCTATTCGAATTTGATGAGACAGCATTGCGAGTCGTTAGAGAACGGAAGATCATAGAGGAGAAGAAACGACAGCGAGAGGAGAAGCAGATGTCCGTGAAATACGATAAATTATTTAGAAATTGCACAAGGTTACAGACAAAGCTCGCCCATCTTCAAGATGAGGTGGACTCTCTTGAGAACACTGTTGACACCATGGAGGAGGATAAGAATAATATGTATTGCAACAAGGTTTTTCTATCTACGAAATTGAAAGAGTACCAGCAAGCTGTGGAGAAATTGGAGGCAGATTTAAGTGATATGCAAGTCGACGAACTTTATTCGGAGAAAATATTGAATAAGTATAAACTGTATCTGGAGAAGTCGAGCAGATTGGCAGATCTTAATCAATCGCTCGCTCAGTATGGCGATTTACCGCCCAACTTGTTGCAGGCTAAATTACTGGTGGAAAGCAAGAGGAAAGAATATGAGAAGTTAGAACAGTTGTTTTTGGAAAAGACTCAGTGAACTCGAGTTTTGATGATATTTCAAACTTCTCTGAATCTCAATATATTTCAGCATTTCAGCAATATTTTTCATACAGATGTATCATTAATTCACCTTAAAAATAAAAGATTGTATATGCACACATTTAACAAAAAGTCTTGTACAAATTATAGCTTTTAGAAACCATATTTCGATTTTGTTTGTTTCCGTGCTAGTCTATTCTGAGACCATTGATTCTTGAGTTCCAGTTCCATGGCTTTAGCTTGATGCGCCAGATAAGTTATTTGATGTTTCTTTTTGGATTGAGAGTTCACCCCGCCCTGCATTGACACCGGCCTGTGTACAGGTTCTTCCGTTAGTGCCTTAACCAGCCATTCTCTTTCATCCGGTTTTATGTCTTCCCCGTTTATCTCGATTATATTCGCTTCATCGATTTCCTTGCGTTTTACACCCCGTTTTCCACAAAGATACTCGATCGCCTTCTCATCAAAGACAACGTTGCCTTCCACATCGACGTTGTATTCTTGTTCGGGAACAGGCAGCTTCGGGCCAACCTCCGCTTTGTTTTTCAGTAAAATCTCTTCCTTAGGTAAATTTATAATGTTGCTTGTCAATGTCTTACTTGTATTGCTCGACTGGTCATTCGTCAAAATATCAGAATTACTGGAAGAAGAGCTGTGTATCTCATGATCTTCCATATTTTTCACGGATGAAGCTTCGGTATTTAGTCTGTGTACAAGATCCGGAGATAATTCTGAGTCCAACGATCCTGTCGTGGAACTGCCTGGCATAGCTAGCCCAAAGAAATCTATCGTCGCGTCCTCCTCATCAGAACTCAATTCATTATGCGACTTGTCTGAAGTTGGCTTTTTTATTTTAGAATCATTTTCATTTGTACTGGGTTTCCTCGTTTTTGACTGCTGTACGTTCGCTTTTACCACTGCGTTCTTAACAGTCTGAGGTATTAGAATCTTTTTATTCGTCGTCTGTCCTTTTGGCGCTACTAAAAGAGCGAAGAGCCCACAGCCTTTCTACAATAATCGATAATTCATGTATTATATCTGTTCTTAATATAATTAATTCGTAGAAAATTTCCTAGGCTTACCTGTGACGATTGTACAATCCTAGCTGGCTTCTCCTCCATCTCCTCCTCAATATCCTTAAACTGACACAATGACAGATTAATTTAGAATGCTCAATAAAATTAAAGATTTGAATATATATACCTCTGATAAAGAAGGCACTGATATCTTCACTGTCTGTTTTTTTGCTGGCTTCAGGATTTCACTTTTCATTTCTTTCTTCAACAGAATATCGTCCTCCACCTCCTCGACGTTTCCCACGGAAGTGGGATCTTTGGGCTTAGGCAGTGTATCGAGAAACTGCTGAAAGTTACCCTTCGTATCGTCGCTCTCTTCATTGTCCTCCTCGTCATTGTCTGTACTTTGCGAAACTACTTTTGGAACAGGTAACGACAGTTTCGAGCTTATTTGCAAGGTTACAGTCTCGGTCGCATCGTTATCCGTATCGTTCGCGACAATTGGCTCTGCGGATTCGTTCTCCTCGTTTTCAGAGCCCTCGTCGCTGCTGTCGTATGCCACGAGGCTCATTTTCGATCAGAAATTTGTTTCACACCTGGTTGTGTACATTCCAGCTTCCAGTGTACCATCACTGATGAGCGACGACTGAACTTAAACGATGATGGTAATGTAGAACATGGAAATTTAGATAGAATTAAAAACGTCGAGTTATCGACGCACATGACATACTTTCTTTTTGTGTGCTCGTGTTCTCCTTTTCTGGCATGTGAACGAAAGACAGGGATGTGAGATCGCGTTCACGCGCGCGCGCGTCTAATATAGATGGCAGCGACGTCTTTCAGAAGATTGAGCAACTATCATTGCAGCTAATATTGCTGTTTTTACCATTCTGCATCTGAATTTGCATTAATAAAATTTTATTTGCACTAATATTTCTTTCTACGCTTTCAATCTTGGTTCTAATTACACAATATTGTTTTTTCATGTTGTTTCTAGAGCGCTACGGTCTTATTTTGTACATATAAATTGCCAAATTTTTGTATTAAGCAAATATTGTCATCAGGTGATTAAAAATTAATTAAAATTTTTAATTTTTTTTAAATTTTTGATATAAAGTCGACCGCCGCGCTCTTCATTTTTGTTCGTACTTTTATTGTGTAAAATATTTTTCAATTCTCTAAAGTCAATTCAAAGAATAGTGCAGCTAAAAAAATGTCGGTAATATCTGCCACTCCAGCATCCCCTTAATAACTTTTTAATGAAGAACGAGCGAAAATCTTCAGAAGGTCACTCAGGAGGATAACTTTGACAACATATGTCAAGGTCAAGATCATTGGCGGTGGCTGTGTCGGAATATTTACCGAAAATAGACCAATTTCCTTATGCATGTATGTATATTATGCGTTTATGCAAATTTGTGTAGATAAACCATAAGATATCTATTGTAGACTCACCCTAAGTGAACATTTACATAAATTATTGCAAAGCGATTTTTTCGTTTTAACAGTTGGCTACTATATTTAAGGGAGTTGGTGCAAAAATCGAATCGTGTCAGATTTTGTTAAAACCTAGGGCTATAGGCTTGTTTAGTGATTATCTATTAACTGTTAAATTTTTAGAACGATTGCCGGTGTAGTTTTTGAGATATAAGCATTCAAAGTTTACTCTTTTAACACGTGTAACATAGGGACTGGTATCAAAAATCATACATTTTAAATCATTGTAAAAAATCTTCGAGTCAGAAATGCATGAAAAACTAATATGTTGTTCTTGATACCTTTGGTAATAACATATTAAAATTGCAGATTGATAGTCGGTACCATATTTTAGATATCTTAGTGAGAAGTATGGTATGAATCGCAATTTTCGTAAATAAAAAGACTAAGCGTAGAAACGTGGCAACGTTGCACGCGAGAATCCAGTCGGTACTGTCGGCAATGACAGATAACGCGGTAAATATATGCACATATACGTATAGTATACTCGAAAATTTGATCTTGATAAGATCTTATGTAAAAAATCTCAGTAGCGAAAACATCGCCAGCGCCACCACGGGCACTGCACATGCATAACGCAATGATAAAAGAGCCCTGGGGTGCTTGAGTTTGCCTAAAACGTAATATTTACGAGTTTGGAGGTCACCAACTCCCTTAAATACGTAATATTTACGTAATTTTGTTAATGTCAATGTGCGTTCTCAAAAATCTACGTAAATGTTACATAACTGTATGGCATAATTGCGACGTCCCCTTAAATACGTAATATTTACGTAATTTTGTTAATGTCAATGTGCGTTCTAACTGTAAATGGCATAATTGCGACGTCACCTTAAATACGTAATATTTACGTAATTTTGTTAATGTCAATGTGCGTTCTCAAAAATCTACGTAAATGTTACATAACTGTATGGCATAATTGCGACGTCACCTTAAATACGTAATATTTACGTAATTTTGTTAATGTCAATGTGCGTTCTCAAAAATCTACGTAAATGTTACATAACTGTATGGCATAATTGCGACGTCACCTTAAATACGTAATATTTACGTAATTTTGTTAATGTCAATGTGCGTTCTCAAAAATCTACGTAAATGTTACATAACTGTATGGCATAATTGCGACGTCACCTTAAATACGTAATATTTACGTAATTTTGTTAATGTCAATGTGCGTTCTCAAAAATCTACGTAAATGTTACATAACTGTAATGGCATAATTGCGACGTCACCTTAAATACGTAATATTTACGTAATTTTGTTAATGTCAATGTGCGTTCTCAAAAATCTACGTAAATGTTACATAACTGTATGGCATAATTGCGACGTCACCTTAAATACGTAATATTTACGTAATTTTGTTAATGTCAATGTGCGTTCTCAAAAATCTACGTAAATGTTACATAACTGTATGGCATAATTGCGACGTCCCCTTAAATACGTAATATTTACGTAATTTTGTTAATGTCAATGTGCGTTCTCAAAAATCTACGTAAATGTTACATAACTGTATGGCATAATTGCGACGTCACCTTAAATACGTAATATTTACGTAATTTTGTTAATGTCAATGTGCGTTCTCAAAAATCTACGTAAATGCTGTAATGGCATAATTGCGACGTCACCTTAAATACGTAATATTTACGTAATTTTGTTAATGTCAATGTGCGTTCTCAAAAATCTACGTAAATGTTACATAACTGTCAATGGCATAATTGCGACGTCACCTTAAATACGTAATATTTACGTAATTTTGTTAATGTCAATGTGCGTTCTCAAAAATCTACGTAAATGTTACATAACTGTATGGCATAATTGCGACGTCACCTTAAATACGTAATATTTACGTAATTTTGTTAATGTCAATGTGCGTTCTCAAAAATCTACGTAAATGTTACATAACTGTAATGGCATAATTGCGACGTCACCTTAAATACGTAATATTTACGTAATTTTGTTAATGTCAATGTGCGTTCTCAAAAATCTACGTAAATGTTACATAACTGTATGGCATAATTGCGACGTCCCCTTAAATACGTAATATTTACGTAATTTTGTTAATGTCAATGTGCGTTCTCAAAAATCTACGTAAATGTTACATAACTGTATGGCATAATTGCGACGTCACCTTAAATACGTAATATTTACGTAATTTTGTTAATGTCAATGTGCGTTCTCAAAAATCTACGTAAATGTTACATAACTGTATGGCATAATTGCGACGTCACCTTAAATACGTAATATTTACGTAATTTTGTTAATGTCAATGTGCGTTCTCAAAAATCTACGTAAATGTTACATAACTGTATGGCATAATTGCGACGTCACCTTAAATACGTAATATTTACGTAATTTTGTTAATGTCAATGTGCGTTCTCAAAAATCTACGTAAATGTTACATAACTGTAATGGCATAATTGCGACGTCACCTTAAATACGTAATATTTACGTAATTTTGTTAATGTCAATGTGCGTTCTCAAAAATCTACGTAAATGTTACATAACTGTATGGCATAATTGCGACGTCACCTTAAATACGTAATATTTACGTAATTTTGTTAATGTCAATGTGCGTTCTCAAAAATCTACGTAAATGTTACATAACTGTATGGCATAATTGCGACGTCCCCTTAAATACGTAATATTTACGTAATTTTGTTAATGTCAATGTGCGCGTAAATGTTACATAACATGGCAAATTGCGACGTCACCTTAAATACGTAATATTTACGTAATTTTGTTAATGTCAATGTGCGTTCTCAAAAAACGTAAATGTTACATAACTGTATGGCATAATTGCGACGTCACCTTAAATACGTAATATTTACGTAATTTTGTTAATGTCAATGTGCGTTCTCAAAAATCTACGTAAATGTTACATAACTGTATGGCATAATTGCGACGTCACCTTAAATACGTAATATTTACGTAATTTTGTTAATGTCAATGTGCGTTCTCAAAAATCTACGTAAATGTTACATAACTGTATGGCATAATTGCGACGTCCCCTTAAATACGTAATATTTACGTAATTTTGTTAATGTCAATGTGCGTTCTCAAAAATCTACGTAAATGTTACATAACTGTATGGCATAATTGCGACGTCACCTTAAATACGTAATATTTACGTAATTTTGTTAATGTCAATGTGCGTTCTCAAAAATCTACGTAAATGTTACATAACTGTAATGGCATAATTGCGACGTCACCTTAAATACGTAATATTTACGTAATTTTGTTAATGTCAATGTGCGTTCTCAAAAATCTACGTAAATGTTACATAACTGTAATGGCATAATTGCGACGTCACCTTAAATACGTAATATTTACGTAATTTTGTTAATGTCAATGTGCGTTCTCAAAAATCTACGTAAATGTTACATAACTGTAATGGCATAATTGCGACGTCACCTTAAATACGTAATATTTACGTAATTTTGTTAATGTCAATGTGCGTTCTCAAAAATCTACGTAAATGTTACATAACTGTCACCTTAAACACGTAATATTTACGTAATTTTGTTAATGTCAATGTGCGTTCTCAAAAATCTACGTAAATGTTACAATAACTGTATGGCATAATTGCGACGTCACCTTAAGGGAGTTGGTGCAAAAATCGAATCGTGTCAGATTTTGTTAAAACCTAGGGCTATAGGCTTGTTTAGTGATTATCTATTAACTGTTAAATTTTTAGAACGATTGCCGGTGTAGTTTTTGAGATATAAGCATTCAAAGTTTACTCTTTTAACACGTGTAACATAGGGACGGGTATCAAAAATCATACATTTTAAATCATTGTAAAAAATCTTCGAGTCAGAAATGCATGAAAAACTAATATGTTGTTCTTGATACCTTTGGTAATAACATATTAAAATTGCAGATTGATAGTCGGTACCATATTTTAGATATCTTAGTGAGAAGTATGGTATGAATCGCAATTTTCGTAAATAAAAAGACTAAGCGTAGAAACGTGGCAACGTTGCACGCGAGAATCCAGTCGGTACTGTCGGCAATGACAGATAACGCGGTAAATATATGCACATATACGTATAGTATACTCGAAAATTTGATCTTGATAAGATCTTATGTAAAAAATCTCAGTAGCGAAAACATCGCCAGCGCCACCACGGGCACTGCACATATGCATAACGCAATGATAAAAGAGCCCTGGGGTGCTTGATGCCTAACTACGAGTTTGGAGGTCACCAACTCCCTTAAGTCTTGACATTGGTAAAATTGACAGATTTATTCGCCAAGTTCGAAAGTAAAAATTATTTATTTATATTTTAAACAAAAAAGAGAATATTTAAATAAAAAAATTAATCAATTACTAAAAATGTACAAACGATGTACAAATGATTAAGTATAATAAAATATGATTTATCATTATTTTTGGAATAATGAGAGGCTAACTTTTAGAAGTTCTGTTAGTAAATTTTATTTATTTATTTTTTAATTAACCAAGAATTTACAAACACTACAAATTATAGTACATTCATGTACAAACAATGTACAATATAAACAATGTCCAAATATATGAATGTTTTTTTATTTTGTTGTAAATGAGGAACCAAATGTATGGACCTGAGTTAATTAATGCATTTCACCGTACAACTGTTGGATATGTAGATTGGATAATTACCGGCCGCTAATCGAAGCAGTCAATAATACAGCGTTCCAAGTAATCAATAACCGAACAGTTAGATAATCGGACATCGGTAAAAATTGTTATGCGTGAGTCCACGGTCATATTTGAAATGTATTTTACAAGCTCGGAGACTAGATGGCAGCAGAATTAGCATTTTAATGGCGCAATAAACGAACCATAAAGTACAAACTTTTTTATCCTTTTTTCAATAGTCATCATCATAGTATATTTATATTAAGTTTCGAAAGATGTAACATACATATATTTGATGTAAGTGGAGCAAGCAATAAAAACTGAAGCTTATTTTGTATTTTAAGTAGAACAATAGAATACAATAAATAAAAATATAATTTTATTTCTATAAAATCATTTCTCGACATAATCTAAGAAAATAATGGGGGAGGCTGGAACTATTATAGACAAAGTAAAAAAATTTTTTAACGGAGTTTTTAAAAGGCATTATATCACACTGCAGATTTTAAGAAAATATAAATCATATTTTAATACAAATATAAAATCAAATTTTGCTAACAGAAATGTATAAAATTAAATTCAATCTTTTTGATAAATAAATAATGCACAAAAAGGTGCGTAAAAATGAAAATAAACTATAAAGTAAATATTAAAATAAACTATAAAGTGAAGAAGATGTATAATAGAGATCCTCGTATAAAACCTTTATTAGATGAAGTCTTCTTTTCTTCATTAATTAATTATGTTTGTTATATTATATTATATAATAAGTAATACAATATTCATTCAATTTAAATAAAATATTATACAATATATAATTGAATAATATATTGTGAAAAAATTACCATTTCGATAGTTCACCCTTTTGTGTTACAGAGATGTATTTTCGTTCCCCCCTTTCTTTGTCAAATGTATAATATTACTTGATAATTTTTCAAAGTTGCCTCTGTACTCATATTTACCGTTTAATAGAATGTAATAATGTGGTTTTTTAGTTCGCCGTATTTGCAAGTCTCCAACGACGAGAGATCAGCCCGACCCTGATCCGTCCGTCTGAAAACCTTGCTCTTTTACGCAATTTTAGCGTTTATTAAAGTTTGCTCGCAAATGAAACGAAACCCATATAACCTACCTAATTTAGCGAGTAGCATTTTCGAGTGGGGGCCACTTCAGGAGAGCAGGAGGAGGAGAAAGAGGAGCAGGAGGATGAGGTGGAGGAAGAGAAGGAGGAGGAGGACGAGGAGAGGTCGGGTTCTATTGACAGCGGTTATTGCCTAACTGCGTACCTCCACCTAATATACCCGCTTGGGGATTCCAGGGCCGCTCGAACGAAAACTGCAAAACACACCCGCGAATCTTTAATTTCACCCCCGAACGTCCTTAATCCCTCCCCCGACGACTCTGTAGCCGCTTTCACTCGCGCGTTACCGCGCGGTCTAAGATTTAGCATCTAAATTTTCTTTTTTTCGTTTGTATCAGATTCTCTCTCACTTATTCCCCCCTTTCTGCCTGACATTAGATTTATCATATCAGATTTATTAAAATCAAAAATTTATTTTTTCGAGAAGGATTGAGAAAGCCACTTGGTCGGTTGATTTTACTCGAGAAGAAACTTGATTCGATGTTACTGGTATATATTTCGTTCATGTGTACATTTTGGAAAATGTTGCGATCGCTTTATGTTCACAGAAATTGCAATGCATAGAATTGTATTATGCGATTATTTGCCCACCCTCGTTTTTAGCTGAAGGTTCTTACCCTTACGGCGGTGATTGTTTAACGCGATGAATCATCACGTATGGCAATCGCACCGCGATTCGCCGTCGCTGAGACGGAGGTCTCTTCCTCCGGCACGATCGGGTTTATCCTTTTTTCCCTCCCCCTCCTCCCCCCGTTGCCACGATACCTCGACGTACGTGTATGCTCGCGAACGGATGCGGGCAAATAACGGCCCTGCCTGCATTTGAAACTCTATTAACTCTCCGAATATTAGCTCGTCGAGCGAGATTAACCTCATTGTGCCCCGTTGAAAATGATGACATCACTATTAAACTTCCGTCGGCTTACGGAAATTGATTAAACTATCAAATTAGCTCTACTAATATCAACACATCAACGCCGCGAGACCGGGTTCCTGGCTTCGAGGTTCAATCCTAAATGGCATGAATTTGTCGGTCCGCACGACCGTTCGACGTGCATTCATCGGTGCGACCATATTCCCCAAGTTATGCAGTCGTGACTGAAGCTTAATATATGGTGAAACCGAGGGTGATAAACGACTGCGAAACACCATGTCGGACATTTTAATTCCCCAGCGCGAGTTAGTCGCGATCGAGCTTCTCTTCTTTTTCAAGTTTCTTTTCCTTAGACCTTAATCGAGTCATGTCATTTCGTCAAGTATCACACATTTTCTATAGTGAGTAGCTCGAGAAAACTAAGAGGTATTGTAAAATATTCTTCAATTTTCGCACAAGTTTTCAAACAAATTGTATACACACTGTCGTTTGATATAAAGACAGAATGTGGTACGATAAAATACCTATATTGATAATTCTGTAGCTGATTTAAAAGGACAC
Organism: Crematogaster levior; assembly: GCA_901521435.1. Classification (NCBI taxonomy): domain Eukaryota; kingdom Metazoa; phylum Arthropoda; class Insecta; order Hymenoptera; family Formicidae; genus Crematogaster; species Crematogaster levior. The sequence goes on from CABEGB010000158.1 coordinate 388,642, forward strand.
GGTATTTTATTTCAAATGCGCCAGTTCTAGTTAACAGTTTTGTGAATACACAAAGTCATCGATTCGTGTATTTTCGTTATTTATATTTTCTTTAGATATTCGTTCAGCAGGTAAAAAACTGCACCAGCGGTGCATACAGACAATATTACGTACGATCACGTCGTAAGAATTCGAATAGTAACGCTAGTCCCCTCTCTCAGACACCCTTTTCCATCCGGCATTCAGGAACTACGGAGCGTTAGATGTACTGCTAAGGGAAGTGTGAACAATTTCGTGCATTGTCGAGACTATAATATGGATGGCTGGCAGGATAATTATTGGAGGCCGTTTGAATCTAACTGTTTCCTTCATTAGCAGTCTCAGTTCGCCCGTTTATCTCCTTCTCTCTCTGTACCTGCAACAACCCCCTCGCCCTCCTGGCCGGCGGGGCTCCCCTCCCTCTCCGCTATTTCTCCATCTCTCTCTTTCTTCCTATCTGAATTTTGTGCAGAATTACCCGCCATTATCATAATTGCGCTATTACCGATAATATCTACGACTCCGCTTCGAAACTGTACCTCGATGCTCTTAATCCATTTTCTATTTGGACAGCGGGGGCTTACGGTGGACGAGAAGTCGCAAATTCCGTTGCGTAATTTCCGCCCCATTGAATCGTTCCTTCACCTCCTTCCCCCACCCCTCGCTCTCTCGCCCACTTGTCGCGAGATTATATATTTTGCAGCAACAGACTGGATAGCGCGAAAAAAAATGAAACGTACACGGCTGCATTTTTGATGCACCGTCGCTTTCTCCTCTGCTTAGACTTCTTTTCCGCAAGGTATTAGGTTAACAGTGACGTGTAAGTTCGACAACGAGTTCATTTATATGAGATTGTAAATTAAAATCGAGATTGAAAAGTTACTAGGATAATATGTAAAAGATTTCATTATATGGGAGAAAAAAAAGAAAAAGAAATATGATTGTAAAGAAGTAAATCGTATGACTAAAGCTGAAACCAGGATTTGGAGTATTCGACACTTCGACGCTTGTTTCCCGTGTCCGCAATTAGGCCAAGCGGCAGGTGGTACACTGAACATGACAGTTTTTAGAAGGGTGGTAGAATAAAGGGTCACCTCAATGCCGCACATAAATTCCATGCGCATTATCCATTATTACGAGTGACGATTAGTATTTTCATAAATGTGGTCGGGATATTATAAAGATTATCTTACATTCTTCTTATAGTCTATTTTTTATTTTTAATATCGACACAATATATTCTCTAAGTTGCTCAGCTGTAAGGTAAACTATGTATCACGCAGAGTTATATATGATAAATATAATAATGAGTATAAATTAATTATAATAATGAGTTAATTATAAGCTAATGACAATTCTAGAAAAATCAATTCATTATACTGGTTTCAATTCTAAAAATAAGTGTATAATAATGCGCACGCACACATACACATACAAATCAGACATTTATCTCACACATACAATTTTATTTGATATATTTTCTGTTTATTTTTTGTCCGTAATTAGTTTAATTATTACCAGGCAATAAGGATGAAGCCCTAAGGGGCTACCGACGGGCATTGTCGTGAAAGTTCCAGACGACATCGCCGTTGGATTTTCCTTAGCAGCTGACAAAACAAAAAAGAAAGGAAAAGAAAGGTAGATATCGCGATGACAACTTATCTCGTTAAATCTCGTTCTTCGACAGGAGGAAGATAACGAAGGAGTAAGAAGCACGGCTCGATCGAGGCAGGAGAGACGAACGTGGAGGGAGGGGGAGGGGGAGGGTGGAGCGAGAGGCAACTAAGAGCGGTAGGTGGGGATGTGGCATAATTACGAATATTAATTGCGTTTCCAACGAGCTGCTGGAACCGGAGCTGCTGAGTGCAGATGTCAACCTATTATCATCCCCTGCCTTACAATGGGTGAGATCTCGCTTTCTCCGCGTCGCTTTAGCCCCCCTTCCTACCAGTCTCTGTCCGCGTCGTCCTATCTCGCCCACCTCCGCGATTACCCCTCTCCCGTATTGCAAAGTTAACAATGTTACTCGCTCGTGAATAGCTGCGGAGTATCATTATCAACGTGTCATCAGCAGGGCGGGGTCCTCCTACCTTCATAAAATAAGATACTACAAAACTGATGCGAGGCACATTCTCGCGAGACATTACCGCCGCTTTGAGGAAAGATCTCTCCAATGTACTCGGACTGTATTTCGCCGTTGCCTTGAAAATTACGCTCTTTTAATTTGCAACATTTTTTCGGGCAATCTCTTAACACGCATCAATCAGGAAAAATTAATAATGCAATACGTCATCCTAAGCGCTTTTAGATCGCTCCTTTATGCATCAATTATCGACTTAAAATGTAAAAATGCTTTTATATTGATATCCGTAATACTGACGGAACTAACTGTGTGTACAAGAATGTGGAATAGCCGTATAGAAATTCATAAATAGTCATAATGGGAATAATAAGTGTATTATATTTTACTTTCGTAAACGCACGAACTTCAAGTATCAGCTAATTATCCGCTTACCGAAATGGTGCGTGTATCCGACCCATAGTTCTTTGTGTGTAATATTGCATCTCGAGATAAGTGTCGGAAAGGTATTCGAGGACCGAGAAGGTGAATGGCGAGAAGGGGAGGGTGGAGGGACAATCAGAGAGAGAGCCGTTTAATAAAAGTATGAATATCGTCAATAGCTCGACGGCTCGTTCCCGAATAATTTCCACTCTATCGGAAAATAATTATACTTTATCGGGCCGGATCTGTCTCCCTTCCTGTCCCCGCCTATTTTTACCCCCTCCCAAGGCGGCGTCTCAAATCGCTCAATTATATTTCCTCCTCGTTCTTCTGCCCATTGTCTCCTGAATCGCACGCCGCGGCGTTACCCACCCGGAGAAATCCCTTCGAGGACGATCATCTTCTCTCCTTGAGGCCGATCCTCTGCCTTCTGCCTTTTCTATTGGCCAGACCTTAAATGCGTAATCGGTGTCTGCGGATTTTGCCTCTATCCTGTCCGATTAAGGCTGCTAAAAGGTATCGAGCAATTTTATGGAATGCTCCGCTCCGTCACAGAGTAACAGAACATTCTGGTACTCAAAGACACGTGCCTCTTTTCACAGATTAAGATTTAGCACAATTTTCTATAATTTATTACATATTTAATTTTATATTCTGATATTTTTCTTAAAAGAGTATATTTTATTTCTCGCAAAAATGAGAAACACACTTTAATGTGTAAAGAATCTTTATTAACGCGATACAATCTTTTCTTTAAATTTTCAACGTGCCATTTTCGTTTATTAGCTCGACTGCTTTGCAATGCTAGATGCATACATTAATTGCGACGCTTCATTTGCGAATCCGAGAGCGCCGAATTGTCAATCGACATACATCGTCTGCCGCGTCATAATCGTAATTTAATAGAGCTCATCGTGGCAATTTTGCATGCTCCAAAAGAGCAATTAACGCGCGACAATGGGGAGGGAACGCCATCGCGTTCGAGATAATTGACTAGGATGATTCGTTGTTACTCCACGCGACTGAAAGGAGACCGAATACAGAAAGGAAGGGAGAAGCGCCGGGGTGGATGATGGTCGTCGAGTGGGCTTGATCATTTCGGGGATTACGCGCTGAAAGAAGAGAGAAGGACCGTCTATATACCGTGCATCAAAAGAGCAAAGAAAGAAGTGACGGTGTAAGCAGTCGCGGATTAAGGCACTTAGAAACCGAGGTGCAAACTAATTTTTGACACTCCTGTTGAAGAAGCTGTAGCAAGTCCAAAAAAAGAAGTTTCGAAATCTGTCGAATATCATTATCCTCTCGATAATCAAATGTAACTTCAGAAAATGAGAGAGAATCGAAATTATTATTACGTTTAACTTTAAGTCTTTTGCGAAATTTCAGGGGCGAGCTCTGTACGCGCTTGTTAGGTAATCCGCCACTGTACGTGGGAGGGTGAGAAGAGCGAGTCCTTGACGTGCATAGGGGTAGGATCGCGGATGGCACGCGTGAATGCGTCTTTATAAAGAGCAGCCGGTGAATTGATATAAGTGAGCAGTTATTTCGCGATCAATTGGAATTCCCCGTGAATGTGACGAAGGGCAAGGCGGGGAGAGGAGGGTGGCCTCGAAGAGAGGCGAAGAGGACGACGACGTGACTCCCGGGAATGGGGGAGCGTTCAGCCACGTGCGAGATGCTGGATCCGCGCAACGGATCAAAGCCTCCGGATGCGCTTCGATCGCGTACTTGCGAATGTGTTTCGCCGATGTCCGATACTTCTAATCTTGCACGGTCGACCGATTCGGCATATAATTTTGTCAAAACGAAGGTCTCTCGCATGGATTCCATTATTTGCAGTCCAGTCCTTTTCTCAAAAATTCGAGATTGCGCCAGCCTTTCTCGTACTCAACCTCTTCGATTTCGAGATGTAGAATTTTCGTTCTCGCTAAACCTCTGGTCGAAGTGAAATTCCTGTCTGAAGTTAAACGGATGAAAGATAGAAGAATTACTCCGACGTTTCGCGAGGTGATGGCACAGCGGTCTCTGACAAAGGTGGGCGTCACGAGAGGCGAGGAGAGGACGGTGATGGTGAATGGGGTGAGGTGAGGGATCGTTTCGAGGGACGAGCCAGAAGCGAAGAAATAAACCGGGCACAAACACAATAATTACTATCTCTTTATTTGGCTGTTTGTGTCGGGGTCGAGGTCTGCTCCGTTTTCTCTCTGCTCCGAGCGAGACGTGCGGCGCGCCGCCGTTGTGCAGAAGTTAATAAAATCCCCGCAGTCACGCCGGGGTGTGCAGTAACCCCCCTGTGACCCCCTTTCCTCCACCCTCTCTCCTCCTCTCCCCCGGACTGCTGTACAGAGAGGAGGCTTCAGTTTATTTAGCAGCGGCGTAGTCGCCCGTTCGCTGCATCCGATCTCTCGTCCTCGTCGATCCCTGTGTACCTATCCGCGCGTTTCCTTCGAACTCACGTTCCGCGTGCGAATCTACATTTTCTGTTTTTCAGACGGACCCACCGTGTCATTATTACAATCCCCTCATTTGTTTCTTTTTACTTAATTCCTTACATTTTCTATCCTATTTGATGCTTCCCCATTGTTACAGATCATTTCGTTGCTCTATGCGGACGAATTATTTTTTAAAAGTAAATTATATATTAATCAAAACGAGCGGAGAAAGAGTAAAAGTTTTGACATTTTTGAATGAGGAAAGAGATACAGTGAATGATGTCTTTCATCTTTATAAGCCACCTACTTTTATAAAATATCGGCTTTTCCTCTTTTTTTTTTGGAACACTCCTCACATGTTCTCTTAAATCACGTCAATTCTATTCTCGTTTAAAAATTATTTTTATATCGGAGAATGTTATTGTATACATATATAGAAGTATCACTGGCAAGAGATCGCTTTTATTCGCTTAGTCGAGTAGGCGTGAGCGAAGGGTGGAAGGTGTTCTTTTGAAGCTAGTGATCTCGGAGGATAATAACTCGTGGGCGTAATTGTTACATCATGGATCCGTGGAGGACGAATAAACGGGTGCTCTCCGCGAAACGGCGACGATCGAAGGAGAGGAACGCGAGGCAGGAAGGAGATGAGAAAGGTATGCAAGGCATCAGCAGGGCCCTACAATAGGCGGCATTAAATCTGCAAAAGAGAGGTGGCTCGCTGCTCGCGGAAAACGACGAGGTGGAGCGGAATCGAGGCGCAAAGGAAGCAGATACAATTCACAATGGACTCGGTGAACCGGCGCCAAGATCAAACGCCACTCCACTCGGGAATTACCGACGTCCATAACTGACGTGAAACGACGAGTTTACGACGATAACGACGAGTGTTAAGAGTTAGATCACTTTGTGCGTCTGCATCTGCGTTTCGTCGCGTCGCGTCGCCGTCGAAACACGTGCCGCGAGCTGATTTTGTTATCTCGAACTACGTTTCACCGCTCGTCTCGCAAAATTTGGAGCAAAAAATTTTAATGAACAAATTTAAAATGTTTATCGATCCGTCTGGCAAATTATTTGCGTGCCGCCTAGATTTGTCGGACATTGAAATGCAGAAAAATCACCAACTTTAAAAAAATTTTAATTTAAATTGACAGAGGAATATGGATGCAGAGTAGAAATAAATTTATAACGGATTTACAATTTGTGTAAGTTAATGTTGAAGCACGTAAGTATACAAGCATTCCAATCGATACATTCTACAGGGATCTCGTATTCCTATTTTTTTCTCGGCTTTGACTTAATATTTAAACGGTAGTAAATTATATGAAAGCAGTCTGATAGCGTGAAAATAAGACCCTAAGTTATCTGAGTTATAAACTTAAATATATACTGTCGTAAACAGTTACTGTTTTGATGAAACTATTTTTTTTCTCGTGTCATTGTATTTGTATCTACAAATTGTTTACATATACATTTCCGAAATTATATGATTCATTGGGACGTATAGTCTAATGGCGAAATTAATTGCCAACAGTAATGCGATGGGATAATGTCCCAAATTGACGCGAGCTTTCTTTCAACAACATAAAGGGGAATAAATCTCGCTGATTCTCTAAGAGAAGACAGGGTATCAAAGACATCGTTATTAGCCCCCGAGGCTATGCCGCGTATTGTTGTCGCCGGATGAAACGAAGAATCACTGAATTTTATGAGATAAACGAGGCGAAAAGGGATTGCGCGGATAAGTAATGCGTACGGTTTGGATTTCGATGGTCAAAGGGAATAAAGAGCTTAAAAATTATACATAAGCACGTGTTGAAATGGAAATAGAAAAGCTAATTAACTAATTAATTTTATAACTTTATATATCATGTAATACTGATCAGACATCAACTAACAGTAATATTACATCAATGTTATAATTTCCTACTGAACAATGTAACTGTTACGTACACAACATGTATTATATTATACTTACATTGTTGAGTGGAAAATTATGATATTGATGTAATGTTATTTTTAGCTGATATTTGCTGAGTATACAAATGATAAAAAATATAACTACGTATTTGTACATAAAACAAAGAGTTTTCAAATTAAATTAAATTTCGAAGAATTTTTTAATACTTGAATTAAAGTGTACACAACAAAAATTAAATCGTAATTACTAAAACTGTTGTTTATCAAATTGATGGACTCTCCCTTCTCTTTATCTCTTTATCTCAGAATTTTGTGTTATATAAAATCTCAGTGATCCGTCTCGTGATTTCAACAATCTTATGTTTGATCGTTAATTAGAACAATCAATATTCCATTCTTTGATATGTACCTTCATAAAAAATCTTATAAACTTCTACAACAGATTGTACAGATTATACGTGATTGATATTCACCATGCAAATGTTTTGTCTTTTAGTCAAATCTTTTAGTAAGAACGTTTTTTGCGATATTTCCAGCGGGTGGAGATTGCCGCTTTTCTTGTCTGTCATCGCAGAGGTGGATCACTTTCGGAGATGACAACAATGCAATTTAACAGACACGGGAAAGTCGCCACGCGACGGTGGCAAGGGGTGACGAAGGGGTTTGCGCCGCTCTTTCGTGGTTGTATATCAGGGGCGTCGCGTTATTGGCCCCCGAGGCGCAACCGGGCTTTGTCGGCTGGCACGCCGCTCGTCGGATAAACCGAGCTCCAAGAACTGCTGACTTTTATAGGATAAACGGAGTAGAGAGAGAGAGAGAGAGAGAGAAACGGAGTAGATATAGAAGAAAGAGAGAGAGCCAAAGAGGGATTGAGAAGATGAGCGAGAGAGAGAGAGAGAGAAGAGAGAGAAAGAGAGAGAGAGAGAGAGAGAGAGAGAGAGAGAGAGAGAGAGAGAGAGAGAGAGAGAGAGAGAGAGAGAGAGAGAGAGAGAGAATTTTGCGCCCGTAAATGTGCATGGCAACATTAGTTTCATGCATCTCGGTGTGAATCCGCGCAAATGAGGAGCCGAACGATGTTGTAATCATTCTGGATATGCAAACATATGAGGTTATTTAATTTTTGCTCATTTAATTCACGAAATGATTCCGTACCTTTACTTACGATGAGAATTGCGGAGAAATCGTGTGGATTAAAATGTTTTAGAAAGAGATGAGTTTACGGCAGGTTAAAAATCTGTATAATACATTTCAGTACAGTAATTACATAAGTCTTTATGATTCTATAAGTTATGATTTTTCGAAATGTTTGTTATGCAAATTGCTGAAAACAGATGCGAATCGCATCTGTGGGATATGAATAAATGTATGCGCACTTAGTTTATTAACAGACTTTGTGAAAATCTAAATAGAGGAGATATTAGGAGATAAAACTATTTGAAAAGAACATTATATTGTGATTATTAAAATTATATCTCGACGATTTACAATACAGTCATAAATATTTAAGAAAAACGAGGAAAATCGGTGTAGCTGTGGCGATTAAAGAAATTTTATTGATGAAATTTACATTGATTTTCTTTTGCATAATACACACACACACACACACACACACACACACACACACACACACACACACACACACACACACACACACACACACACACACACACACACACACACACACACACACACACAATAATATTTATTAAATTATTTATTGAATTAATCCTATAATCCTAAACATCTAAAAACTTACATAAACTCTAAACATGGATGAATTTTACTTAGTATTTTTATTTAGTCATAATTCTAGGAAAAATGATCAAAATTCAATTTCAAAATCAGTGTAGAAAACATTGAAGAAGAATTCTGTTAATATTTTTATGAAGAAATAAAGTTGAGAAAAGTTGTAAAATAAAAAACGAAACATATGTTTTTTTTAACTTTACTTTTCTCTGAGTTTCTCCAAGTAAATTTTACTCATGCTTAGGGGAGAAGGATTTAAGATTAAATTTATTAAATAATATTTTTCTCTCTCTCTCTTTCTTTCTCTTTAATTGTTCTGCTCGATTTCGTGTCTTGTTCTGCATATAGGTATCTATAGGTCAAATATATGGAACCTATAATTTAACGCCAATTTCGAATGGTTTTCTGCAGAGAAATGTTCAAGATACTCTTCAGGTAACAAGCTGACGTTGTTTATTTTGATGTCAAAATGATGTTTTTTGATGACATTTGACGTCAAAATGATAACAAATAACATCAATTTGTCACTTGGTTCTTGACGGGTTACCTTTTCCTTTTGAAAGGTATAAAACAAAATTGATAGTTTTTGGTCGAATTTTCGACCAAAATTTTGAACTTGGATCTTCGGCTTTCTTAAAGTAATGTACACTATCTGTGCCATGATCGTCACTATTAATAATACGATAATATTTATAAATCCCAAATTTTTAGAAATATGTACATAAGTTGAAAATTTTAGAATCTAAAGACCGGTTGTTCCATCTTCGGATAAATTTTATCGGAAAGATAAGGATACAAGAATCTAAAGAATATCGGAAGGATAAAATTTATCAGAAGATGGAAAAATCAACTTTTAGGAAAACTTATCAATTTAATTTTAGCTGCAGTAATTCGAATTTAGAATTTCATTAATATGTACAGTTTTAAAATAGATAGAGTCGAGAGAGATAAGAGATCTAGAGAGATGTGGGTAAACTTTCTTAATTTAACTTAGGGCATCAAAAAGCGGAATATTTTATTAATTCTTTGAACTTTTCGAAACTTAATACTATGAATTGGCGATAACGACTATAAGGCATTAATAAAATTGTCTTTTGCATGATTTTTTACAAGTCTTTAAGAACATTTTATTTTATTCAGTTTATCATCTATATTGTCCTATAAAAAGTCCTACAGCTTTTCTATAATAAACTTATATTGTTATCTTAGACATTTTTGCTAACATCTATTTTCTACGTAATTTGTGAGAATAAAAATGTTTTTTTATAATGATGGACATAAATGTCTTAAGGCATTATATATGTTTGGATTTGTATTTATTTAGTACATAAAATAAATTGTATTTTAGATGATTTACATGTACATTGGTACAATACTGACGATATAAATATCATGTGTTTCTATTAGATTAGATTTAACAGTTTTATTAGTCATATCGGAGTAATACTTTGAGAAATCTATTTTTTTTTTATCGTTACAACAACCGAGTATCGATACCATATTTGCATGATAAAGCCGACTATGAGGCAAGCAGGGACGAGATCGAACACTCGCGCCTTTATACAGATGGCGGCAAACATTCTGTACGACCAAATCAATGCAGAGATTCGATACCTCGTTTTATCGAACTATCGAATCAAGTCACTCGTATGACAAGACAAACTGTATTGACAAATCTCTGACAAAGAAATTAATATTATGTTCTTTAAATCATTGTTAATATTCAAGAGGATTCTCTTTCTATAAAATATATAAAATATTCCTTCTATAAAATATTAGGTTTCTCGAGCGCTGCATTGATTGTAATCGGGAATCGAAAGATTCATGATAAGTGATTAAACAGAAAAACACACAATTCGCAAGAACATACATATTTAAGAACATATTTAAGAAACATACTTAATGATTACTTTTTTAAATTAATGACAATATCTAGAACGTTTTTCGAATTTGCACTGGTTTAGAAATGAATTCTCATAGCCATGGTGAAACGTCATGTCTTCAGACTACTGTTGATTTAGGATCACTTCGTTCAAAAATATTTCATAGTTAGTCCGGCAAATTATCCACAGAGAACGTGACGTTTTTAACGTTAAAATAAAACAAGTAATGCGTCTTAAAGACATTTTTAACATATTTTTGCGTGTAATTTGGGTAGTGAATAACGAGACGCCAGATCTCATTTTTCTTAGATTCAAGAAAGATGGAAAAAAAACTTTGTAAAATGTTCTCTTTGTTTTATTGTTAAACTGTTGTTTATATGCTAGTCTTGCATGAAATAATTTAAAACGGCCTCCAGATTTTCGTTCCTAATTTCATATTATCCACAAGTATGTTTTTACTTAGGAAGAACTTACAATATAAAGATAAAATCAAAAACTAATGTAACATGTTTCTACATTACAAATACTTTATAAATTTTACACTTGGGGTTAGACGTGTGTGTATGTGTGGAATTTGGATTACTTTTCTAAATACTAAAAGCAGTATAAAAACAGCTGAGAAAGTTTTGAGCTAAATCATTAGTGCGCAATCAGATACGAGACAGAATCAAAACAGGTTGCTATCCAAAAGAATGCTTTAAAGATTCTGTTCTCTTAAAGGATAAGTTTTCGACAATTTTTCTAAAAATGCCTGTCTCGAACAATGTAGAGAAATAATCTGTAAAAGATTCGAATTTCTTTTTCAGTAAATAAAAATGTGGAAGAATTTATCATATCATCTTATGGCATTATGTAATATTTATCTAATATTTGTCAATGAGTAACGCACTACTTGTTTCTTTCTCTTATATGCTCTTATATGCTCTTATCTTTAAGTTCATTATTGATAAATTGTTTAGAATTCGTGAAACATTAAGTTATTTTCCAAAAGAAGATGACTTTATTATATAATATTTATCTAATATTTTTCAATGAGTAACGCACTACTTGTTTCTTTCTCTTATATGTTCTTATCTTTAAGTTCATTATTGATAAACTATTCAAAATTCGTGAAACATTAAGTTATTTTCTAAAAAAAGATGACTTTATTATGTAATTTATGTAATATTTATTTAATATTTGTCGATGAGTAACGCACTACTTGTTTCTTTCTCTTACATATATGCTCTTATATGCTCTTAACTTTAAGTTCATTATTGATAAACTGTTCAGAATTCGTGAATTGTTAAGTTATTTTCCAAAATAAGATGACTTTATTTTCTCACTTTTACAAAAATAAAAATGTAATAACGCGCGTGACAATTTTAGCAGTGTAAAATAAAATTAAGGTATAAGACTCTTGATGGTGTAGAATTATGTAATGACATCATCATTATCGCATTACCTGTAATCGTCGAAATTTCGCGTCTCCAAAGAAGAAGGGAAAGGTAAACGTATAAGGAAATTCCTGGTGACGAATGGAACGTGAATACGCGAGAAAAGAACGAGGAATAAAGGAAGAAAGTGACACGCGAAGAAGGCATGGGACGGAGGATGAAGATGGAAGTAACGAAGAAGATGAGCGTAGGTCGATGAATCGAATAGAAGGAGAGGAAAGAGGAGCTGGAAGAGCGAAAAGAGACGGCAAGAGGGCGGACGGACAGAGAGGGAGGGTGAGACGGGGGTAGGGGACCAGAAAAAATCCGGGGATTTACGCGGAAAGGGCAAAATATTCCCCGCCCAGGCTTCATTCAGCCTCCGATTACGGGGTGGCTTTGGGTGAAAAGCATGCGCTCCCATTGGCCGAGGGGCTAATATGGCGGTGTTAGGGGTTGCAAGGTGGGGCTGGTGTACGCGATATTAAGGGCTGCTTTCATGTCCGACGAGCCAGTGCGTGGTGCGCCGTCGATTGACGCATTTTCCGTCGAGAAGGTGGAGAACGAAGTTCGGCAGCCTCCTGTCTCTCCTCATTCCCTATCTTTCTTTCGTTCGCTCGTTTCCTTTCGCGTGGATCTTCTTCCGCCTGGACCGAGGCACTCGACGGAGGCACACGCGACTCGGCGGCAGATTCAATTTGCGCGCGTGCCACTCTGGACGAGAGAATCTATGATTTGCCAGTGATTTTCGTGAGTCAAGGACTGCCATTTCGCATTGCGATTTATTTGCGAATTGCGCGGGAGCTTAGTGATTGCCGAAGACGAACGACGCCTGCTTCAGATATGGCCCAGACTTATAATCAGAAGAGAAATGTGTACAGCATCGATCAGATATTGGGTCACGCCAAAGATGAAGGTAGGTCCAAGTGTCTTTCTTTCTTCTATTTCAAGAAAAGGCGTACAAGTTATTTGTGTGAGAACTTGGAGGAAGGTATTTTCTGTATTAACTAAAATAATTTTCTTAATTATACTGTGAAACTACTTTTTGTATTAATGGAATAACAGGAAATGAGTGTATATATTTTATTTAGATTACATTTACAAATAAAAAATATATACACTTATACATTTATAAATCAAAAATACTGAAATTTTAATTAAGAGTACATTTAGTATTTTATTATAATTATAACAAAATTTTACAAACAAACAAAATAGCAATTGTTAATTCAGGTAAGGTTAAACGTAAATATAACTGCAATGTAATTCTAATTTTTTTCTCTGACACAAAGTTTGATACGTTTCGTTTTTAATGCTGTAGTCAATGATGATATCAATTGTAGACATTCATTATTGATAAGCTATTTTATTCTTTATCACATGTGCGATAAGACCCTCACTAGTTATCATTCCGTGTCATACAAAGTACTTAAAGAACTGTTGTTTAATTAAAGTTGTTTAACTTTAATGACTGTTTATTTAACTTTTTTCCCCCTAATCTATTGTTTTTATCGCACTGTTATATAAATTTTAAATACACTTCTGAATATTTTCTTGGCTGTTTATTAATTGATGGATTGCACGTATTCTGATTTAGAATTTACAACGTGTTTAATATGATAAAACAATCACGTCTTCTTTAACGGAATGATTGTAGTGTTCGTAAGATCGATAACTTCACTCACTCTTGGAATACTTGACTCATCAACAAGGAAGTCCGTTACAGATACTATTACCTAGACACCTGCGGGCACGCTTTTTTTATTCATTATAACAAAGTAGGCTATCTGAAGGTGGACAAACACTGATCGAATAAATAATGAATAACCAGCAAACCATTTGTTAAATATTTCGAACTTTATTTGCTAAAGTTCGAAAGAAATGTTTACGCCATATAAAATAGAAACAGAATACTCATACTTAAATTTTCTATTTAAAATGGAAATTATTTAAAAACAAATTTTAAACACAATTCTCACATTTTTCTGTTGCTCATTTACTTATTATTTTTGTACATTTTAAGATTACGTCAGTATCGCCACTAAAATGTGATTGTTATGTTTGATAAAACGTTCATTATACGGTAATTATCCATATAACGATCAGCCAGTTATCGAAGTTATTAAAGATGACCTAATTTTGATATCTGGATTGCGTGATGAATTAGAATAAATTAGTAGAAAAGTCATAAAAAGAAAATGTATAAAGAATCTTTACAGCATATTTTATTAGAGCTTGATTTATCTTTTTCTCAAAAGTTTACTAATTAAAAAAGTTAACTAATCATGAACTGTAGCATAAATGATATAAAAATAAATGTTTATAATTTATTATTAATTAGAATAAATAAATTTCTGCATATTTATTCTAATTATATAATTTGTTATAATTTTTAATCTTCAATACCAAGGATGATCTGTTTTAGTTCCTTCGAGAGAGAAGAAAATACAAATTTACAGAAAATTTTAAAATTTTTATTGTCATTTTTCTATATTTATTCTATCAAATAATGTTTAGCAAATAACGATTAAGAAGAAGGAAAATTTTAATTTATCTCAATCTGAAAAAAATTGAGAGTTCAACTACAATTGTAAATTGAAAGAATTGCAAACTTCAGCGTGATAAAGAAGAGATACAAATCTCATAGAATACGCCGTTAACCTTAGGATTGTACGATTAAAGGCAACGTAACGTAATTAGGTCGTCGCGGGTTACAGAATCTGTGGCGACGATCGGCGTAACGTGAATTTACTACACGGTATTGCGACACGCGAGTGCATGCGCGTGATTAGGTTGCGAAGAGGCACACGAACGGCGGATTGTTTCGATGCATTCACTTTTGTGGAATCGTCATGGCGTGATAAATCGTGTTATCAAGTTTAAAGAACTACATTGTTACGTGTACTGGTTGAGCTATAACCGTGGCTTATAGGCAAACAAAACAATACGGCGATTGCTGCCCCATGTTTTTATTAAACGCACGAACATTTCAGCTTTCTTGCCTTTTTATCGCTTAATGTAAGTCATTTTTTCATAATAATATCGTCTTAATAGTAAACCATTGGGAGATCGATAATTTACGTTATAAACTATTGAATAATATTGTGAAGCTACTTCTCTGGCTATTAAACTTCAAAAGAGTGTTAAAAAAGTATAATTACCTTAATTGCATCTGTAATTAACTTAAATGTTTAATTAAATGTTTAATTATAAGTAGATTTTAATTAAATAGAATTATAATTTGATGACTAGTTTGAGAGGTATTTTAGCTGAAACAATTGCGATACATAATGTTCTTTTTGACATTTTTGCTAAAGAAAAGTCGACTTTAATAAAGTGACAGAATACATAGCAAAGAGCTTTCTTATTAGATTTATTCACGTATAAATTACGCCGGTATATCGTGCAAACGTGTTCTGGTTTTTAGATTGTAATATGTAGTTGCAATGATTGAACGGTAACACATTGTTTTCAACGTTGCAATGGAAAATGATGCTTTTATATTTTGGATTTTCCATTTTTTATGAAGGATTTATTGAAAAAATATTTTGAAAAAAATATTATGAAGAACATTTTACCTGGGGATTTTACTTAGTTTTTTTTATTTATATGCGATCAGTGATAACTGTTGTAACGCGAATTTACGGCACGATGTTACGACACGCAAACATCGCGTATATATACTCGACGTATACTGTCCCTTTGTGCGATGTACAAATAGAAATACTACACGTGGCGTACAAGCACGAAATAATCATACCAACAATGTTCTGGATATTATAATAAATGTATAAATTACTAGAAGTGCAATTTATGTATACTTGCAATGTTTGCACATTCTCAGATGAATTGTATCCATTATAAATCATGGCCAATTCAAAAATTACTGCTACCTAATTATTACTGCTATATATATTTGTCGTAATAATTGTGGGTATTTTGTGACTGTAGGTATTTTATCGTTATATTATTATTGTTTTATTACCATTATATACTCACGAAAAAGAAAAAGAGAGAAGAAGAGAGCAAAAAATGTGCAAACTGGAAATATATTATATAATTATTTATTTTATAATATGTGAAGTAAAAATGTTCGGCAGTTTTGTAATAATTTTTAAGAATGTAAATGAACACAGACACTTTATTGCACAAATTATTAAATTGATTATAAAATAACGAAATCACATCTTTATTTGAATCAATAGGCAATATTACCAAATTAATAATACAAATTTTATATTATTTATACTTTTTATTTACAAAAGAATATAAATATAATATTTAAATAATGACTTTTCTATTTACTCCAGTCATCACTCTGTGGTATATTCAAAACAAATATCTTTTTTGGACTCGTACATTACTTTATGCATCTTTATCTGGGAATCTTAAGAAGTTTGTATTTTATAAATTTTCATGAACGCACGTTTTACAATATTTTTTTTGAAAACATAGTCTCGTCACGTTTTATCCCGTGGAACACTCGTGGCCGGCGTATTAACGTAAGTCCTTTTAAGGACTTTATTAGATTTTCAGCGTAAAGTCCTCGGCCACTTATAATCCGCTCCTGTCTCACGAAAGTATATTTCGTCGACTGAACGGATCGCAAATCCCTTTTAACGCTTAACGCTTAGACACATAATCCGCATAGATGCATAGGTGCACGGGTGTTCTATCAGTAAGACGATCATTCCGAATCGGTCAGGTCATACAAAAACATGTCATTTATTCTCTAATTATTGTGAAAACAGATAAGACAAATTTGCTTGGCTTATACTTAATGTCCTTGGACTTAGATGTCTGTTTTTTTTCCTTTATATTTTTACAATTCGAGAAGAATGCAGAATAAAATGTCAGAGGTAAAATTTTGACCATGTTGGCGCCACGAGAATCCTAGCGTGACAATGATATAAGTTCTGTGTCTCTCCATATTCTTAAGCATATTAATATTTCTAAATTTTCGTTACGTATAATACAAATGTGAATAAAAAGCACGATTTTCATGTATTATATTTATGTATTATTATTATAATGAATTCTTGGCAAAGGAGCTTTATTATACTTTAGAAATTTCCACATATATGTATAATATAATGAGTGCTTAAGATCCGCTTACGAACGCGATAACACTTTGAGATAATTAATTAGGAAAAAGCTCATATTGTCGAGAAAGTTCAAGGGGTTATGCAATAACGCGTTTAGATACACAACACAATATAAAATCAAAGCCTTTATGTTTGCTGAGTTATAAATTTGTTGCACATCATAAATCACATCGACTGATTATCATAATTATTATTCTTTCTATTAAGATCTTTCATCAAATGTTAAAATTATCAGTCCGTATTTATATAAGTTTTTGCGGCCTCTATGCGGCCATTTTTATCGATGACCTCATGACTGCAGGCGGTTTCTTTGGCGCTTCACGACGTAATGATTCGCAACATGTGCCCGATCGGCACGGTAAATAAATTTTTAATTTCGCTCTGTGAGTCTCACCCTCTCGACCATCCCCCCGCTTGGTCCACATCAGGCGTCGGCGCACCGTAGATTTAATAAAAAGCAGTGGAGAGCTAAGCATCAAGTGGGTACTCCATTGTGCCCCAGCATAAAAACATTGAAATCTCTCTATTCAGCTTGGATTAGTACGACGATGCCTCTCTCTACGCGTATGTGTATGCGTGCGTACGTGCGTGTGTGCGTACATGCGTGCGGATGCCCACGCGTGCATGCGTGCACCGGCGGCGGCGTGCATACGTTTCCGATCGTATTCTCGGTTCATCCTATCACAACTGCTGGCTATGTATCGACACCGAAAAGTAGGATTAACATTATTACGCATGAGTAGTAAATGCTTGTCTAATTAGTCCAAACGGAGGCGCGTAAAAGGTTGTACGTGAGTTTTGCATGGGTGAATAATCGTAAACCTTCTCGTACAACCTTATGGTTCGAAAGGGTCGCCGAATTGAATTTATTAAATTGAGGCGCTTAGAATGGTAGAAATTCAACTTACGAAGAAATTGAATTAACGAGGGACCAGAAAAAAACCGAAGAACCTGGAGCAAACAGAGTTCTCCATGTGATATACTTGTATTATTGTCATTTTTTTGTGGATACCTGAAATAAGAGGCGTCTACAAAGTTCTGGGATATTTTCAATGAAAAGGGATTGAGACAATTTTTTTTTAAATAAATGTGGTTGAAACAAATATTTTCTTAGGTTATATGTTTAAGTCCATCATTTTAAATTTATACTGCACAAATAAGATAGATCACATTTAAATGTTTGCTTAATGATCTACCAGTTAAGTAACGAGATGTTCAGAGCCAGCTTAATTTATGACAAAAATTAATAAGAATTCCACTTAATATTTAATGAGATAGATTTTATTTATTAAACTGGGTACTGTACTTCAAAGATGTGGCACAGTGTAACGTGAAGTGAATTTGAGGGAAATGTTTACGAAGCAGATTATAATTTAATGTGAAATTAGTCGGGGGGTATGTGCACGTAAGCGGATGTTCTGTAGACGAAGTTGTAGCTTTGTAGTTGCCGCTTCGGTCTCAGATCGTTATCCAATTATAATAGGTATATTAATCCAAAGCGCTATATGTAGTTAGCTAATTAATAATTAGCCTAGTTCGCGGTAGTAATGAGGGCGCAATCCATGTCGGTTTCATCAATAGATCAGTGAATGTTGGAATCATTTACGTCGTATATATAGTTAACGGTATTCCATTTGTATAAGATATAACGATTGAGCGAGATGACATAAAATGAATTTAAAGATTTTCTCACACCTGACGGACTTTTGTGGTAACGTTATTTTTCTTTTTAAGAAGAAACACGTGCCGGCTTCGTGTCGCACTCTAAATTTTCCGCATAAAAGTTTGACCGCATGAAAAGCATTTCGATATTTTGTAAAGGATAGAAAACCTATAGAAAAATGCTCCTTGCAAAAGACGAGAAAGTCAGAGAAAGATCGTTCTTAAGATTACTGACACAAGGGCGAGTTCAAAGAGGAATAATAAATCGCACGGCAATTTGCGTATACACGCACGCGTGTGTATACCCTATCGCTTCTTACAAGCGTCAAAGAGGTAACAAGGTTTATCGAGCGACACTCGATTTTTACCGCCCGTATGGGTTTTGCTATGGCATTAGCGCGATACACTTTTACGGAGAATGAGATGTTTCTCCATGAGATATTTCTGCTACTTTTCGCTCGGCAATACCTTCGCGACATCTCGATTAAGCGTATGGCTCGATGGCTCGTTTTCCTGCAAGCTCCATTTTTAAAACTCGTTACAATGAATTTATTTTTAACGCTGTCAAGTGCCTTTCGAAATTATATGCAGATCAACCGATTTGTTATTATCTGGGCGTTCATGCAATATCAAGCGTTTTTCGAACATTTTTGCGCGTATCGATTTAACCGTTGTAGAGTTGCAAGTTTTATGACAAAATCGTTGAAATAATCGTCGTTGGTAATCGTCAATTATCTAAATTTTTGCAAATATGAGAAATAGAAAAAAAAAATATATATATATAAATAAAAGTTTCATGAATTTATTAATAAACTAATTGCACCTCCTCAAAATCTCCGCGAAAAAATTCTACTATTTTCTCATAAAATTATTCGTAAACTTATCTTTTATGCACGATTAAAACATATTGCGCAATTCGGTTTCTCACCTGAAACAAGGCGAATAATCTATATATCTGACTGTGTCCATGTGTAGTTTATTTTAATAGGGCTTTAAGCCCTCGTTGATATTCGCGCAAAGACAGTACGAGTGATCATGGTAGGAAATCTGACTGGGGTACGAGGCGGTCGCAGAAAGCCGGGAAGGGTGTGTGTTGCAAGGGGTTGCAAGGCTCGCTGTTGTATCGCGAGAGAAAGAGGAGAAGGAGGAAGAAGGGTGTGGGCAGTATGCACTCGTGATATTTGCTAATCACTGACAGCGACGGCTTTTAAGTACTGTCGAGCACATACGTATAATGTGCGCACTTACATTTGTAGGGTATTTCGCGGGCGTGTACACGCGGGTAGATGTATGGAGCGGTGCAAAAAAAAAAGAGAATGAAGCGCCGGGTGAGGCTTAAAAATTGGCAAATCCGCCGATCGGACGTCATCGGCGTATCGGTTATATCGGTACCGGTCGTTGTGCGGCTTAAAAATGAAATTGCGCCCGTATCTCCCCGCCGCTACCACCGCCGCCAGAGTTGGCATATCAAGCAAAACGACAATTTCGTTTTGGCAACGCGAGCGATATGGCTTAATCGCCTCCCGATCGTTTCCCGCGCTCAAGTATCGGACGTACCGTTTGACGTATACGCCCGTTTAACAGGCGGGGATGCGCCAAATAAATTTCGAGGATTACAAATTCTCGCGTCTTATTACGAAACGGACGGTTCTGCTTTTCGATTATAGTTATAGAAGTTCCTCCGATTTGATTCTAATGCTACGTTGTGCAGGGCGCATCATGTTTAGCATATATGTACATCTGTGATATAAAAAAATGATGAGTGTTTTAAAAACTTTGTATGAAATAATAATGCTCACGAGAGAGAATTTTTTTATTGTTTAAAATTATTAAGTATTCTTTATTATTTTTATTAAATATTTATAAATATTAACAATATTTTTATTTATAATTAATATTACAAATATTTATTATTCTCGAAATCTTGTGTTGGATAGTGGTCTTGAAAAAATCGAAATGAGACAGACGAGAGAAATTGCGCCTTAGAAATTATGTATTTTTGATATTTCAGATCACGCGACCTCGTCTGACGCTGTGGTTGATGGTGGCGATACGGAGCTCGGTCATCTGAGCGATCATCAGATCAACGATGCGCTGCACGATCCCTTGAATCTGGGTGAATCCGACCGACCGCGCAAGGTGCGAAGATCGCGCACGACTTTTACGACCTATCAGCTGCACGAGCTCGAGAAGGCCTTCGGGAACACGCAGTACCCAGATGTGTTCACCAGGGAGGAGCTGGCGATGAGACTGGACCTTTCGGAAGCCAGAGTACAGGTGCTTTTCACGAACGATTCAATCATTGCAGAAAGGACATATGCCCTACGAGAGGAAAAATGTATTGCAGAAATAAGGAAAAGTCTTGCAAATATTTAGGCAGGAAGGTAGGAATAGAAAGTTAACTAGAAATTTTTTAGGCACGTTTGCTCTTAATTTGAGAAAAAAGAAAGATATGGGTAGATATGGATTTCGAGTAATCTACATAAATATTTAAAATCTCTGTAATTTTTTCTATATTGCGAGAATAAAATACAAATAGAAGAATACACAGTAAATTTGAATATTTAATATTATAACTCAAAGGGAGACAATGTGAATATCTCATGTTCCTACCGTCTTTTTTGTTATTAAATACCGTGTTTCATAAGAATAAATATAGTCGCGACACTTTCGACTATCATGTACTTCCAAAAGATTATGCCCTTTTCGCAATGACTGATTCAAATATTCCGCAAATGCGGCTTGAAGAGAATGAGGGAAAGAAGTCCGGCCAGATTTCACTAGACAGTTGCAGAAGTATAATTAACCTTTTGTCGCTTTGACTGGACGAATTCACAAAGCCCGAGAGGCACGCGAGTGTCGCTGAGTTTTGCGCATTTGATAGTGGCAAGTTTCGTAAGTAGTTTTAATGATGAGTTTTAGATTCTGTCAGGCATGAAATTTAAAAGGTTACTCGCAGCTCGCGCGTAATTTTCATGTTAAATATGGAGATTATTAAAGGAATTCGAGGCAATAATGCGATAAGCCATGTAAGCAAAAAATGCTGCATTATTATGATAACGCTCATAACAAAACATATTTGAATAGCTATTATACGATACTTTGTTATTCATAATTACAGATTTTAATTTATTTTATAATTCACAAAGAATTAATTTTTTACATTTCTTCGTTCATAAAATGGTTTGACGGTGCAGCGATTAACGCACAATAACGTAAACTGATTTTCACGTACAATTTTCACGAGGATCGATTTATTACGTAGATTTTGCGAAGTTTGAGGAACATCAAGCATCCTCGAGCGTTTGCAGGATTGCACTTTGGCGACTCAGCCTCAAGGCGCAAGTCACTTAACTAATTAGAGACTATTGTATTGCAAAATTTCGTGCTGCCGTTTTCCATCTGTAATTTTGCGAAACATACGCTACACCCTGAATGGTTAATTTTATAAAAGAAGGGCTGCCTTGTATAGAGTAGTAATCTGCTTTGGAATTACTTTAAACCGGCGTCCTTGAAAATTCAAGTGCGTTGCAGGGGTGTAGTTCAATCCACAATAACGGGGTACACATCGTTTCGTACACGATAATTTGTACTCCCCCTTTTACTACATCTCTTATTATCTCTTTTTAATATACATTGCATTAAAAGCATTGTATTAATTTTAGAATATAAGAAATAAAATGAAGTTTTGCAATTGTAAATGAATGAGACGTTACATATATAGAGAGAAATAATTAAATTATATCAGTAAACAATTGCGTTGGTAATTTGCGTTGGTAACATACGAATTTGTTCGAGTATTGGTGAAATTAATATGCACAAGTGGTAAATGAGTGCCGAAATGAATATATTATAACGATAGCAACGATTCTTAACAAGTAATCAAATAAAGAAAGAATCTTTCATCGATTTTCTTTCGAGAAATCAAGTCTTGAATCGGTCTTGGAGAATCACTCGATTCGATTGTTTTATTCCGACGTAAACGACAAAGAAACTGTCGGCAATTTTAGAGGAGGCACACACACTTGTACACGTACTATCTGCATGTATATAACCGTGGATGAGTGCGAAGGGTTGCATGGGGCCGCCGGCGGAAGGGTGGCGATGATGCTGAAAAGAGACAGAGAGCATTCCGATTGGCCCATTGTGGTACAGCGGAGCGACAATGCCGGCAATTGGCCGTCGCTCGACAAAACCGCTAAATGATCCGCCGCGGCGCACAGTGGTGCCACGGCCACTTTATTTCAATCTAGGAAATCCTCCAGCACCCCCTCGCGCGTCTCCACTCACGCGCCGATTCTAAATGCGAAATTACCCCATTTTTCGGTATTAACCGGCTGGCCGATGTATCGACGATCGGGCGCGTATGGTAATGCAATCGCGAGTCGTCTCTGACGTTTTCTACACCCCCCCACACAGACTTGCCATCGTCACCGGACACTCTGCTGGAATTTTTATAGGTCGCACCGTGGACGTTGCGCAATTTTCTCGAATTATTCTACTGCAGACAATGTCCTTTTCAATAAACAATACAGGAAAAGAGAGGATTCTTTCTCTTTCAAAGGACACTATGTTAATTTAGAAATAGAAATTTAGTTAAAGGTTTGATAGAAAGATTATATCGAAGGTACAACTCTGATAAAGCATGTTTTGAGATCTTTAAACTCGACGTAAATCGATGTGCAGACTGCGGAAACATTGCAGATTTCTCTGGTAAATGGTAATTCGAGAGATTAATAGGGCAGAGTTATGGAAACGCGTCAGCATTGCAAACTTTCGAGTTCGTGGTGGGTCGCTTAAATGACGCAAGGTTTGCGAGCACTTAAGCGTTAGAGGCTATTCAGGGGTGATTAAATAATTAACAGCAATTAGGCAATTGAATTTCCTTCCTTTCCCTCCCCCCCTCGTCTCGCAACGCTGACCTCTTTCCCTCGCTTCAACGTTATTCCTCTCTTCTCTTCCTCGATGCCACTTTCTTCTCTCCGGTGCACCCTTGATTTTCTCACGTTGCCTTGATTTTATTCTGCAATTCGACCGAACTAACTCGCTAATTTGTCTTGATCTGACGGTCTGCCGTCATAATTTCATTTGGTTTTCAAGTGAGTTATAATTAATGTCGTCGCGTATACGATAAAACCATAATCTTTGTAGTTTTCAGCGCGTCTTCTCCGAAGAAAAGACTAACAAACTATTCAGATGCAAAAGAGTGTCTGATCTTAGTTTTTACTGTTAATAAATTTAATCTTCTGTTAAATAAATAATTAACTAAAGACATTCGATATTGAAATTAACAAATAACGAGGAAAAAAATTGGCTTTGATGGTCAAACGGTTAGCTGTACTTAAGTTAATGTTATGTAACATTCAATTGTTACGACTTTTATTTAATTGTCACTTTATATTAAATTGATAATTAAATATTACATAGCGTTAACTTATGTATAGCTAACTGCATTTGACTCTCAAAGTCCTTTGTTAATTTTAATTTTAATCTATGTTATATTTATAATATTAATTATGTAAAACTGATAAATAATTTAGTGTGTGCTTAAGTATTCATCGTTTATTTATCTACATTTATTCATAATTCATGTTTTTTAATACATATTTAAATATATATTCACATTTCTTATATTTTATACAAGAATATATATTATTCAGTTTTCTCTGAAAATAAAGATATAATAGTCTTTTCTCTTCTTTTTCTCTATCCTTTTCTTTCTCTCTTCTCTTTCATTGCCTCTTCTGGTGTACCCACGAAAATTCAGAACAGCTCGGGTGGAAAGTGAAAGTATTTATACGGCAACCGGACCAGCGATAGGGTCGTCAGGGGTAGACGAGAATAGAGCCGGAGGCAGGGGTTGCTAGTACTCAGGGGTACGAAGAAAATCAGGATAATTGTTAACAATTAGCTTAATCAACCTCGAGAGCAAGCTTTTGTTGTTGGCTGCTCTGATACGCATGTCTGGGGTTCTCATGGGCTCCCCTTTCCTGCGAATTTTGAATCTTTATGACGAATAGCCTGGTGTATTCCAATAATTCGTAATCAATAGAGATTACGAATTGCCTCTTAACAGTTTAATTGGATGGATTATAGTAATATTTTCTTCAAAGTATTCTAATAAATTTCGCAATGGTTTCATAACATGTTTATAACATTCTTTTTGTCAGTTGATATAACGAGATCATGAATATTTATTGAATATTTATTCTACAAAGTGTTCTTCTTTGTTTAGGTGTGGTTTCAAAATCGACGTGCAAAATGGCGCAAGAAAGAAAAGGCCTTAGGCAGAGATACGAGTTTCATGCATGTTGAGCAAGGAGGTGAGTTTAAGGAAAGTAATTATTTAAATTATTTATACAGGAGACAATATTTTCATCATTTTTCACAGAAATAAAAATGTCTTAGTAAGAAAAACACTCTTGCAATTGTTAGTATTATTATAATATTGTTAATATTATTATATATTTTATATATTTTTATATATTTATATATTTATTATATTATTATATATTTTATTTTATAACATTTTAAAAATAAAATACAATTTAAATATTTTTTCCGTACTGCATAATTATTATTCTCAAATTTTTCTTGACTTTTCAAGAAATACTTTTTGGATTAAAAGTTGAGTTAGAAATATTTTTTTTGCAACAGTGAGTTAGTTTTTTCTGTCTATTTTCTTCTTTCTTCTAATAGTAATTGTGAAAATTCGTTTTCATCCACCATTGCTTATTTGCTTTACACTAACACGCATATTACGCTCGCTAATGTGCAAGGGAAGACGATAGGGCGCAAGTTACAAAGGGTAGATGCAATCGGCAACAATTATGTCTAATTTTAGTGTCGCAGCCATCGCATGTGAATGATATAGAATAAAAACCTGGCTGATTATTTTTTCATGAGACGCTTTGCGGATAAAGCTTGTACATCGAACGGACGATTAGAAGCACAAAAAAATCTAACGACTTTAACATTATAATATTTCTTTATAATATTCCTCACGTAATAATTAATTTTATTAACTACGTTCAACCATGTAACGAAGGAATTCCTAAATTTCTTCTCCGCATCAATTCGCAGTGTTTGCATTGTGCTCTCTGTAAAAAATAATTGCAATAAAACTTTTTCACGTTTTCTGAAAAAAAATGTTAAAAGTGGAGTAAGAAAGCGGCTTTAGAGATACAGCGATACAGCTTTCTCCACATCAGAATCTGAAGCAACGCTAAAGGAGTAAGCGAACCCCCGTTGAATTTTGTTTACAGGTGTTAACGAGTTGTCTCTTCACGCGCGGCTGTTGCAAACGGCCAGCGGCGTTCCGGGCGCGGATTCCTCGGGTCCGCCGACGGGCACGTTTCCCTGGTTCATACCTCCGGTTTTCCCGTCGCCCTGGCCACCGAGTGCGCCCAAGCTGCCGCCGTTGCATGCACTCCTGTCACAATACATCGGCTTGCCGTTGCCACAGAACCTGGCGTCGCTCGGCACGATGCTCCCGGTCGGCCTGAATCCGACCTCGTCGCTAAACCACGGTAACGTGAACGGTCACTCCCTTGGCAGCCACTTGCACGGGCACCCCCTGAATCTCGGAGTGCAGAGCATACCGCAAAACCTGAGCTCGAAAAACGACAGAGAAGAGGACTCGGCGTCGTCCGACGACGAGATCAGGAAGCAGAGCGCGGAGGTGCTGAGAGTAAAGGCGGAAGAGGCGTTACGCAAGGCGGACAATTAACTGTGAGAGCTTACGAATTTTTGTAAATACAAAGGACCTCCTTGGTTCTTCACTCAGAGAGTCGTTTGATACCAACGTAAATATTTCGCTCGGCCGTGAACATCCGTGAACCTATCCAGTATCCTGTATGCGTCAGAAGATTATTCCGTTTGTCAGGCTGCAAGAATACGGATTCATGTCGTTCATACAATTCGGTAGAAATTTTAATAAACGATGTATCCCGGGAGAAAACGCTTCCGCCAATGGATTCTAAAGTTAAAAAAAAAAGACTCACAACGAAGAATCCATTAGTAAATTATTTTTTATTTTTTTTTGGGACATTTTGTAGGACCTGGATCTAGCGGAGATTCGAGTAGTATGTATTCGAGTAGGAAGCAGACAACATTTGATACACGTTTGGATTTGTTGTGACGTATCAGTGATGTTAATTTTCATATACATATTCGATCAGCAACGAGGTTCCATCAATAGATTGTTGAATGACTTACGCAATTTCAGCGCTAATTAGATATCCGCATAAGATGCAATAATAAGTTTACCAGTCATTGATCAATAATTAATTGCTGATTGAATAATACGCGGCCTTTTCATTTAGAGACTTGAGAATTGCAAATTGGTATTTATTTAAATGTTCTTAAATAAAAAAGCGAATTTATGGCAAAAACGAAAATATTTGATTTTGAATAATATAATAATGTGACAGAGACTTTAAACGGAATAACGAATGTAATTTCTCCTATTCAGAAATATTCAACAAAAGACAATTTGTGTTATTTTCTGACAAATAGAAAATAAATATTTTATTCATGAATTATTTTTTAATATATTAATATAACAAAATATATATATATATAATATTTATTTATTAATTATGTTTTATATAACATTAAATAAATAAAATATATATACAGAAAATAAAATATTTCGGAAAACTCTACAGAGACCGCTAGTAGTTTATGTGAGGAGACATTTGATTTTTATTCGCGTTGCAGTGAAACATCGAAATGAGATTTAACAGATAGCAATACACATAGCGCATGCATTATTATATAATGAGTTATGCGCTATTATTTGCGTCGTAATTATTTAGCATTGCTCGAGTTGTTATTCGACACGTAACAATCTATTTCATCGATGTCAAAAAACTGATTGCGTTTCTCTACGTGTATCAACATGTAAGAGCTGATCAAGCTGATTATTACATTGAGTTAATTATAATCAGAATATTACTTAATAATAAATAATTCATAAATTTCATTTAATTATGTTTCTCTAAAGAAAAATAAAAATTGCGATATATTATATTTATCCTTTGTCAACAACTGCCTTATCCTGTATGTAAAAAAAGATGAGTGCAGCCGTGTAGAATTTCTTCAAGATTTAAAAGATCAAGTGCCGCACAGGATCGCCGGTGTTTGTATCAAGTGAAGAGAGAAAGAGAGAGAGAGAGAGAGAGAGAGTGTGTGTGTGTGTGTGTGTGTGTGTGTGTGTAAGGAAGTTTGTAAAATATATGTATCATACAAACATTAGATATATATCATGTATACATATGTAACATATATATCAGTATAAACTTTGTGTAAATATGTAGGCTCATTATAAATTAAAGAAATATATTAAACCTACGAAGAACGCGCAATATTTCTTTTGTAGCTAAATTGTCCGTCAACACAACATTAGCAGTCGGCCTCGAAAATGATTTTTCCTCATAAAAGATGAAGAATAAATATGTAAAATTTGAGATAAAATATGAATTAATTCATTATTCGTTTTAAATAATCATGAGAATTTGTACAATTTTTAATAAATTAGGAGAAAATGAAATGGACATATTTTAGATTAATAAACACGATGGAAAGAGAGGCTGAAGAGGAATTTACAAAGTGCTTGGAAGCACCTGAAACGCCATGGCGCATGATCTCTCAATATCTCAATACATTTTCAAGTGTCTATATAATAGTTTTTACTAGCGTATCACGTTTAATAAGCCGCAGGTGCCTGAGCCCGACTCTTTCGCACCCGTCAATTCGGGTTTCAACTACCCTAATTCGTCCTGTCCGAGGGCAATTCACACGGGGGCGAGGTACAAAATCGCTTCCGCGTCATTAATCATGAAAAGATTTGGCGTATTGGCCGCGTCATTACGATGATTTCCTGAATTCCACGCAGCTGGCTGGTGCCCGCGCACGTACCCCTGGATTCCCACGGGCCCCAAGCGCCAACTGTGTCGCGCGGGTTTAATCGCGCACCCCCGCCTTCCGCCGTCCGCTCTCCCTCTCCGTTTCACCCCGAGCTCCGCATTTTCCGCTGTTGAAAGTGAATTTCGTTCGTGGGCGGGATCGGGCGCATCCCGGCGTGAACGCCGGTAACACGCACAACGGCAATTACAATCCGGCCAATTTATCCGCGTTATCAGAAATTTATCTGTCGCAAAGGGCGAAGGCCGCACGACGAACGCGAGAGTTAACGTTATCGCCTGGCGTTATCGCACGGGAAGGTAATTATTGCACCACCTGCTTGGGACGCGCGGCTTCGATAAAACACACAGATAACGCGCCTGGGTGAATGATATTTCATTTCGAAAATATTTTACCGAGGCTCACAGGTGAAGTTTTACTGATAGTTGAAGGTTACTTGGTAGAGTTCCTTCTTAGTTAGCTTTTTAAAATTAAGAAAGAAGAAATATATATATATATATATATACACATATTTTCACGAAAATGCATATTTTTCGAAATATTTTCTGAATATTTCGAAAAATATGCATTTTCGTGAAAATATATATATATATATATATATATATATAAAATAAGATCAACATCGATGGAGAAACGCAAACGACAGGTTGTCGCTATGAATGGTGCTCACCTTCGTGGATTTTTAGGCGAAGAAACTCAGGGCAGCGCACTCGAGAAATGGCGCAGACATTTTGTATTGCCACATTAGATGAAGTACGCGCACGCTTTCGAAATGCTCCGCTTACGTTTTAGTTCAACGATCGCGTC
The DNA here is from genome assembly GCA_901521435.1 of Crematogaster levior. NCBI lineage: Eukaryota > Metazoa > Arthropoda > Insecta > Hymenoptera > Formicidae > Crematogaster > Crematogaster levior. Next base: position 418,057 of record CABEGB010000158.1, read on the forward strand.
GCATTATGTCGTAAAGTTCTGTTAAATGGAACCACTAGAAGACGGAGAAAGAAACGCTCGAGGTCCACTTCGCCTCGATTTCGTTCGTCAGACGGTATTGCTGAATTTCGGTTTCAGTTTCCTACAATCTCGCAAAGCTTTTGGTACATTCGGCGCGAATATGTAAGCCTTTTTTTTACAGAATAAGTTAGAGAAAAAAACGTATGTTAAAAAATATTAATAACTCCACGATATTAGACAGACATTTGGAAAATAGGATCTAATATCTTTTATTTATTTCTTTTTACATTGTAATACTCTCGAAATATTTGGTATAATTTGTAGATTTTGAGTGTTAACAGGCTCACGTCGTTTTCTTCGAAGGTAGATTACAAGTAAATATTTTTTGAAAAATGTTACTCGTCAGGCACCAAAAATTGTGTTTCACACTCCTCAGGAAAATGGAAGAAAAACAACGTTTCTGGCTTTAAGCTGTTTCAACTGATTCCCTTGTCGTTTCTCACTTTTTTAATCAAATGCTACAGCAGAAGATGAAGGATCACAGTTGAATACCACTGATCGCGATCGCGGTTGTTACGAAGGACAATTAGATTAAAAGCAGCGCCTGTCGCGGCGGCTTGAGATCCATTAGTGCCCATTGTGCCACCCCATTTACACCCCCACCGACCATCCCCTATTGCTCCATGCCCTCCTCTCCGGAACAGAGCACCCGTTTCGAAGCCAGGTACTTATTCTCAATAGTAATATGCTCACTTCATATTTCTACCTCTTCGTCTTTCTGTCTGCATCACCCGACGAAGTCTCTCTTCTCCTTCCTTCCGTTCTTCTTAACGGCAACAGAAATCGCTGGCAGTGATGCCGTTTAAAAAGATTTTTCCATCTTGCAACAATTATTGCGACAATACACCTGTGAAACCCCGATATTAATGACGTAGCCCAAATGACTTCTATTAGTCTATCTGTCGTGATAAAAAACGTCGATTACATCATAATCATTGACATTGATCTCTTTTTTTCGACTCTTTTTTCGAGACCACCATAGCGCTGCGTATTCGTGAACTAAATATTTTAAAATCTTTTGCTTGTTCAGTGTAATCGTTCAATACAATTACGCAATAAAATTATATAATAAAAATGATAGAAAAATTAAACTCACAAAATAAACTTTTGAATCATAAAATAATTGAATGACAATCCCAAGAAATACATTCAAGATGAAATTCAATGAAAAGACTTTTAATGAATAATAACTATATATTACTTTCTGATTAAAAAATATATTCAACAATTTACAAATAATATAATTTTTTAAAATTTATTTTTAATTTAACGTGATATTCGTAATAAAGTTATATATGCGGACAGCTTTATTTAATAAAGCTACAATTTTACGTATTAATTTGTAGAATTTAACGCGTAGCTCGATATCTTTCCATTTGATATTCTGTCCATGTAAACATTGCAGCAAACATTATTATGGTTTCTACATAAACTTCGTATAAATGATTCGTGCAAAACCACAGACTAATTTGGGTGTAAAGTCGAAATAATATTCCTAAGCACGCATATAATACACCCGTAATAGCTGATGCTACCGCAATGGTTTTGCGTAGGTGGAGATATAATGCTTAGAATCGCACACGAAACGTTGTGATTTTTTTTTCGACGTTAATAATTCGCTGAGTGTCATTATCCGGAATTAACGTTGCTTCCGCGAAATAATAATCGCTCTTGTGCGAGCATGCCCGATCTGCTGTAGCAGGATTCATTTAAAATGTTAAAGCATACAAATTTCTGCTTAGTTTTATCGCGTCAATGTATTCATCTGTTTAACGTTTCGTTAATTCACGATGTAATTAATCGATAAGTGTACTTCAATTGAATAATTCCATTCAAATCGTACGTATTGTTTCCGGATACATGCCATCCGAATGCCATCCAATCACTGATTCGATAATATTGTAGTTTTTTCATGTAACTTTGCTTATGTGAAAAATATAAGAACAGTAATCGATACAAATTATCGTAAATTATCATATTTTATATCTTACGATAAGAACATAATAATCGACACAAGAAACATATTTTTTGAGAGGGCACTTATATTTATAAAGCATCAAGGACTGAACTGTTCGAAATTAACCGGTTCGGATCCCCAATTTCAAAATCACCCTAATTTCCAGCAAAGAACGCGAAACTCCCCGCTGCGGATCGGAAGGGATTCCGCGAAGGTACGTCCTACGATCCTTGCCGGCGGAAGCCCAGGACCTTTGGAAGCCTCTCTTGTTCACACGTTGTGAAACTGGGTGTATGGTTATGCTTAAAAATTAGTGTCGTTATGACGCCGCGCTCGACTCTACGTACACATTAGGTGTACACACTTCATTAAGGCCATTAGGGAGCATCAGAGCATCCAGGGCGCGCCCAGCAAGGCGACGATCGGCGGTCTCAAAAACGATTTCTTTCTAGCCCTCGTCGTCTTTTCAACCCCCCGCACGAGGGGTGACCAACAATAATGGCTTCTACGCTGATAGGCTTACGCTCAGAAATTGAGGGCTTCCCGAGCCTGAGGCTCTCTTGAAAAGTGATATACCTGCAGCTTGCCGATTCGGTCGCATTCGTACTTTAGATCTACACATCGCGGATCACGGAGCGAAACGATTCCAAATGTTGAATCTTCGACGATACGTTACTTCGTGCAAGCTGCGAATTAAGCTCTAAATTATTAAAAGAATCGAATAATAATCTATGCAATATCATAACGGTTCAAGCGACGTCAGATTTTCATAGTTTTTCATGAACAGAGCTACGCTTTATAAATTGATACCGTAATATTGTACACGAATTAATTTAGGAAGGCGTTTGAAAGAATGATAGACCGTTGTTAGATCGTTGTTTGAAATTTAATTTCATTGCACTCGCTTGATTCCCGCGGAAAGTGCTTTTCATAAAAAAAAGGGGGGAGAGGCGACCGAGCGCGATCGGATACACTCCGGCTCGTTGAAAAGATCAAAGCGCATGGAATTCTAATGGATCGTGGAACGAGGCCTTTCACACTCGATCAATTTTCTCGAATGAAGCGGTTTTCGCGGAATAAAAGGTGCATTAAGGCATGCTCGCATGTGACGGGTATCGGGAGTCCGTCGGGGTGCGATCTTGTGCGGGGTCAAGACTACCCCCTCGACAGAAGAAAATTCAGTAAACGCAGAATAAAGCCTGACATCCTTCAACTCTTTTTAGGATAGGTTTTTCTTCTGATAAACAGAACTTTTCCTATATTTATACACGAGGTAATTATATAATATCTTGCATTATTTTGAAAATATTAAACATACTGAGAAAAGATTACATGTTACCGTCACTTTTTGCTATTTTAGAATTATCTTTAATTTTTAATTCTTCAATTAATTAATGTGTGTTGTACGCTTAAATAAAATCATTTTAAAATATTATACTGATAATTTTTTATTAACAATTAATGGAGGGAAAACTGATGTCATTGTTTAACTAATGTATTGAATCTTTTTTCTTTGATATTTACATTCATATTCGGACAATGGATATTAAGCGATTTCATATATTTTCCACATTTCATAAAAATTACATTTGTAGAAAAACTTCATCTACAAATTTCAATTATATTTTCTATTTTAATTGTATTTGATAATGATATCAGCATGTGAGCCTATGTGAAGTAAATACACATTTAATTATATAAAATAAATATAGAAAGATTTTATATAGGGATACATATTGTCGATATATTTATGTGTATGTTCTAAATGACAAATAAACATGTCAAAAACGAGGAAAATTATCCTAAATATCGCAGACAGACTCTTCGATTTTCTCTGTTTAAGCGAAAATTGATCGTTCCGGTCACGATCAGCTTTATCTGGACGTACCAGTCGTAAATTAATCGTATAGTTAATTTCGTCCTGTCGATGTACAATCTAATAAAGCGTGAGACACGAAAGGCTGCGACTGCTCTTTGATAAAACGGCCAGTCGGCCCATTTCCATCCTTTGTCGTGTCGCTAATATTACATTACATTAAGCTGATTATCTATCTCACGCGCTTATATACTTTTTTCATTCAGGAGGCAGTTTTGGAAATTGAACGCCTACATATATATATATAATTTTAGATGTTGTAGGCAAAAATAATTTTTTAGTAATTATTTGTAGTTTGGAGTTAAAAAAATTTCTGAATTTAAGGTTTGAGAGGGGAAGAAAGTAATTAATAAAATTTAATTAATTTTGCAATGTGTAGTATTTAAAAAAATGTGTAGTATTTTGTTCTATATATATTTTTTCGGTCTGGAGGATTAACGAGGGTGACGATCCCAAAGAGACTGTTTGGAGCTCAAGATTGCCGCATTTGTGTCCGCGTAACAAGTTATCCGGTCATTGATTCCACGGCCGAAAACCGTCGCGATGCCACAAAGGAACCTCTCGCCGAGAGGCCCGGTTATTATTGAAACCATCCTCGCAATCCGAATGCAAGGCATTGGTGCCAGCCGCCGTATCCGTTTAGCCCTAAAGTGCTTTCACGGTCGGCGTTCGAGGGTTGGATTTAATGGCCGTTTAAGGGGATTTCGCTGGATAATTAGCGGCGGTACCGGGAAAAAAAGGAGAAGCGTTGTCGCCGTCGTCGTCATCGTTGTCGTCATCGCTGTCGCCACCGTGGCACAGCGTTGTGACGGCGTGTATGCGCCTCTCGGTGCGAAAAGCCGCGACAAAGAGGGTCGGTTACACGATTACACGGTGGGATATGCGCGGTATACCGACAATCCGGTCGCCGATTGGTCGTCCACGAGCGATCTCGGGTAGTCCATTGGCTTCGGGCCGGGACTTGATACGATCGTGTTCCGGATATGAAACTGGCCGCACGGAAGCGGCAGGACCCCGAAGGAGATTCTCTCGAGGACCTTTCTATCGAATGGTCCCCGTCAACCTCCCGCGGCGAACGCAGGCAGATGCGGACACGTTACACCATGTATAGAACCACGTCGAATAATAATCTCGTGGCCATGTTTGGCCACAGAAGTATCTTTTATTGTGATTTTTTTCCCCCTTCAGGTTCGAAGGAGGGCGGGTGTTCTGCGACAGAGAGAGGTGTAAGCTTACAAGTTTACAAGGCTGCTTCTAGTTCGTGAGCACGCTACCGGTCTATCTGTGACACGGTCCTTATGAACACCCGACGTATTTGATCAGACTCGAAGTGTGAAAATGGAAATTAGTTCGGGTATATGTATTATGGCAGAGTTTATAACGTGAAAAGAAAGATTAATTCAAATTTATTATTAATGCTTCTTATTCTTAATCGGAATGATACTAAAATAGCTTTATTTTTACTGAAAGAATAGATATTTAATTACCTATTGACTTAACAATAAAGTAATAATAACCTTTAATTATTAATTAAATAACATATGGAAATTTAATCGAATTTTTTAAATCGAATAACAAATTGATTGAAATTTCTATTTAAATTATGTCAGAGTTTAAAAATAATTTTTGATAATTTTAGTATTATTATACTACTCGTAATGCACGTATAAGTTATCATCTTATGTCTGCAATAAATGTAATTTTCAATACCAAATTCTTTGCCATTTTTATTTTTATTGTTTATTTCTATGTTTTCGTAACATTTCTTGAAATTTGGTAATTTAGATAATTCTACTGCGACAGTTTAACACGAACTTCTTCAGTACTTGAACGTAGAACGAAGCAAGATGCATGACGAGCATCAGAACGTGTTATTGATTTCATCTTAATCAGATCTCAATATCTCAATTACGTTTTGAGCCGGGCTTTCCCATTTGTTTGCAGTAGAGATTTTAAAGCCAAGGCCTATTGTCTGCACGCCACCCTTGAGCTTCCTGCACAGGCTTAACTTTTCATTCTCCTGTAAATTGCAGGTTCTGTATTACGGGTATAGAGCACGGGTGTAAATCGAATGAAACAATAGGGGCTTCCGTTCTACTATGATCCTCGAATCCTGCTTATCCGCCTGTCGTCGAGAGAGGGAATTTAATTTTAACTCGGATCGCGTCGGTCTGTCAGCAACTATTATCTCTCCTACATTTTTCTACATCTGTCAGAACTGGCTCCGGAACAACGATCGGTTCCCATACATGTTATCCGATCTCGACGAAAATTTTTACGGAGCTAAATTGACAGAAATGTAAAAAAAAGAGACAATTATATTACAATAGTTATATAAAAATAATTATTCGTCTTATCTATCCGTCCTTATTTATCTATATATAACTATCTTTTGTCTAACAATATAATATATTATTTACTTTCATATTTTATACATTGTGTATTTAAAAAATTAATGTTAAATTAATTAATTAAAATATTTAAAATATATAATACATATGTATATTTATATGCATATTTTTTACTTAATTCCTAAATAAATCTGAAATTAATTCTTAATTTAATTAACTATTTCGAATCTTGTAAATTTTATTGCTCTAAAATATCTCCGATCTAAGTGATTTTTCTGTTACATCTCCCAAGTACAATTACATCGTGCAACACCCGTCGGAAAACAGCCTGCGAGAATTGGTCGGATCGCTCCGAGCCGCAGCCTGCGGTCTCGCGGATGGATTAACGAGCTGGTATTGTTATTTAATTGATTCACGAATCTGTTCACGGTATCAGACTAATATGACGCTCTCCGCGAACTAATAACACATTATGATAAACCATCGTTAGGACGAGTTGGTCGGGCCAGCGAAAGACGAACGCACGTGGCGACACGTGACGCCGCTGTGGACCACCGCTTCTCCCTCTACCCTCGGCTTCGTCCTTTTATTTAATTAGCGTGACTTTATGAGACGCCTCGCGTATTAGTCGACGCTCCATTTCCTGCCAATTTGACGGACGAAATCTATCGCTCGGAATCACGAGCTCGGGTGCGGTTCGTCCCCGTAGAGACAGTTCATTAGAGGAATTGATTTATTCACGCATCGTTACAAAGAATATTCTCCTTTGATCCGCGAAACGCGATTCTTCGTCATGCGTTAACTAAAAAATAAATAAATAAATAAACAAACAGCAATTATACTTATGTAGTCGAGTGAACGATACAATCTTCTACGATTTTATGCATCCTTGTACAAAATGTAGTTGTCAGAGGATTATTATCTTCCAATTTTTTTCCTTTATAGTATAATTTCGATCATGTTTCAATATCTCTGACACTGATATCCCTGATTTATCATGGAACGATTGTATCCTGGCCATTTTAGCAATCAAAAGGTACCGCGATGTTTGCAATCGCGACGACGCACCGGGCACGCCGTGTCGCTTATCGTGCAGTTATCCGGAACGAGGCAAGAGGGAAAGGGACATATGGAGTCTGTGGTCCGTTCAGAGCATTTCGCCGTGAGATTTTTCATCCGGACTCGCCGAACGAAAGCGAACGGCCGGCGCGAGTGCGCGCTCTTTTTACGCGTCCTCGCGTCACTTTGCGCTTACCCGCGGAAAAAGTAAGCGCCGACGAGTCGCGGCGTTTACACGGCCGTGTGTGCACGGATGCATCCTCACGCCCATTTCCATCATCCATCCGTCCGTGCAGCAGCCGACATCACGGGGGGCACACACATGTGTGCGAGAGAGCGCGCGCGCGCGAGCCGCGACCGCGGCGGCAAGTTCCATTCACGCATACACTCGCTCGCAAACAGATTCCCAGCTTGAGTCGAATATATTGAAATAATCTGGGCAAATACGACAAGTTCGGTTATGAAATTTGCCGAAGGGCTTGCGAGCTCTCGGCTCTCCTGTCTCCGCCTCTCCGTCCCCGATCTCACCCTCTCCTCCCCCTTGCCCGTTTCCCGCCCCCAACCCGCTCCTTTCGCCCGCTCAAACCCGACGTTGCTCCTTTACCTCTTCGTCCTGGGTCCCTCCGCGTCCGCCTCTCGTCCTCCACTTGCACTGTCACCACCCGGCATCGCGAATCTCCCCGAGTGATATTTGCTCAAAATCGGTTCAATAGCAACTTGGGTATTCGCCTGTTCCTCTTATACGTTTCGGCTACCCCCGTCGTATAATGTATACATGTGAGGGTGTAGTTGTAGATGGTTGCACGTATGTTCGTTTGTGTGTGTATGTGTGCGCTTCGTCATCCCGCAAACCGCGTGAATCTTGAGCTGTGTGTCTCAACGAGAACCTGCGGAAAATCACTGAATATCCTTCACGCGAGAAGTCCTCGGAAATCGCTTTCGTGTAATTAGAAATTGCCTGGCAAGTTTAGCCCTAAATATATACTTTATTAATGTTTAAGTCCTGTCTCACCCTTCCCTTTTTTTTTACTTTTCTCTTCTTCTTCTACTTTTTCTTCTTCTTCTTTAACGACAAACGTGAGAGGTCAAACGTTGCAGGACATTGCAGAAAAGTTCACGGCAAAGGAACGTAACTTGATTCTATTACAGCTGTATAATTATGTAATTTTATATTTATCTTATTAGTAAGTAATCTTACTAGTGGATAAAACTATCAAGACATTGTATGAATAAATGATTGATTAAGCAGCAATTTTTGCTAAATAGCGGCATGTTTCAATAATCGTTCAAGACTCGGTAGCACTGGCAGTATTGAGTGCTTAAAGCATATTTTATTGGCAGTATTACGAGCATGTTCTGAGTGTTACATATTTCATTGGGAGTGCAAAATGCTCTCAGTGCGGTAAAAGTGGCCCCGAGTTTAGAGGCCCCCCTATTTTTTAGCCAACGGCACGCTGTTCGCTGCTGACAAGAAATATGGACTTATAGACTGGACTGGACTTATGGACTGTATTTGTTTTTTCTTTTTTTTGACTTTTTCGTTTCGTTATTAATGGTATTTAGCGTCAAGAAATACCGTTAATTTCTTGATAGTTTTATATATCTATACTAATATATAAAGAAAAAGCCTGTTTTTTGTTACCGCATAACTCAAAATCTACTGAACCGATTTCCTCCAAATTTTGACACCGTATTCTCATATACACTAGGACGGACATAGGTTATATAGCACGTCTAAAAATATTTTAATTATCCAGAAATTGATGTTTTAATTTTTTATCATTTACGCTGTATTAACCCGTGTAGTACAGTGATGTCACCGCTAGGCGACGCGCGGCTTCATCCACCCACAAGCAGGTTATATGCAAGGAGCACTGTCTCCGGGTTTCTGTATTCGTGGATTTATTCGCCGGTTCTACTCGGTTGCCACTATGTCTCGAGTACGATCAAATTTATCGAGATCTACTGCCCGTGCTTGAAAAATATCACTTCCAACATGTATGATTCGGTTACATTATTATCTCGGACGAAGCCGAGATGGGGGACGCTAGTTTATTACATATTTTGCTAATAAGATGAATATAAAATTAATATACAATTATATCGATAAATAAGATAGTTTAAATGAACACTCTGTGTAACGATACGCGTTACAAAACCCACGTGCAATTCGAGCCTTATACATAGAATGAATTAACGATTTAACAATCTCATCTCATTAATGACGGCTATATTAACGACCGCTCGAACGTAAGTACTCCACGTGTACAATGATGACGAGATGCGTATAAACGTGCGAAACGTATGAGCGTACGTGGATTTATAACGCGTGTAGTCGAGCAGAAATCGAAACCTTTGATACACGGGGTGGGACAATTAAACGCTAAACTACCCCTCGAGGGCACGGGGCGCACCCCTAATGCGCTCTTTATGGCGACTTAATGCCCCTAATATTGCATGCGACCCTTGTTTATACCAGTTCAGCGCTTCCCATTTTCGTCGTGTTTTCACTTACGCCGGGTACACTACATACATACAATTTGCGATAGAGATATGCATATGTGCCGCCTCGTGTTTTCCCATGCAAATTTACCTTACTTGTCGGATTTGCCGTCCGCAAGGATCACATCGCAAAGAATTGTACCTTTGAAGGAAAACGTTATGTGTAGAAGTATTATCTTATCGATGAAACAAATTAAAATTTCGTTTTATTTAGCGTCTTCACCATCGCATGTCGATCGTTACCGAAATCTCAGAGAGTCTCGGAGTATCATTTTCGGGGTTTGCAGCGATCGTGACGATCGCGGTAATGGAACGGTAAAACTCTTGTGAATTTCTATTCCTTCTCATAACGACGCCTGCAAAGATGCTTTCGCGGGATTCGCTCACAAACTCAATGGCGAAATTCAATAACGGGAGCTTATCAGGATGCCTCGTAAGACTCAGCGCGCGGGAGTCAACGATTTCTCTTACGACGCGGTTGGTTTATTTAAAGGGAACGACCGCGGGGTTGCGAGACAAACACCGCTGCCACCCCTCCTGTCCGTCTCACTGAGAACCCCTGTCGCGGACGGCATGGGAAAAGTTGATGTTGTGTTTGTCGTAGAGATTTACCCACCGAATAATGTGATGCAGACGTCTCTATTGAGTCGTATCTAATATATCTGTCACCGATGGCGCGGCTTTGTCGTTTTCTGTTTGATCAACCCTCGGCGGACTCGTCGACTTGATTAAATTACGAAGTTACGAGTTATTCTAGTCAGTCTAGGACCTGCTAGAAAAAGAGGAGTTGCGGTTTTGTACGGTTCAATCGATAGTTTGGAGATTTTGTTCGTTAAGTGAAGGCTGCATAAGATATAAGGCAGTTTCGGTGTGCAAGTGTCCGTTCTACGATTTTAAGTTAATCCAGTAAGGATTGCGTGAAAATTTGTGACTTAATTTTAGTAATGTATTATTTTATAATTTGCAATTAGTATGCGATGTGAATCTATCTAATAGATCGATAAAGTAAAAGAGTCACAGATAGAAGAGAGAAATTATAATAAGAATCGAAGTTAGATAGGTAGAAACACCATATTAGTATTTGTTAAGTATTTGTTAAGTTGCATTAAAATACTTTATTACGTTTTTGAATTTATTAGCTACACATTTTGCCGCGCTCGTTGATCGTTTTTCCATACAAGTCCAGGCTTTTTAAAATATAATTTTAAATGCGTAGCAAATCTCATCCGAGAAATGAAACCATAACCATCATATTAACAATGTGCGAACGCCATTTAATGAGAATATAGCAGCGGACATAGTTTTTCTGCCATGCAATTAACGTCAAAGCGGGTGTCGACGTAATTTGCAATTTTCACGCTTTTATCGTTTATCGTAAACGACTGAGGGTTAAAGAACAAAGTTATCCTTTGAAATAATAGCGCCGCGTCATCTAAAAATCCGAGTCCTGCGATGCGAGAGCGAGTAATTCGCCATAAAAGCTGACCGTTTCGTTAATGGTTTGATATGATTAAGGGCTGTACGCGAAAGAAGATCGGCAGGCATCTTGCTGGTAGCGACGCGGTTTTGCGTCGTTAAAATCTATTAAAATCGTTTTGAATATGAATATGGATTAATTGAGCTTAGTTGAAGAGCGATACGCATGATACGCAGTATGATGCGATCCGGCGGATGCGTCCAAAGATTTTTTTAGAAACGCGCGGCGTCACTTTTTACATGACTCGCACTCGTTAAAATCGTCATAGGAGAAAGCTTACAAATTCGTCCGGCCGGGTGCATTGATTTCCGGCTTAAAACTTAAGCCCTCCGACTGGCAAAACTAATAACTGCTCGGCAAGGCCCGTTCCCTTTCCCTCTTTTATCCCATGTCCCTGGCATTTTTCAGCGTTAGAGGATTTTTTAGAAAGTAATTCTTAATTTGAGGGGTGCACCAAGTTTTGACACTTTCAATATTGCCACTTTAAAGGTAACTTTCAATATTGCCTTTTATGAGAAACAGCTTGTATACGTTTATTGATTGCGGGCATCGGCTTAACTTGGAATACAAATTTTTCACTTGCATATATTTTGAAGCAGACGCTCGAACGACGTAAAATTAATTGTCTACTCTTGGACTGTGAAACAAATTCTTCTCCGGGTCAGTTCAATCATTTTGATACAAATTGTTCAAATGTAATCAAAATTGATTTGCATTGTCAATCAAATTGAGATTTTATCGATGTAGTCATATAAATCAAATTATTATACTATCCCCGTCTCAGGAAATAGCTTAGAGGATATTGAGAGTTGAGGATAAATTTCAAATCGGTGTATGCGACTTTTTGATCTCAGCAGATTGTAAAACAAATGTAATCCATACGTGTTCGAAGAATATTTTTGCGGACAAACATCGCGATGATTTACGTCGAGTTTCCTCTTTCATAAATCACAGTCATCGCCAAAGGTGTCCGAAATTGATCTTCCGCTCAATAACGGGCAATCGTCATACATTTTCTGATCGCGACGTGTCATTTAATTTATACAGTGTTTACCGTTTCGCGCAGTTCGCGCAGTATCGCGTAGTAACTCGCTAAAACGCGTGGATGATTAATGAGTCCAATCGCGACAAACACGCGTGTATCCTCCTGCGGTAAGCGACGGAGTCTCGTTTCTCCCCCGAACGACCGCGTTATAAATCACACGCGATATTTCTCGTCCTGCTCATCGTCCGGCCGCGCGTGCGATAACAATCATAATTGTACCTGCGCGATAGCTAATCTGGAAGAAAAAAGAGCAAACACATATCTCGGGGTGCTGCTAACGATCGTTATTTCCTGATTGTCATAAACAACGCTTCACACCCATCGGTCGACGCTTTTAATTCTATTACATTTTACGATGCTCCTTCGACCGTTCAAACTTCTTTTGAAATTCAATGAAAGTGAAACAAATTTATAATGTAGATACTGAGACATCGAACAGCCTTTTTTCTAAAAGCCTTTTCTAGGCCGTCTTTTTTCCAAGTTTATTGAAAATCTGTGACGAAAAATTAATTTAGGTTTATAAACAATTTCTATCAAACTATACTGCGTTTCAGAAACTTATCTGTCTATCTATTTATCTATACCTATTATCACATATGTTATCCTCTATCAGGTACATCCTGTTCGCTCTCGCGTTCGAGACGCACTACTCATCGGTAAACTTCAACGTTCTTTGGCAAGATTCTACGATTCTGTCTCACCGTTCGGACCATCCTCCTCATCGAGTGGATCTCGTGTCTCACTTAAGCCGTGCACAATGCGGCAAATGAACCGAATTTGCGAAACCCGGTGATCCGTTAGCGTCGGTAGGTTCTCCACAAAGGTTTTAGTGGCCCTGGTGTGCGGATCATCCACAGGCGTTAGAACTAACACCATTCAAGGTGTCAAGCAGAAAGAAGTTGGCGACCCACTCTCAGCCCTTCGCAGGTACTCACAGAAAAATCCTCGCCGGAAGATCCTGAGGAGTTCATTACCGCTATATTACCTGAATAGAGACGGCTGTTTCTCGTTTTGGGATCGTGTTCTCCTTCTAAAGAGGTTTAATCGAAACATTAACAGACACTTCTGTGACATCTTCTTTTTCGAACCCAGGGATTCTGAATTTTACATTGAAATTGCTCTTCGCTTTAAAAATGATCTAAAAATATAAATTTTTTCTTAAGTGGAGCAAGACCAAATATATGTTTTATTTTCTTAACTTTTCATACAAATTGCGGAATTGTAAAATTTTTAGCGAGATACGAGTTAAGAAAAATTAGTTTATGACAGTTTCAAAGAATAGTTTACAGATAATATTTTATTATACACGTAATATCACAACGTAACGCTATATATTTCATATAAAATATTGATCGTATAATTAATATTTGAAATTTTTCACATATCCGATGAATTAATTAAAAAGAAGCGGATAAAAGAAGTTAGACAGCACATAAGGCCGACTTGCAGGAAGTTTTTCCAGCCGCATCGGAAATGTTATAACCGCCGCAATCGCCGAGGCAGGGATGAAGAAACAGAGGCGTCGGGAATTTTCGTAATCACTGGCCGAGGGAAAGCAATTCAATGGCGCGTCACGCGGAAATTGTTGGGCAGTATTTGCGAGATTAATGAGTTTCATAACGCGCTAACGACATTCACGGTCAAAACGAAAAGTAGATTACGCGGGTGAATTGGGATAGGGTAGGGCGATGGCGAACCGAGGGAGGCGCGGCGGAGGAACGGGGTGCACGCGCAACGCTCTCGGGCCATCTGCGAGTTTTGGTGACGATGATTTCACTTGATGAGGCCGTTGGTACTATTGTGAAAACGTTCCCCAGGGCGGGCCGCGCAATTTTGTAGCGCGTGGTGACGATTTAAACCGACCGCTCGCCGACCGCCGTTTTCGTAACGAGCGCAACGGGTATTTTATGAATAAGAACTCATCTTGAGAAAAGCACACGTCGAGTGCGATTTTCATCTCTGATAGGATCAATTCTTTCATGTTATTATAGTTGTATCTCTGAAATTTATATACAAAATATATAAATTTTTAATTAAAAATATTTTATTCCATTTATTTTTTATAATAGACATCTCAATATTTTAAGTTCGAGTTAAATCTACTCATTGTTGCACATGTAATTCAAATGCATAAATTTTGCTCGTTGCCCAGATTCTACATTAATCATACATCTCTAATCTACAAAGATGCTTCGTTGAGGTATTAATTGACTGTAAGAGACTGTAGGGGTTAATTTTCTAAATATTACAAGAAAATATATTATATGTATTATACTGTGCACATAATATATTGTATATTTTAATATATTTGGACGCTTTATTTATGTTGAGCGTTGTTGTTTATGAGTTTACGTTACACTATAATAATTTCAATCAAATTAGAGGAAGAATATAAAACTTTTTGAAGATAATTGCTAACAAGACCATCTTAAATTCGAAGCGCAGAATAATATATGTGTATGCTGAGAAGATGTGCCATTGTATTTCTTTTTTATTCAACCAAGTGCCCACGAATGAGACCATCTCGTGCTGAGAAATCTCGCGGAGGGGACGCGTCACGAGCTTCGGTAGCGAGAAATGAAGGAATATTGCCCGGGAACAAAACTGTTTCCAGGCTTCCATCGAGAGGTCGCGTACACGAAACAAAAAGCTGACAAAAAAAAAGAAGTGTCGCGAAACTGTGTTCACGAAAATGTGTCGCGCACAAGCTGCCTATGCAACGCGACGTCATGGTCACTCGTTTCGTCCTGTGTCTCTCTCTCTCTACTCTCTGGTCCATCCGCACGTTCTGTTTCCCTTTCTCTCTCTTTCTATCTCTTTTTCTCTTTCTCTCCCTCTCTCTCGCCCGCCTGCACGCATTTTTTTCTTTAATCTAATCTATCGACAATTTGACGGGCGAAAAACTCGTCGCCATTTTTGCCTGTCCCCGTATTCCCCGGCCGGCCCCGGCCCTTCCTTCCACCCCCACGTGGCGCGGCGTAAAGCTATTAAAATTCATAACCCCGGACATACGCCGAGGGGTTAAAACGCGTAGCGCGCCACGTCGAAGAGGCAGAGAACACAGGTGATGCGGGGACGGCAGCGGGCGGACGATGGAGACCGAGAGGAGACACGGGCGGGACACGGCGGAGGAGATGAGCGAAAAGAGAGAGGTGGGATCGACCGTTCCGGGGTGAAAGAGAGGGAGGGCGGGGGAGGAACGGTCAGGGCTCTCGAAATGAAGTAACCGAATTTGCGGACTCGTGCTCCACGCTCCGTGCTATAGTCCGGGCGCAAAACAAGAGACTCCGTTGCCCTGGCACGCCGCCCGCGGCTGAATTTTGAATATGCATTGCTTCCCGGTGCAGTGTCGCATCCATATACATATGGTCCGCGTCTTTGTGTCGGCACGCGTGTATTACGTAGGGGTTGGGGCCGGGGAAGGTGATTCGGCGGACAGTTAGGGGCTGGCGGTGGGGTACGGGGATGGGTGCCCGGTTATGTCCGGAGAACACGCGGACAATGAGGCCCTATTGGATTATACCGACCTCTTTGGCCCGGGTCGAGCGTCCAGTCGTGCGAATCTCTATTAAAAACTTCAAATTGCAGGCCCGGTTCCGTGCGCGCGCTGGCTACGTCCGTACCATACCCGTGGCTCCATGGCGAATGCCAGCCGTCTCGCGACACCGCGTTGAGGATTACCGGATGCCTTTGGTTATTAGGATGCAATGGTGCTCGTAGCGGTATCCATTCGGACCGTCTGAGTCTAACGCATTAAACAAATCTGTGGCTTTACGCTACGGGAGAGTTGCGCGAAAAGTTTCAGTAACGTAGTTCGTTGAAGCAAATTGTCTTGGGAATGGTAGTCTAGAGAAGACTATTATTTTCTTTCCCTTTTTATGTTATAATTTTTATTGGAAATCTTCTCCCCTCTGATTTCCCTTTGAAACACTGTAAATTAAAAGAAATACGCAGCGCACACGTTCACAAAATCCGTGTGTGTCAAAGTTATATTAGTTATGGGGTTTTAGTGGTGAATATTGGTTGTGAAATTATTCATTGTGAAAGCGTTGATAGTCGAGGGATTAAATGTGTACTGGTTCATTAAAGCTTCATCATCGGGAATAGCGATACAGAGGAAAATGTTTTCTTCCTAGGGCGAGTTTGCATTTTGGATAGGCCAAAATTGAGAACTTCGTTTCTTGCTCACTGTCAGCAGTTAACGATCGATGAGTAAAAACTGACTCTTGATAAAATCGAGTGACTGAAAAATTAATCAATTGTTTGTAACATTTTATTTCAAAAAAAGGCATAGACGATTTTACAGCAAGAATTCAAATAGTGAAGAAACGTTAAATGTTTTATTCTCAATCGTGTGTTTATAACAAATTTCTATTGAAAAAAATCTCCGATCTCTCTTTGAAACGCTGGAAATTAAAAAAAAAAAACGTAACGCTAACAAGAATATTTTTTACGCATTTTCAAATTCAGACTGATGTGGATTTTTATCGATACTTCATTACCGGGCAGCAAAAAAGAACTTGATTTCACACTTCATGGACGGAAACGTTTAGTAACAAAACGTGACATTGCATTAGAGAACTCGGCGCGTGGAAGTATCCGCGGGATGTTCCGACTGCTGGAGGTGTCCAATGGAGAGCGATCAAATATTTGCCAAACTGGACAGGCAGTATCGCGTACAACGCTATTCCCCACCGCCCCGCGCGCGCTTGTATATATATTTTCTAATAATTGATACAAATCCGACCACCGATTACGTTCTATGGGTCGATGAGCGGCTAACCGTCGGCTTAATGAAATTCCATACAGGCACGCCAGCCTTTCTCACGTACGCGGATTTCGCATCATGCCGCATTAATATGTTACTAATTGTAAATACGGGATTTACGGTTGCGTTATAGAACGGCCGATTTCGCGATCGCTGGCAGTGCACACACAGTGGGATCACAGCTCTACCGCGTGTCAATAAGATTAATTTCTGTGCGGATTATTCGTAATAATTGGAGGTACAATGAGAGGTCTGGCGGGATCAGTGGCCGCGCCAATATTGAGTTGATCGAGCATTATTTTCCAGCGGCGCGCAATGATCTCGTCGGCTCTAGAGTCGTAAAAATCGAAGAATTGTCGCCATCGTGCGCGGCATTATTAAATTTCAAAATGCAATACAGACACGTAATCGTGTGCACAGATCATATGTACATTGTATAATTTTTTTTAATAGATTGCGCAAATATTTATACTTAATTGTAATAATTACAATGATTTAACATAATGTTACGTTGCTTTATCGACGACTGTTTTATCGATGGAAAATATTTTGCCGATAAAGAAAGAAGACTACGTTTGCCGACATCCAGTCATTCGTTACCGTCGGTGGTAACATTTTCATCGATTTTTTTCTAACTGTACCGATGAACTGCGCCGAGTAATGCAATGTTCGCGTGCTAGGGGGCACCTCTAGGAAATTTGGATGTTGCTGAAGAAGTATTGTGAAGAAATAAAACTTCGAAATTACTCATCTAGCTTATTACATAAAAGTCGAATTTTCCCCTTTTTAATCTTTAAGTGTACAAAAGTTTTTAATTAAAAAAAAATTTACAGATATGTGACGTATAGACATGCAAAATTTTGTCTCTTCAGGACTTAAGTTTGAAAAACAACGAATCGGACCGTTATTTTATACCTTTTGTATTTCAATAACTAAGGAAAGAATACCGACGTAAAATTTTCAAAAGGAAAAAAATGTAAAAAACGTCAAAGATTTTCCCGCGATTATACGTATTTTTAATATAGATTATTTATTGTAATAATATGCACACGTTGATGCAGACACAAATGCAGCAACGGGCGTGCCCTGGTACTTCATAGCCACCATGGAGCGACGTCTGGCAGTGCACCGTTATAATTACAGAGTAGCAATCAATTAGTACACCAATCATGCATTGATTAAGGGGTCGATTGGAATGTAATGGGACTGTAGGTGGTCACTGATAATTAACGTTGGTGGAAACCGCCCGATGCGTACTGCGTAAAATCAAATACTGTCGACCCTGCCAGGAAACGAAATATTCGGCGTGCGGCGAGCCCGATTTCAGACGATTCTATAGAGAGCTACCCGTGGCGTTGCGTGTATCATAAAAACATTGTTCAAATATCTTTGTGACAACTAATATTCTGAAATTAGTAAATGAAAGCTACTGATGAGTTACGAAAATAAAAAATCGTAGAGGCATTGCATTCAAAATAGTACTCCTTGACGAAAATATGAAAAGAAAATTTTTTTTAATTTAAAATATTTTTGCCACTTAAATAATAAATATCTGACCTTTTGAATCTTTTTATTGTTGAGCGTGCGGCAATAATGACTATAAATAATAGGTGATAAAGAATAATGCGATGAAAATGAATGAGAATTGAAAAGCAATAGCTGTCATAGTGATTTTATAAAATTTCCTCACTTCTCATTTTATTAGGCGAAGAAGCGAGGGAAGAAGTGCCGAAATCGAATGAAACCACAAAAATATGCTATAAATACTTGCATTCGAAAATATCAGTAAGTAAAAATGAACGCCGCACAGGAAATCATCGATCTGTCCATCGCCGTTTATCAAAGCTCGACGCGGACGATAACGCTCGACGCGGTTCCATAATCGAGAGGGTGTGCGTGCGCGAGCGCGCGCGCGCTCGCGCACGAGTGAGCGAGCAATTCCGGCATCCTGCGAAATATAAAAGCATTATATTCGCGAATAATAATCAGCGTTTCCTGCATAGCCAGGCGGAAAAAAGCGCGATCGACGTTGTACCCCGTCGACGGCATTAATCCGGCACGAGTTTTATGCAATTTGTCGTTCACAGGCGCGAGAGGCAGGGACGTGTGTGTAAGTGCATGCGTGTGTATGAAACGTGCGTATATTATATAGGTATACGTATGCGCGCGCGACACACGCAGCCCACGCACACAGAGGCGCCGCCGCCAGTCAACTTTTAACGGGGCGCATTTTATTTTTATGCCGGACTACCTTTGAAATGCAAATCGATTGTTGGCCGAGCCCCTGCAAAAAACCGAGCAATTAGCGACAGAAACAATCCTGGCGTATTTGCACGGGTACTCATTTCGGAACTCCTCCGCCCCCGAGCCACCCCTTTGCCACCCCACCATCCTCGATCGGTCGCCGTCTGTTTGATACCCAGATCGAAAGTTGCTCTACGATATCGATAGCCTCTCATTGCCGATTTTTTCTCGCGATCGCAAACACGGTCGCTGCCGCGAGAATCTTTAATTAATGTTCACAGTTAATCGGCAGTCGGAAGGTACGAGTTACTCTTCGTACACTTCGCTTCCGTTCCGCGAAATTTTATTTCAATATTTTTTAAGCTTACAAAGTACCAAAAAAAATTTGCTTCAAAATTTGTCGTGTGATTTACACGGTTCCGTTGAAAAATACTCTGGCTAGCTAAACTTCTATATCAATTTAAATTTCTCGGATAAAAATATATTTAACAATCATGTAAAACATTTGTTTGTACAATGCGGAGACCGCGTCTTTGTAACTCTCCAAACTTGTTAGATTATATCAAATTAAGTTATAAAATATTGATTTTGTATAAAGGGTTTAATGACTGCCTGGATGAATGCTGGCTCTCTCGGTTACATTGAGTCCCATTCCTTTCATACTTTTAGCAGTTTAAGCTACTTTTTACTGATCGTTATATAATTAATTTTCTTCGTCTAATCGTCTTAATGCTTTCACCAATATTTAGATAATATAATCTGTAATCGTCTTAATTTTTATATTTAACGCTAGATAAAAATAATCCATCCGCATAGTTTCTCTCTATCGGTATCTCTTATTTCTATTTCCATCTCTCGTTTTATTTCGATATAAATTTATTCGCTCACACGAAACTACTCGAAAATATCGGTCGCACGGAGGATTTAAATTTCGCTCAACCATGAGCTCGATACAATTTCGCTAAATACCAACGCTGTCGAACGTCTCGGCAGCCTAAATTATACTCTCCTCTCCTCCGCTTCCGAGATAATTCAATTCCGCTCTTCTGGCGCAGCATAAGAGAGACATATAGGAGAAGATTACGTGGGGGAATAGAAAGCATCGTTCGCTTCGCACGCGTCGCGCCACGATTCTCTCAAAGCCGGCGGCGGCGGCGGTGGCGCCCGAGAATGACCAATTAGCGTGCCCGGGAGCGCGACGTCGGGTATTACATTAATCAGGGTGAAAAAACGAAATTTTCCCTCAACGTATTTTCGCGTTAAGGGGTAACCGCGACTTTCATTTAAGTTACCTAGTGGTAGCTAAACTACTCAGTAACTCGGTCCCTGCGACTCCTCCACCTGCCCTCTCTCGCCATCCACCGCCCCTCTGTGCCCCGTTCGTTTAACACCAGCATCCCCGGGCTTGCAGGCACAAGTCCCACCATCCACCGCTAACGGGTGAAATGAGTGCGAGAGGAAGCGGGGCGGGAGATGAGAAAGGGAAGGGGATCGTCAACCTTCCGCGGCCTCTGCGTCGGTCCACTTTGTTCATCTCTCTGGACCCCTCTCCCCAACCCTTCAGCCGCTCTTCGCGGCCCTCTTGCGGCCCTCCCCCCCCCCCCCATTCGGCCCGCCCGCCGGCTCTTTCGTCATCTTCCTTTTTTCTCCGGTGTCTCCGCGAAACGAAAAGGAAAGGCACGGTTATTTTAATGAGAATCCGGCTCGTTTATGCCGCCATCTCGTATCTTCGCCGCCGCACCGTCGCGCCACCACTGCCGTCGCCCGTCTAATGAACGCTCTGCGCAAATATTATTTCTGTTTATGTACTCGCCAACTTAGTGCGACTTTGGTTCTAATTAATAATGCTAAACAGTCAGCCGGGGCAACCGGGAGCTGGCGTCGCTCTTTGCCAGCGTGACTAGATGCGGCGAGTATACCTATTAAGTAGTCGCGTTGCGTACACGCGTGTATTCGCGCACGCGTGTGTGTGTATTTATATAGGAAGCAAAACGCTTCTTGTAATTTGTAGGATTTTCCGTCTTGTTTCGGACGTATGTGATTAAGACAATTTGTGAACCATGATCTTAAAGCTTGTCGTGGTAACTCGATCTTTTTTTGTGTTCGTTACTGTTCATTTACATATTTTATACAATGTTCCGCGAAAGAGTTTGCAGAACTTTGACATTCTTAAATACTAGAAGTAATATCGTGTGTTTAAGAAGTATTAATTTTTTTACATTTATTTTTTATAACTAACAATGTGATTATGTGTGATAAAAGAGGTAATGTTATAAAATTGACTTTAGGAAAATTAATGTTGTCGAGAAGATATATGTTCTTACGATGTTCTTACAGTAGTACGATTGTGATTTTGTCCTTAATAAATTATATTTTTATACTTTTTACATTGTCTTTTATGCCTTATATAATCATTATTAGCTTCATATTTAAAGATTAAAAAAGTAACATCTAAAATATTAGCTAAAGTTGTTAATACTTTTTGAAATTTATTATTTTGGAATACATAGGGGTTATATTTTTTTGGAAAACATGCATCAAATATCCAAATTCATTTTAATTAATTTACGACGAGACTGAAGCAAATATTTTCTCTCATAATTCGCAATACCGATTAGAGTGAAATCATTGTTGCGTCAGAGAGTTTGACGATTCTTCGGTTCTTGCCGCGATAATGCATCACGCTTTTACATCGAATCAATTTTAATTGAACGAATGAAGTTTACAAAATGAAGTCATGTCCGTCGCGATATGCGTATAATATGTTAATTACACGACAATTATTACCTTGTTCTGCGTATGCGTATGATACTCTGGGCAAATAAGCGTTCTATATCGGGCTGTTATCGTAATTATAATGTGCAGCTAATAAAGCGTATCGTGCAATCGCGTTTGGAGTAGCGCGTAACATAATATGTTAATGATGGACTAGATCGGACAAAGGGCGTATCAACGAAAGCATTATTTGATAATAGATGATACAGAAAAGCTAGGGCAAATCTGTAAATATTAATTAATAACATATATATGTTATTAATTAATTAAATCGATCATCAAAATCTTCTTGGAGATATACAGCTTTGTATATATATCTCGGTACATTTATGTACATGTACAAAGCATATAGAATTGTTAATGCACGAGATGTTCTTCTACATGCTTCTATTGTATCACTCTTTAATGATAGCTTTTTCATAAATTTACAGACACATTTGACATTTAACTCCCGTGATAGAATTTTAGCAACCAGTCCAATTTTAGCAAGTCACAAATGAAATTTTGAAGTCGATCTGCAATTAACCACTTGTGGCATATAGTTCAGTTATCTATTTATTTCTCTCGAGTTTTAATTAGTGAAATGTTCGTTGCATTTTCGTTCGTTAATCGCTCGTGGACCGTTAGAGTTTCTAATATTTTAGAATTCCTTGCTACTCGTTTTAAATTTCTTACAATGCTCGTATAACATTCTCTAGATGATCTAATAAAATATTTCATAAATAATTCGTGCGCTTTATCATTAAATCAATTTTGTAACTCAATTTTTCTATATTTTTCTGACTCTTTCGCTCGAGCTCCCCTTTATCGTTGTTTGTAGATTCCAGCCGGTCGGCTTGTCGCTCCATTGATCTGCGTTCCATCGAACCCGAAAACTGGTCTTATTCGGGTTTCCTTGCTGGTTCTTTACTTTGTCGGGGCAATAAGGTTAGGCAGGGCGAACATCGGGAGATATTAGATAGACGACGGTTCGCCCGAAATCAAGACCCGTTCACCATCCCTCACCTGTTCCTAAACAAATTTAATAAAGCCACGATTTCCGTGCCAATTTCAAGTTCAGCGAGAGATTGCCATCTTCCAAGAGAACCAAGTACGCCTTAGCTTCTAATTTGATACACACGAGACAAACTATCGGCCAGCACTATGTCACGTAAACTGATATTTATAAATTAATTGTTAATTAACTTTGGACAATCAAAGAAATGCGGAAGAAAGAATTGTAAATTTAAATACGTAAACCTTCTTTGATTTAGATGCGTTTTCTGAAATATTTGAGAAATATACTATGCACGAGAATATTATAAGAGAAACAAATATACTCCGACGAATGTAGAAGTTGGTTTGCAAAGAGAATTTTTTGGACTTCAAAAGTGTAAAGTAAATTGCGAGTTTTATTTAGCAGGAATTTAATTTTGGATTTAATTGAATCCTGTAATAAGACGCATAATATTCAAATTTGAGAAAAATTCTAATTTTTCCTACATATTTATTTAAAAATAATTAGCATGAAAAATTCTTTGTCTTTTTGAGTTATTAATATTTCGAAGCCTGCCGAGTTCATAAAGAAATTTCGTATTCCTATCGCCTTCTTTAATTTAACGGGATGAATTCTCGAACTGTGTGTATTCCTATTTTCCGAGTTTCTACGACTTTTCCACTCACGTCCCGCACACTCTCGCGTTCTCTACAAACTCCCTCGCTCACATGATAGAACTTTCTCTCTCTCTTTATCTATCTATCTATCCATCCTTTATCTCTCTCTCTCTCTGTCTCTGTCTCGCACGATTTTACCCCGCGCCTTCTTCCAACTGTACAACTATATCACTGTCGGTAGCGTTCTGCCTCGAGTATTATTAGTCTTTGGAGTTAGGGAGTACGCATGGACTCGAATCTCCAGGCTCGCTCGCATGGTTAACTTCCGCAAACAGAAATTACCATTTTATTGGGTGAGTTCTGACACCCCCTTACCGCGCCGGTCCCTCGGCTGCCCCCTTCCGCCAACCCCACTGCCGGCGCGAACCCGCCTTTTCTCTCCTTCACCCCCGCCGTACTTCACAGCAGCCCCTAACGCAACGATTGGAATACCTAATCGTCCAGGGACCATTCAGCACCATTGTTCCATCGACTTGCCGTTGTTGGTGCCTGTTAACGCCGAATCCTTTCACGCCCCGGCGCTGCCCCGCCACTGCTTTTTCGTCACCCTCGAAAAAGATGATCGGCTTGCACACGTTCGCTGTTACGTTTGCTCGCGCAAACGGAATTTCCAAGCGGCATTTGCATCAAATCGCAGCGGCCGCTACGTCAAATTCCCAGGCAGGGAATGTATGAACAGACCGAAATAAAAAGCCTATCCGATTGGTCGGCACTTGTACAATGGGCCTGCTTGATGGGAGAATTGAAAAATATGAAAACATTTGAGATATCAAGTGTAATCTCTTTAATGTCTCCCAAAGTGTTACGAAAATTTTTTTAAATATATTTAATTATTTAAAATATATTTAAATATATTATTTTTCAAAATATATGTTACATGGATGGTTCAATTTCGTGTTTCGATTTTTTCAAGACTTATCAGAATTAAAAAATATAATTCCATTTTACTTAGCCATAGAGTCAGTTTTTTATAAGTTTCAATTAATTAATACTAATTAAGGAAAGTGTGAAAAAGACTATTTATTTTTCATATACAGAAGTAAAAATCAATCTATGTTTTACTTTGGATAATAAGGAAAATTATTCTTCTAAACATTCGTCAATTCTCGACTGTTCTAGCGTTAACGGATTCTTCATGTTCTAACAAATCTTCGGTTTTAATTAAACTCGAAGAAAGACGAATGATAGCCTTCTACCGGTTGCAACTCTCTCCCTCTTTCTTCTTCTTCTTGGAAGTGAATTAAGACTTAATTAAAGTCGTTCTTTGATATGTTAATTCCTTTGCAAATATATGTATTACTTTCTTCGTAGGAATTAAAATTTTCACGGTGTACACATCTCAGACTAATTTGCTACTAGCGCATAAAAAATTGTAATCAAATTAAAATATTGAAAAGAATAAGTTGCTTACAAGTTTATGAAATAATATAAAAACATATAAATTTAGAAATAATATAAAAAACATATAAAAACATATAAATATATAAATTTTAAAAAGTGACAAGCATTCGTTTTTTTAAGTATTTAAAAAATTATTATCTGTTATAAAATTATCTTTTTTAGATATCTTACGGATTTTGAAGTTTTATTTCGTTCTTCGTATACTATGTGTGTACAAATTTATTTATTTTTCAATATAAAGGAACATGTCTTGGATTTAAGGAGAGGAGAATATTGACGGTGAGATGAGTAAAGTATTTCGTCATTCCATTTTAATATATTATCATCGTTTGCATTTTTATTTCAATAAAGGAGGCCCTGTCTTCAAACGATATGGTACGATTAAATATATGTACATCGAATTTTATTCTGTCACGAGCGGGTATATATACAAATAGACGTCCGGGAAGTGTGACTAACTACGTTTCTTCGTTTTCTACGAGTATCTCGTTTACGGACCGCGGAGGCTGATCGTCATCGCTCGCGAAACGATCCGAGTGTAAGTGTCCGCGAAACACGGTCTGCAAAATCGTGAATATATTTAATATATGTCAATATGATCAGTAGCTACACTACCAAAATCAATATATTGAATTATACAGAGTAGAGACTTATTTCGCCAAAAATTTTGTTGTGTTACAAGATAAAAAAATACGCGGAATACACATATACAAATTAGTAAAAAGTGCTAATACAAAAAGTCGCGGAGATTTTAAGATTTTCATATTCGAAAGAACAATACCTTACGATTTTGCACACCGCGAGTCGAATTTTACATCAATCATTAAACAATACGTTGACCGGAAGTGGCGTGGCGATTCCTCCTCCGCGCTCTCTCCTGGAATTTACATACCACAATGGCGTCTAGATAATATGCACAATTCTTTGCCTTAACATATTAATACTGCAGAATATTGTTTATGTCAAAATTCACTTTTCTCGCCTCCGTGCGCCTTTACCCTATATTCTACAAGAGATAGATTTCGCTAGTTCGCCGATCGACAATTGACGACCGCCGTCGAGTTCTGCCGCCGATCCAGGAGGTTTCCAAGGGACCGATCGACGTCCGGTTTACGCTTAACGATCTAACCGAACGCTTCGGTCGCGCGTATTCTGCTATGTAGGTTTGTACGCAACTTGCCTCGAGTTGCAAGGCGATATTCGGCCGACGAGTGCGAATTGCACACACGCGAGATGTTACTCGATCGGATTTTTTAAGGTATCTATCTATCAAGCAAAGTCCTTTCTCGCTCACTGCTTCTCACGGACGTTACTTGTTACCAAGCATCCTGTATAATTGCTGCTGTACGCAGGATATTCGACGATAGGCATAATTGTTGAATAAACCGACTTCTTATTTGAAAACTGATTGATTTTTTATTTTTGTTGCGACGTATAGTCAGTGCAACGCAGAGCGCAAGTTCAAAATGAGAAAGACAGAGACCTGATCGAAATTCCGTTTGCGGATTTGAACGTTTACGCGTAGAATATCTGAATTACCACTTTACATGCATGCGGTCTAAATAGATAATTGATAAAAAGCGACAGCTATATTTATTATCTCTCCAAATGACCCACGTACTAAGTGATAATTTAAATATCCCACATTCATAAATCAATACTAATTCATTGACGTTTGTTCATATGTTCGATGGCCGTAAAATGATATAATTGTATTTTATGAAAGGTATCATTGGTCTAGTTCCCCATGTATCAATTATTCACGTGATATCGATTAATACGGAATATATTTGTACGATACGGAATATTTCACGCCTGCATCTCAAAACCGACGCCTTGGAGTTTTATAAATTCAATCACGTATTAGTAAATAAATGAAAAATTAATAACTTATTTAGAAATAAATTTAAAAAATTTGTTACACATTTATCTCTCTCATAACGATACCGATTGTTACTAGCACATTTGCACCTGCGTTATATATTGCTTTATAAAATTAAATAATGTACACGTCGAGCTTTTGATACAATAAAGTCATGTATACATAATTATCAATCTCGAGCCGAATATTTAAAAACTATCTCGTCGTCCTAAAACGTCCTTTAAAAACTATTCGCGTAACTTTTATTTATCATTTCTTATATTCACGGTTGAAAAGTAATTTAGGGTTTAAAACTCGACTACACAAGTATTCGTAACAAATACATCGAATAATGACGATAAGTTGATCAAAATCATTGATCTTTTTTGCCTTTACTTCAGTAACAAGTTTGCGCAACAGTACACAATTCCTTTTTCTATTGCACAATGCCTTGGAACAAGGCAAATTTTTCACACGAATACAATCCGCTCGAAAATCTTTCAGATTAAACACACGTGTTGTATCTTCGTCACAATCGGTTG
Organism: Crematogaster levior; assembly: GCA_901521435.1. Lineage (NCBI taxonomy): Eukaryota > Metazoa > Arthropoda > Insecta > Hymenoptera > Formicidae > Crematogaster > Crematogaster levior. The sequence continues at coordinate 445,628 of CABEGB010000158.1, forward strand.
TTTAGTGGTTTATTGTTATCAAAGCATTATAATAACATAAATGCCTGAGAAATAATTTAATCCTGTAGATATTTCCTAGGCATATTTTATACTTTCTGTATTATGTTTCAGATAAAAACTCAATTTCTCAGATTGATGACATCGATTTTCACAGGACTGACTTCAATAGCTAGTCCATTTTCAACCATGAACACATGCTTGATGATTGATCATAGGTGCCAATTATCACATCGATAGTCTCTATAATCATCGAAAATATACCCACCGATCGTCGACTGTTGCAAAGTTAATCTCTTTAATTTAACACGTCAGCAATGTACAATACATTAGATCGTCCATTGATAACAACGGTTGGTACCAATATTCCTTTTCAATCAGGTTCACTCCCCAACACACATAAACGGACGATCGCCTTTTCTTCTCGCCTAGCTTCTTGTACTTTCGTCACGTCCAGCAGCGTCGGTGATTTTCCCCTTCTGTCACGGAACGAACTTTCTCGGTCTCGTCGGTCGATACCGTTCGCGCTACTCCGGCAACTCCTCGAGATCTTGAGTGTCTTTGGGCGAAGGACTATTCGCTTACTCGTCACGCCGTCACGAGCGTGAGGCTGGCAGCGGTGCGCGCCCTTGGCGTATCTTCAGTTAACCTTCAGACCATCTGCAGACCTTTGGTGATACTTTCGACGTGCTCCTTGGCCCGCATCCTGAGCGCCTGGATGCTTGAGGTACGAGGATCATGTCCCGGCGGACTTGGCGGCGGTGGTTGCACGTGACCGCCGGCACTTATGCTCGCCATACTGCTGGCTAGCGATCCTGCGAACAATGCGATTTCTACTTCTCGTTGGTATGCTCGTTGATAATGATTGTGATGAACGCTGTAATGCTGATTAACTCGTACTTTACATATTGCGATTAAAGCATATTTTACATTGCAAAAATTGTCGCGTAATACACCTTAGAGAGTTTAATTTTCTCGATAAATACTATTTCTTGTTTTTGTCAATATTCTCAGGTGTGTGTATAATTTTTTAAATATATTACACATATTAGATCAACTACGTGGCAAAGGAAACGATATGTATTAGAAATAATGTTATTATTACCTGGAACGGGGTTGGTCACGGCGCCGACATTTGGCGGTGATGGTAATCGCCTGGGAGACGTCAGATAACTGGGATATCCCGTGTGAGGTGCAGCGAGGAAACCAGGAAGGGCACTGAGCAATCCTGGCGGCGCGAGCCAAGGATCCCCTGGCAGACCTAGAGCTGGACCGGCAACGTTCCTGGAACGATACATCTCCGCGCTGTAGTTGTTATATATTCAATATGTCACAAGGGTTTATGTGACTGACTTTGTTAACGGGACCATTTGGACGAACCTCATGTTAGCAGCGTGATGGTATTCGCTTAAGCCTAGTCTCGCAGCTTCCATCTTCTCTTGCCTGCGCCACTTGGCTCGCCTGTTTTGAAACCAGACCTGGAACATAACGTGTAACAGTCTATCATAATTCGATCGGAAAAACGTGGAGAGAAATATAAACGATGAAACGAATATACATTTATTTCAATAGAAATTTAATAGAAATAGGATAGGACTTCGCGAGCATAATACATTCTATCGCCCTTCCTGCCTGTAACCGATAAGTGATAATATTAGCCGTATTTAATATTTTGTGAACTTAATTTCGCAAATTCATAATAAGCTTGCTACGGTGTTTGGCTCGACGTTAAGTCGGGAACAATGGCGGCACAAACTCTCATTAGCCGGTGAGACGCGATAATAAGGCTAACGTTAAGTCGGGAACAATGGCGGCACAAACTCTCATTAGCCGGTGAGACGCGATAATGGTAACGTGTCACTACCGTATACTTGAGGAAGAGGGCACCCTCCTTTCTTCCCATTCTTCCCGCCCCGATCTCAACAGCAGACTCGAGGTATCGCTTTTGACTTTGCAGAATGTTCGATTTCTCTCTGTTGCTACTGTTACTTTTCTTATGATTTTCTTCTACTACTATAAACGTAATTTTTTAAGCTAAAGCACTCTTCTTTAGGAAAATTTATATTTTAATTGTGTAATTATCATCTAAATATTTATTCGATTATTTTACAACAAAAAAAATCCAAAGAATAGAACGACAAAAAATTAATTAAAATTGTAGTTTAAAATACTCATCTTTGTTGTTTAAAATACTCATTGTCACAATGAAAGCAGAAACGAGAGAAAGAATTTTGATCTTTTTATTATTATCTTTGTTAGTGTTTTTATCACAAATATCTCACAAATATGAATGTCTATTAAAGCTACATATTTTTTATTAAATTAGATGTATAAATGATTTTCAAACACAAATTTTAGTACAGTTAGATCAATTATTCTGTATTCATTTGCTTATTAGCAAAGAAAAAGAAAAACTTGCACATTAAATGTCTTTATTAAAAAAAGGACTTTGCCAATTTGATGAAGCATTTATAATCGTTAGAACTGTCTAATAATAATTTTAATAATCGAAAACACGATTATACATATACGTAATTGATTTGGAATTCCTCGAACAAACATCTGCGTCGTTGCATTTCTGATTTATTGCATTTCTCTATTACGAGTTTTTACATCAGCACTTTTAGTTGAATTAGACGAGTTTTGGCTAAAGGAAGGTCGCATTTGTTTTCCCGACAGAGATCAGTCGTCGTTTGCAAAAATCTAACCACGAGAAAGCAAACGGAAATGAGCAAGATAGTAACAATAAGTCAAAGCAAAAGTGAAAACAGGAATGACAAGGAAAGAGAGAAGAAAGATTCAGGGAATTCGATGGAAAATGGAGTTCCTTTGGCAGGGTGCAATCATGCGGAGGGCGAGAAAAGTGGCTGCCAAGACTTTCTCCCTTTTCTGCACTCTCTCCTTGTCTAACTTTCTCTCTATTCCCTATATTTCTTGACTTCTGCTCTAAAAGGAGGGTTGCAGAAATGTCTCTTTGGGCGGGTCTCCTAAGTCCAACCCTGAAAGCGGTGTTGGCTAAGAAAAAGAAGGGGACCAAGAAGAGGGTCGGTCGGCGAAAGATCGGAGGGTGTGAGAGGGGAGGGGTCCATCCACCCTTCCATCGGCATTAAGAGGGTAACGAGCCCGCGGGGCGAAATCGAAAGTGAGAGAGCGGCACAACGTGACGCGACGCCGTGCGCCTTCAAGGTGGACCCTGAAGGAGGGAAGGAAACGCCGGAGGGAGCACCCCGGCTCGCCCGTGACGGCTCTCGGCCATGTTGATTTCTTTATTGTAACATGGCTGCTGTTGGCAGCTCGCTTAAGTCTATTGCGTTAAGAGCCGATGCTATCGGGGTCTCGGCTCATGAATTATTCAGTCCTGGTCGAGATGCGCCTGGGTACAAGGCCCACCGGGTGCCCCGTCCGTGACGAATTCACACGCGGCGGTGAGGTAAGCGGGATCCATCGGCGATCGAATCTTTTTGCTTCGGCAAGTCTTAAAGTTTGAGATCGGTTAAGTAACGCTGAGCAATCAATTCCAACTTCTCTATGTCAGCGAATAGTTAGAGGATAATTGTTTATACGAGAATTACTCCTGATCTTTCTTTTCCCCGATATTACGATTATTAATAGGAGTAGAGAAAAGTATAAATTCAGAAATGTAAGCGGTTTTTAACTTGAGCAGTGTCTTGAGACATTTCAACAACGATATATCAAGGATTGTATATCTTAATGTGCATAAGAAACGAACGTGTTATCTAGGATCTCTTAATAGTAATTATACACAAAGCTAATAAAATCATGGTCCGTATTGACGCGCACTCTTCCGCGCTCAGCTCTTCGAAAATTGTTTATTAATAGGCGACGCAAAATCCCTTCAACGCCTCCAAAAACGGTGACAGGGTGTCGCGTTCGAATAACGACTAGCAAATTGAATATTACCGTCGGGAATAAGTAATGGGGGGTGAATCGTTAGGAAAGAGGAAGACTATGCAAAGGAAAGAGAGAGGGGGGGGGGGGAGAGAGAGAGTACAAGAGAGATGTAGAGAAAAACGCGGAAACGAAGTGAAACGAAGACGGGGTTAAATGTCGGAGGCATCACCCGAGGTTTGGAACTTGATTCGGGAGAAAGGACGGAGGAAGAGAAAGAGGAAAGGGAGATGCGGGGGAGTGGATATCGGAGCATTCCCGGGCTCATCAGGATGATATTCCACCACTCTCGAGAACGAGAAGCAATTTTCTTTCCTGGCTCCGTGGATGAGAAAAGGCTACGGACAAGATGCCACGCCGAAATGATGGGAAAATAAGCGAATTTCCCTTCGTATCTCTTATATATCCTTTTCCATCTCGTACCATCTTGCTTCTTTTTCCCTCCTCTTCTTGTTCTTCCACTTTCTCTCTCTCTCTCTCTTTCCGCATTCTGCGCCTCACCGTAACGGTCCATCTCTTCGTCTTGTTCGCCGAGGAACCGACTTTAGCGGCAAGAGAGCGCGCGCTCTCTCGTTCTCGCTCTTCTCGCGGAAATATAAAGAACAGGGCTAACGCGACTTAATCTTTTTAGGTCGTAAATTTATTAGAGCAGGTACTTCCACCTTTTCCGCCCGTCTCCGCCGAGACGTCCTTCTTCTTATCCCTCTCTTTCCCTTTTCCCCCTCGTCACAGCCCTCCTACTCGGCCCGACCAGCCGGCGACGATCCTCGGCAATGATATTGCGAAGGTAAACTCGCTTAGACGCTTTAAATGCAAGAAAATTGAAATAAAATGGAAGTAATTCCGAGATTAAAATTGGACGTCGTTCCGTTGTCGCTGAGAAGCGGCAACACTTTTTCGTGCCCCCTTCCTCCCTCTTATCATGCCCTGTTTCCTCCTTGTGTTAGTTTTGTTAGATTTTACGTGACACACACACATTCACACACACATTTTCTCTTTCTCTCGTCCGAGAAACTTAGTGATGTCGGAGCTGCATAATTTGCAAGATTTCGCTGGAAGGTTGACGCGCGGATAAGAGAGCTAATTATCATTATCGCGTTAATGCGCAAGTAACATAATGGAATAACAGTCCCGACTCTTTCGCATAGAATCGTCGAAACGCGAATCGGTGAAAAGTGTGGCTGATAAACATCGCGCAATTTATTAAAAAAGAATAAATGATACATCGTAAATGGCACACATACCTACTATATGAAAATTTTTTTCCACAAAATAAAAAGAAAAGAAAAGAAAAAAAGATTTTGCCAGATCAAAGTTGTCTTATATATCCCAAGATACTTTTCAATTCAACAAATCACTTTGCAATTTCTTGCGTAGGCGCACGTGCGCTCTGTCTTCCCTATCTGCATGTGAATATGATATCTAACATGCGAAAAATATGAAATATGAATGTATAGATGGATATATGTTTCCGACGACTGGACGCAAGATAGCTCTTGTTCTCTTTGGTAACATACGGTGACGAGCACTCGACGAGCAAGAAGCATATCGCGCCGAAAAATCACTCCCGAACTCTATCTGTCGCACAAGCTTTTTTTTTCTCTCTCTTATACTAGACACGTGTACGTGCACGCATACGATCGCCTCTCATTTCTCTCTCTCTCCGTCTCTCTGATGAAACGCATCATTCCGGGACGATGGTCGCTTTATACTCAATGGCGGCTCTCGTCGAATTCGGATTAGCGCCGGCAAAAAGGTATTCGAGGTGTTCACGCCACGTCGAGTTCATTGTTGCCGCCCGGAGTATTAACAGATTTCGGAGCATTGTTCCTCCGTGGTGGTGGCTTGTGAGGCCTTTGACAGAGTCGCGCGAAGACATCCGCGATATGTCGTGGTGGCGTCGATTTTCAGCGACACCGAATTGGGAATTTGTATCGGAAACATGCTTTTCCCATTCTCTAATCTATATTTTGACATTAAAAGAGATTTGTAAGTCACACGACATTTCTGCAAGCGTAATGTTACGCAATGACAAGATACATTGTAATGAATAACTTGTCCAAGAAGTAGGAAATTGTTATCGAAACATTTATATTAAATTATTTAACATACTACTAATTATATTAAAGGTGTGAGAGAGATAATTTGGGACTCTTTTATACATAGCAAAGCGACTCATTAGCCAAGAGGTAAAGAATAAATTATAATATATCAATTAATAGCAATAATAGTACAAAAAATACGCAATAGTTAACATCCATGAAGGAGAATTGTTTCTTTTCTAGCAAACTCTTGTACTTCACGTTCACAAGGGGTCGCGGTTCGACGATAAAAATCGAAGGTAGACCAAATCGTGCGAGATGGATATTAAAACTTTTTTATGATGAGGAAGATTAATGTGTTTTCCTATTAGTGCTCTGCGCAAAATCGGAATGACGTTTACGTTGATATCGACGTCTTTCCTATAGGTTACTTATAGTCCATAAGCGCAATGTGAAGCAGTGTCAAACAATAGTGAATTATTTTCTCGAGTCATAACTCATCGCGCGAGAAACTTAATTGAATTGACAATACTTGAGCGTATCAGCAAAATCCTTTTCTGGATAAAAAAGCAGCTGCTAACTTTTTCACTGAAGAAGTCATTATAAGTACGCTTTCAGTTATCCGAACTTATATTAAATATTGAATTAGATCTAGAGAGTTTTTCTTTACTGAAGATAAATTACTAAATTATTGTTTTCGATAAAGAAAAATTATTTAAACGATAATAATTCGCTGTCCTTTGATAATTTGCATAACCGTTTAAATTCCATTAACATTTCTTGTATACAGCTCGTTATCAAGCAAGTTCAACAAATTAATTTTGGGAATCAGCTGATGTATGTGCGACATTCATTTAAATACACATGTCTTTATTATTACATACGCCATTATTAGTAATATTAAATATTTATTGCTACGCTTGCAAAGTAACCATTATATTTTTAATATCATTTTTATATAAAAATTACTTGCAATTGAATTGTAATTCTTAATATATTAAGAGATGTCTCGTTGATGTAATGATATGTGAAAGTCTTAATTTAGCATGTATAATTAACTAATAGCTTTTTCAGAAAATATTATTTATAAATAAAATTGTTATTATTAATTACAAACCATTAGAGAGGAAGTGGTAAAAATATTTAATTACTTCAAACTCAGAATTTGAAATATCTACTTTATGTATAATTATTTTTATAGATGTAACTAATTGTAAGTGAGACTCAACTCTTAATTTTCTTTTATAGCTGTAGAAAGAAATAAAGCGTTAAATCCCAGTTCGTTTAGATAATGTTTCGTAGCCTCATCATTTCTGATTATTTCGATTATCTTCTACTCCTACTCGTTTAAAGGATTACCTCCTGCTTCTCAAGAGCAACACGCTGATAATGGTTCGACTGTTACGCGTGCACGATAGACGTTCAACAGCCGTAATCATCAATGTTAATAGCCCTAGCTAAAAAGGGCTAACACAATACTACCACTAATCCGCGAACAAGGAAAAAGACAGACAAGGTTATTTTTCTTCCGCGTGTATTACAAGTCTATCAAAGCCCTATCGTTGGTACACTACGACAATTGTGGATAGAAGAGAAGAGAGAAGGAAAACAGGGGAACGGAGAGGGAGGTGAGAGAGAGAGAGAGAGAGAGAGAGAGAGAAAGAGAAGGAAGAGGGGACAAGTTTCGAATAAGCCTAGATTCCGGTCCAGAGTACCGCGGTATGCATAGAGAAGGGAGATGTTTGGAGAGGGTTGGAGTCTATTATTCACCGCGCTTTTTATGCTTCCCCCCTCTCTCTTTCTCTCTTCCCGTGCTATTTCCCCTTCTATGCTCCAGCCTTGTCAAACTGTCGGCCAAATTCAATCCTATGCAGTCGTTCTCATTTCGTTCTCCTTCTAATTGTAAACTCCGTTTATATGCGCGGATTCATCTGTCCCAGTTGAATCGCCGCTAATTGATAGTTCTACATTTACACTAACTATGTTGTTGTCCGCAAATATGTGAAATAAATTTTTTCATTTTAACGCTTCTTTTTGTACACGAGTTACTTTATTATACTTAAGCATATATGAAATTTTTTCATTTCAACACTTCTTTTTGTACGCGAGTTACTTTATTATACCTAAGTATATATAAGTGTTATAACACAGGAATGGTTAATCACTTCTTAAACTATAAATCAAAGATTAAAATTGAGATTAAAAATGATTTGAGAATAAAAAATTGATATTAAACATTGAGATTAAATTGAGATTTTAAAAAATTTAATAAATATTTAATAAATTTATAACAAGTAATTACAAGAAAGCAACGAAGAATGTGATAAATGTGATATATTTAGGGAGAGAAGAATAAAAATGCAGTCTCAATGTGACCAAAGAAATAATTATATTAAAAAATTAAATAATCTGGAGTGTAACTTTAGTATAAATTTCTTACAAGACACAATTTCCTTCTATTTATTATTTAATATATTTTATCACATTATAACATTGTATTGTGTGTAAACAAATTGATATTGTTTCGTCTGATAATCTAAATATCGTATTTTCTGTTTTAGGCGATCAAACTGCGATTTTATAACATCGGATATATTCATTCTTATAATTTCTAGAGATCTTCTGGTAATAAATGAGCACCGCTGGCGGCGTCCTCCAATAAAGCCACCCCTGTCGTTGCGTGTAATCACCCTTAAACACTCCAACGCCCCGGTCTAACCCCGTCGTACGACGATACAATACTAATGTGTTACAAATAACATCCCAAACACGAGGCGATTTCACTTTTACAATGCGACTAAACGGCTCGTCGTAACGCCGTTCACGGATCCGCCACGAATCGTCCGTTTGTTGTTCTCGAGTACCTCGCATCGTACAATGATTTCGTTGGATGATCCTCAGATCACAAGAACTACAAGAGCTTTTGTCACGAAGTCATACAAATTTCAATGCATTGTAGATAGGAATATTTCCTCATACCGTAGGTCATTCTATACTTGAAATCATTGCATTAAAAATATATAAAATAGTGTAATATTAACAAGTTATTCCTTACTTAACATTCAAATGTCAATCATTTAATTAATAATCATTTTAAAAAATATTCGACATATTTAAATAATCAGATATTTAGTGTTACAACAGCTTAAAAATTTTATGATAATCGGAACGCAAACGTTATACATCAATAGTTAATAATATCTGGCAGTAAAAATAATATGATAAAATTTAATTATTGTAGATATACTAATATTCCACCTTCTCATCTCTAATTACTATTTCTGTAAATAATAAGTACAAGGATTTATTTCATTTGAATGGACAACGAAATCGTTAGGTAAACGAATTTTTCATTTAAATTCCTGTTTGCAACAAAGTTGCAATTATTTTAACAAATTTTGCAGTTCTTAGAAAATTAGTTCACAATGCGCAATATGCGTTTTCAAGTAGCGCGTGCGGGATGAGGAGGGTGGCGTGAATGAGAGACCGCGCAGAAATTCGACAAATTAGCCGTATGGTCCGCGTATTTTGACACCGTGCCCACATTGTCTGGCCCGGTCGTTGTATTTTCTCACTATACACGTTCTCGCGGCTACGAGATCGGCCCCGAGTGAATGCATCTTTTGTGCAGGAAGCTATTTACCAGACAATATGTTTGCGTCCAAAACGAGGCTTTCAAACGGATCTCCCTGCGTATGCTGCGTGAGCATTTGTACGTAATTCGAAGGAAAGCTCTGTGAAGTCGCTGATCGGAACGATGATGACTTTCCAAATCCTTTTTTCTCCTCGTCATACCACAAATATGTGTACACAAATAATATATTATATTTAAATAACATATTATATTATATCCGTTTGCGTCGCATTCTTTTCTTTGCGTTACCAGAATTATACCACAGCATCGCGAACGATAGCAAGGTAATGATAGTGAAGAAAAGAAACATTTAGTTAACTTTGGTTAGCGTTAACAAAGAAGTCGAAGGAATTAGAAGAGAGAGAGAGAGAGAATTAGACTCCGGGAACTGGATCGCGACGCGCGCGAGCATTTAACACCATTAAGTCACGTCTGTGCATTCGAAATTACGCTGCGTCGTGCATTCACAGTGGCAACGCCATCGTTTCGCCTTTCGTGGCTGTGCGCATACAATCCTGGTGACTGTACCGCAATTAAGACTGCTCGTTTATAGAGATACTCATCAGAGTCTGGTCAATGCGCCACTTTCAGTGAATCCCCTTCCCTTCTTCCACCCTCTCACTTTCTCTCTCTCAGTCTCTCTTTCTCTCTTTCTGGATTACTTTCAGTTAAATGAAATTAACATAAAATACTATTTATATTGGATTGCAAATAACTAAATGGAATAAAATCACGTGCTCATTGCTAATTATATCACAAATGTGTGTGTGTAATATTTATGATTCTCTATTACCGTCAGTTTCTTCGGATATAATTAACATAACAGCAAAGACAAATTACATTTCGTAGTAATCAGCTCTAATCTAAGCAACATTTACTTTCTGTCGCTCCCTTAAAATTGTATTATATTTCTCTTGAGTTAATTCCTTGCCAGGACAATCAATATATTTTTCCCAAACGTGTTTTGCAAAGTATCATTACGTTCTAAAACATTTGCGGCAAACGCTAGACTCTAATTTTCACCTTCGCTTCTTTCGAGAAACAAGGGGGAAACGAACTCGCAGAAACACAGGGAAGAGGGAGGGGGAAAAGTCTCGGCGGTGGAAAAAAAAGCGAGCGAGATATAAAAGAAACACGCTCGCGACCGTAAATGCGCTGCACGTGAAAATCCGTCGCCGATGTAATAACTCTAATAACTCGTAATAAAGCCCGGGTGGAGTCGTATTAGCGTCAGGAGCACGCGTGGGCGCACAAAGGGCGGCCGCCCTCGACAAACACTGTGACTTTTGATGATTATTAACTTCATGGGCCAGCCACGGTCGACCGGGAGATGGGTATGCAGAGGAGGAAAGGACCGGAGTGGTGGAAAAGGACCGGGGATGAAGTGGAGGCGAAGGGTGTAGGCCGTAGACAGTAATCTGTTGCCCCGGAGGCTTTCTGGTCCTAGTTGAAGCCTCCCCTCTCTCTATCTCTCTCTCTCTCTCTTTCTTTCTCTGCAGCCCTTCCTTCTACCTTCCACGTGCCCGCCCTTCGTGGCTCTTCGCTCGTATTTCTGCCCCCTACCTCTGGCCGACGCCTGGGAACCAAATTAATAGTTGGTTCTGCCTGGATATATCTCGAATTCGTTGTATTCCCCGGCGAGAGAGTGACCCCGAGCTTCCCTTCCTTCCTTCCTTCTCTCCACGTGAATACGCGTGGGCTCTGCTTGTACGTATATGTGTTTACGTGTGCGTTTGTCGGTCTCTTCTCCGGCTGCGTTTGACATCGGTTACTCGTTAAAGGGCCGCGAGATGCCTCGATAAAGCGGGGGCTCTTTCGTAGTCGAATAGCTTTAATCAAACGGGATTTGGAAATTGATAATTGGCACGATCTCTGTACGTCAGGGCCGTTTGAGAGAGAACTTTTAACGGGATCGAGCGCTTCGGTGCCAGGCATTCGCCCGAGATATAACCTTGCACCTTTCGAAGAATCGTGACATGACTGCACCAGTTCATATCAAATTTACTTCGTCGCTTTCTGATGAATGTAACAGGTTATTGGAGGACAGGAATTTTTATTAATCACAATCAAAATATTGGCAATTAGTCATATCGATCGATCAAGTGACATTTGACAAAATTACTAAAAAAAAAAAAATCTTTCAAGAATCCACAAATTTCTATGTTATTCTTTTAAATTTATCTTGATAATTCCATCAATTTATTTATAAATTTTTATCTTCCACATATTCATTTTTCGTCAAATTAGTATCAGTGAGAGTATGGTATCGTTAATTCTTATTTCGACACGTCAACGATAAACGATAGTGAGAAACGATCTAGGATGAGCATGTTTATCCATCGGACAATTCGTCTCATTTTTATCACATATTAGCAATTAGTCATATTGATCGATTAAGTGACATTTAACAAAATTACTAAGAAAAAAATCTTTCAAGAATCCACAAATTTCTGTGTTATTCTTTTAAATTTATCATATTCTGGATGATTTTATCTTGATAATTCCATCAATTCATTTATAAATTTTTATCTTCCACATATTCATTTTTCGTTAAATTAGTATCAGTATGATAGAGTATGGTATCGTTAATTCTTATTTCGATACGGCAACGATAAATGATATTGAGAAACGATCTAGAATGGGCACGTTTATCCATCGGACAATTCGTCTCATCTTTATCGCAGTATCTCCGAGCGAGCACGTTAGTTTAACGTTACTAATCCTACGGCCGCTGTTACTACGTCGTGCACGCGTGGTACCGAAACGGGGATACCTGCACGATCCTCCACGACTCTCGAAATCTCAAACTGTTGAAACGGATATATTTTCACGGGGGTGACATTCATCCCCGCCCATGTAGAGGCTCGTTCGGGCTGCCTTTGTAAGGGATCCCACTACGGCTGCATTCTGCATCTATACGCATGTAGCGGCGAGAAATCCGATCTTAGAGCACCGTGGAGAAAAAGAGAGACGAGCCAATAAGGTCCCCATGGATATTCCGCCGGGGGCGAGCGGGCAGGAGAGTGCTGCCGGGTCTGAAAGTACCCGATGGAACTGAATACGTTTGTACCTGAGCCCGCGACAATGGCCGCCGTAATTCGATTACAAGGACCGCCAGCTAATTGTTAATTGCTGGCCTCAGGACCGATAGAACCGCCGACAACGGCTTCATAATGTTATACGCGATATTAAAACGAGCAGGCACGTACCGAGTGTGTTCTACATGGAAGCTCCCCCGCCCACTCGTGACGCAGGAAGAGGCGGCGAGTAGTCAAGAAAGCCCCTCCGTGGGAAATCCTTTGCTATTTTCCCGTCTTATTAATCCTCAATTAGCGTAGTACGTCTGTCGCTTCTGGCACGGCGGTTTTACGTTCGTAAAATCTAAAGGCTGAATTGTTCTCCTTGTCGGATACGATTGTCCAGCTTGAATGTTAAAAAGAATACCAGCTTCTTTCGTTCATCTCGAAGCAATACGTCGGGTTAAGTGCATTTTTAAGTAAGTTTTTTATGCGTTTGTAATTTGTAAAGCAGTAAAAATTTTTTCAGATTTTATGATATTTTTTTCTTGACTGATATGTATTTTTTTTAAATATTAAATCGTATATTAATGTAAAGATTATAGAAAAAGTGATAAGAACTCGACAAATGCCCCAAATTAACAGTAACATTACATTGATATTAAAATTTTTCACTCAACAATATAAATGTAATGTAACACAATGTAACATGTTGTACTTAACAGTTACATTGTTGAATAGGAAACTAATAATAATGTTGACGTAACGCTACTGTTAATTGGTGTTTGTTGAATTCTTGTCACTTTTCTTGTAATCTTTTTACATTGATATATATACGATTTAATATATTTTTTAAATTTATGTTAGGAGGATTCGATTGAGTTTTGTTAATGACTCAAACTTGTAGGGTCAAGTGACAATTTACAGTGGAATGTACGATATCACGATAGGAGTGAAATCAACAAACAGATAACACATCATCTTCTTGACAAATATTCTCCATGTTGGATCTTTGTTTCTAATCGTTTTAGTAATTTGCACGAACAAATGGTACGGGGACCAACATGCTTTTCTCTCCAGACACTTTTCGTGCTTATCGTCGATAGCTACGGCGCGTGCACCCTTAGTGTTTAACAGCTAATCTGCCAAATGAAGTGTTTTTGTGTTTGAGCACAACACTTCGTCTCAATAGAGGAGCAAAACCGCCCTCGGGAAAAGGGTTGCGCCGACATGATTGATGCTCGAGGGGGCAGGGCGAGGGTCTCCCAACCCTTTTTAGTTAAGCGCTAAACGGAGTGCTTAATTGAGCCACAGACCTCAGAACCTTGGACAGCTAATCTCCCGAAGATATCTACGCGAGAACGGCGGACTCTGTCTTCCGTGCCGTCGGCTAACCTTCGGCTTTATTTGCCCCGAACGTTTAACATTTTTTTGTCAAGTGATCGAGGGTCGTAACACCGAAACTTCATTTGATTTTACCGTCATCGCGAACACTTCGAGTCTCTATTGATTAAACCGACATTTCCTTATAAATCTAAGCTCCGTAGTAGAAAGTATAATGGATTTTAATGTTTTCGATATCTTTTGTGCGTGTTACTCTCTCTTAGTTTCATTTCTTTCGTCTTCTATTGTTTATTTTAACTTACCTATACGTATCTTGGTGTTATTTCATTATTTTTTGTTAAACGGTTATAAATTTTATTTATCGAATAACAGTTAGCATAACAGAAAGCTGGTGAGAGTGTTTCTCGAAACACTCCGAGCCACGATAGGAAGACTCGCGACTTTCAATCTCAGATTCCTTGTTATTCGCTATCTAATTTCGTCTGTGTCCCCAGATAGATTTTTCATCGCGTGTACCCTACCCGATTGAAAAGCGCCCTTCGCGCAGGCCGCAACAAGGTGGTGTGTGTACGCGTGCGCGTGTATGTGTGTACGCGAGGAACGAAAGGACGAACACTGCCCCGTAATGGAGTTTCCAAATATTCGGGGAGCCCTCGCTCAATTTCGAACAATTTGCATTTAGGGTGAAGTGCAATTAATAGAAGCGGGGTGTTGTCCCGCGCCATTCCACGCCTATTAACACTATATTCCGCGGGAGTTTAGCATATCGAGGGTGCAATATTGAGTTACGCGACAGTAATTATAATACTCGTTAGACGGCGCTGCGACAGAGTTCGTTCTCTCCGCGGTCTGCGAGGATCGAAGGACGTGTTTCCTCGAGGCTCCTGGCAGTCTGCTAGTCAGAAGAACGTAACTAAAATCTCAAACAACGTGCCAAACACTATTTTGTTCGGCTGTACTAACAATTTCTATTTAATTACAGTCAGTGTTTCTACTACATTGTCAGTATTGTTGTGTAATTACCGTTGATTCCAACTGTCGGTTAATCTCTAATGACAGGAGGATTTCTGCGATATAGGATATAATATTTATCAACATTTATCAAACGTATTTAATATTTTTTTCTTATCTCTTTCGTCGGATGAAAAAAATAGAAAAATAGAAAGAACTTTATTGCACTTCAAAGTGCATGTGAAATAAAATTTTCGAAATAAAATTAAGATTAGAGATACCAAGTTATATCATCTACAACTTTAATTTCGCAAGATCATACATCACGCGGTGACAGAAAAACGTTATTATGGAAGCAGTACTCGTCGCTATGAAAGCGATTCAACTAATTCCGATGGAACACTACGGCAACCGAACCGATTATTTGGCACAATGGTTTCGCAGAATTTCTAAAACATGCAATTTCGCGCCCTGTCCGTCTCGGAAGCCAATCGCGTCCCGTCTGATTTATTCTCACGCGTTTGTCACGGTGACTCGATTACGCGATCGCGCGACATTTCTACCGTGTGCTCCTTCCTCCCTCGGGTCCCGTCCGAAGGAACGAGCCCGTCCCTTTATTTTTTTTTCCTCTCCTGCAGGCGCCCTCCGTCGCGCGCGGGGCAGGTGTCGTCGCTCCCACGATCTTCGCTATTTCCTGCCGGGCCATTTTCCCCGCTCGCGGGCTTTTCGCGCCTAGCGCCGGGCCATTATCTTATTTTCCGCCTGGAAACATCGCACCCACAAGAAAAACGATCTCGTGGAGGGCCGAGGGGCGCGGGGCGCACGAAAGGGCGGCCATCGGACCGGGGAAGATCGGGGGAAGTGCTTTCGCGTAATAACATTTGTATCCGCGAGCGCCTTTCCTCTCTGATATCGAGCCGGGCGTTTTATCCCAGCTAACGTGAGAATCTCCCTGACCCGACGCCTCGGAATTCCCTGTGTCAGAATTAGAAAGCACGTTATTGGCATCATTACCGGGCAAGAAGCAAGTCTCCCGTCAGCGCGATAAGGGGAGGGCGATAAAACGGGAGTCGCTGCTCGTAACCTTCGATGATGTAATTAGCGATGAGCATAAACAAAGTTTTCGAATTTAATACGACTTTCGCTTCACACTGTCTCTCTCGGCGAGTTTAATTTGCTTCTCTGTAATTATTGTCGACCGGCGGAATTGAATAAATAATTGGACCATCCAACAAATCCGCGTCGTATCGTAATTTTCAAGATGTCCATGATGAGATATTTCTACATAGTTGCTTTTTCTTCTTTAAATACCTTCTGTAAATAATGTTTTTATAACAAGTTTCTCTTGCGATAATTTTTAATATCAACTGGATGCATCTCCACGTTCGTCCATTTGTGTTATAGACTTGTGCTATATCGAAGCACGAACAATATTTGTCTTTTTCATGCGATATGTTTGGAGATTAGTGACCGGTGCGTTTACGCGAACATTAGTTTGATTTATGTACTACGGCCGGCAACAGATTCAGATGCCATTAGTCGACCGTGACCTCGTGCGAGAATTCTCACCGCGTGTGTCGTGTGGTAAACAGGTTTATGGTACTCGCGTATGGGTATTAATATCGCGGCGAAAGCTCACTGGTTTCGGTTGGTTGACTGTGCGAGGGGTACGTGAGAATCTCGCCCCCTCCCCGTGTAAACCGTGGGGGTTACTTAATCCGCTTGGGGGTCCTCGCAAAAATTGCGGCGATTCGTTTGGAGGAAATGTGCCCGACACAATACTTGAGCAAATGAACACGATTCGATCAATTGAGATTATTGCAAACAGATAAAACCACAAAAATACACATACGGATAGATGTGTACGAGTGCACGCCTCTCGCTTCCTTCGCGACGTAACATGAGTGAAAGAAAAATGGACACATGGATAAATAAGGAGAAACATTTCTGCGCGAGACTTAATATTTATCGAATAACGTTGCGCACGTCGATGATCTGCATGCATTCGATTTGCCGGACACGATTCAAGCAACGACGTGTGTGCGCTGTTAACGTCACCGGCGTCGATAAATTCGCCATGCGGAAAGAGCGCGAGCAAACGCAAATTATTACTCGATTTTGCGAGCGCGGAGCGGACAAAAAGTTTTAATTTTCATGAGGTGACATTTAACGTGGAAAAAAAAACTAAATAAATAAGCGATCCGCCCGTCAATTTTTTAATTCTCCTCCACTCCCTCATTCGCGGCATGTTGCATGCGCAATTGCGCTCTCGCTGCATCGCGTCACGTCGCGTCGCGTCGCGTCCCGTTGCGTCGCGTCGCGCAGAGAAATTCGCGGCAGTAGCCATGGTTACGCCCGTTCGCCGACGGGTTGGGCGGAGGCGGCGTGCGTGACTAATTTGACACCCCGTAGATGTAGGTGCGCCCCAGACAGTCACCTGCGATTCGTGCCAGGCTCGTGTCAGCGCTAACGATCACGATTCGGCCCCTAATAATCCCGAATTAAACGGTCCGATAAGCGCTTTCACTATCGACTGTCGGGAAAAGGATGCCGTCGAATCCGCCGCAAGATCCTCGTGGCTATGCGAACAATCAGTTGTGTTGATTAGCCTTTAGATATTGCTACACACAAATACTTTAACACTAATTAGTTAACAGCTCTCAAAATTGAGTCGCGATCTTGAAACGCAAAATGCAAAAAAGACAAAATAATCACAAAAACAAGAAAAACTTTGCGCATTCAATATTTTTACATCAATTGCATATATTTGAGATGTTTTAATTAACTAATCAGTTAATTAGCGTAATGCGGTATTACACTCCCTATGAATATGACGCGTCTAAAGTATTTAGATTGCAAATTAATTTTTTAGATCAATGTTGCAAATTATATAACGCACTGCAATCTAACAATAAGTAAAAGTAACCCCAATGACGAGTAATAAATTTTTTTATAAATAGCAGTTATATTTTGTTGTCTGTGTAAGCGTAACGAAAATGTACGTTTCGAAATGAGCGTTAAATACCACCAAATGTTGCAACATTGAATAATTTATTTGTCGAGTGTTTAGCGCAGATGTGTGCGAATGCACATGCTCATCTTCGAGCGAGGTTTCTATGCCGACATGCCGGTAAATAATGTTAAACAGAGCCGTGTGAAAGGGTATATTCCATCTGCACCCCTTTATTACGTCGGCATTGCTTCGCCGTGGTATCATTTTTCTGTCGCGAGAAACTCTGGCGCATTGTAACCCGCATATGAGGAGCTGGTCACCGCCTTTGAGATACGAAGAATGCTGAAAATGATACAGCCGCAGAGAGAACATCTCTGAAAAGAGCAAAAAAATAGAAAATGTGCGAGATTCCATAATGCAAATGAGCTCGTCTAATCCAGAAAAAAGTTGCATCACATATAATTTCTCCTAAAAGAATATATCGTTCTTGTTTTACATTTAGCTTTACTTTTCATAAGTTTCCCTTTCCATGAGTTGTGCGAGCTTGCAATTATAATTATTATTAACAGTTAAAACTTCACACTTCTGTGGTTCTTTTTATTTTAGAATTAGAACCTCTGAGATCGATAGAGTTTCTAGTCTTATCTCTCGACAGAGAGAATTGTTTCGACGGAGCGTGAAAGTTACCAATAATGTTTAATCGCTTAATGTCCGTACCGAGGAGAGATATTAGCAATACTCACGCGTTTATTGATTAAAAAAAAAAAAAAAAAAAAAAAAACAGTGCGCGATCGTGACACGGTCCGAATTTCCTTCCGGATAATGCAGGAAGATCGTTTTTTAAATTGCTCTTTTGAAAGCCGTTAGAAGGCCATCGGCGCAACTCCGATATCAGCTTCGCGACCTCTCTTCGAGCTCGGGATTGCCATAGTTTTGCCGTTTCACCGAATCGTTTTAAATTTTTCCGCGCCGTTGTGTGGGGCCATCGAAAAAAATTGTAATCGAATTGGAGTATTTTTCCAATTGGCAATCGTCGAGCGGCCGGACATGGAACGATGAGCATCCAACCGCGTCCTCTCTCGCTCGCTTTATTCACCCCCCGTTCCCTCTCGCCAACCCTCCGTGACCCTCCCTCCCTCCCTCCTTCATCCCCTCAGTACCGAATTAGTTGGCCTACCGCGAAAAATCAATCTCTCCGTTTTTTCTGCCTGCTCGGTAGATTCGTCGACAACACCACCGTCGATTTCACTGTCCACAGTCAAAGCAAAAATTTACAGATACCCCATCGACTCCCCCTCCCCTCTCATCCATACGGACATATCGTCGTGTTTTACTCCTACAAAGTGTTTCGCAAGCTTTACACGTAAACTTTTAGAATGGTATTGTTTGTATGGTTTAGGTCATGACTCACGAAGCTGATCAAATGTATTATCTACTAACTGATTCGAAAGAGACTATCGAAGACGGTCTTTCAATATCAACATGAAGTATAAACCAACAAATATCCTTGATATATATCTCTTTCTCTTACTACAGATATCCTTATTCATGAATTTAAAAAAATAATTTGTAACAATGTACGATTTAATCAGTTTCGTGTGAGTTTTTCTATATACATATAATAAATAGATAAATAAAAATATATATGATAAATCGAATAATCGGTATTTAAAATTCTCGCGTCCGTTATTTCTCTTCTCGATTTTCAGCTTCGACTATCAATCGACTCATTTACAAAACTATATGTTTGCAATTTCCTTCTCGTGATACTTTCTCGAAAAAATAAAAGACGAAATAGTCGGGCTCAGTAATTAGAATTTTCGATGAAAATAACGTTCTTTGTTGAAGAAACTTGTTATACCGAAACCGCAGTAGGACTGTTCTTTTTAAACTTCTAAAGTTGCGGCTGCAAGACGATAAAGCGCGGATGTCGTATTTATCAAAACGCATGCGGAACACGAATTACCCGTCGAAATAAAGTCGACACCGGCACGCGAGGTAATAATTCCCCAGTGAGAGCCGGTGCCGTCAAAGTGCAATCGGCTTCATACATCGGGAACAAAATTCATTGTTTTCATTCAAAACGCTAGGACAGTGAGTTTTCACGGTATGGCTCATTTTGTCTTCTCTCTCTCCGACATCATCAGAATCTTCAAGATTAAATGTCACCAGAGTTATAAAAAAATGAGTAAAACGAAAGAGAATCTTATCAGACAGATATTATTTTCTATTTACAATTGAGGTTTTAGCTTATTTAATGCAACGCGTTTACAAAGTTTTATCAGACAATAAATATAAATTCAAGAAACAGTTTGCCAAGTCTCGCAATAATTAGGATTTCGCGTTCAAATTACTTATTGGTGGAACCGTCGTTATTCCATCGAATATCGCGCTCCTGCGCGTTATTCGTGACAAACTTTTAAAAGGTCTGCAGGTGTGCTTCCTGCCGGGGTTAATTCCGGTAAGTGTTTCCACCGAAACGCCCGAGCCTCGGTATCGATTTCGGCCGGCAAGTCGGCCGGCAAATCGCCGAATTAGTCGGCTATCGTTTATTTTTTCGACGTGGCTCTCTCGCGATCGCGTGACAGGCGAGTAATGCGCGCGGGCTCGCCCCGACAATGGGTCCATAATAATATAATAGATCGCCGTGTAGTTTCGCCGGCGTTTTGGCACACGAAAACCGATAAAAAGCGAGACTCGAAACGGAAATGACTTTTAGTGCTACGCTGAAATTAGATTATCATCGAACGAGGAGACATTATAGCTAAGGGAATACGAATGCCAGTTTCGACGTTGCTAACGCATCACGAGAAGGCGATATTGGATATTAATTTAAGTATTTAATTTTAACACGACGTTTGATAACACATTTAAAAAAGAATGATATCCTGTCTAGATCAGTAAGGCAAAAGGTCAATTATACGAATCTGTCAGCTGTATGTTATTATTACCTTAATATTTTTTTCAGGTTTTTTTGACATTTTGGATTTTTGATTTGTTGCAGAGCGAACGATATTGCCGAGAATATCGAGAATAACGTTGGCCGGATTTTGTTTCGTAGAATCCATGTAACCCATCTCATGAGAGAGAGAGACACTCGTTGATAAACGATCGTGATGTACGATCGTGCAAGGAAGCACAGGATTCTGGAATAAAATTTTTATTGTCGCGATAAAAGGGTGGAAGGGAGGCCCAGGAAGCTATACGTAAACGCGGGGACTCGCCGAGGTCGGGCATCGGGCGCGCAGTCGAAGAATCGAAGCTACAAAATGGTTAGTAATTTACGAGCGAGCCCGCTCGTAAATCTAACCGAGTGAAGTTGCATTACCCAATTCCATTTATCTCTTTGAAAAGATGCGGCTTCCCGTATAATTCCCGAGCTTTTATTCCCTTTTACATTTTCTGCAATTTATTTTTCGATTTAGTACGCAAACAAACATTACGCGCGATTTAAAGCTAAACCATTTGCCCATTAATTGATCCGGGCGAAATATTTTTGTCGCAGCGTATAAAATAATGTACTTTTAACGAATAACAAACACAGCAGGTGTTTAAAACCGTGCGCGTTACATTCTTTTAAAATCCACCGTCCCCGTTCCATCAGGCGAAATTGAAATAAAAACAGATCCTATTACAAATTCTACAAAAATGTTGGCTAAAATGTCGTGCGGCAAACATATAACAGTAATTGTTATTAAACTTTTATTATGTGCGCGCGTACGGTATATACTATATCGGCAAACAAAAATTATTTCCACGAGCGTGTGTGTGACATTTTCTTCTCTATTACAGACAGACGTGTGCGAAAATATCCGAATCACCGAATCTAAGATTAATTAATTCAGCTTGTTCACAATCCAACTTGCGTAACGCAATTTTGCGTATCCTAAAAACGATGACGATTACGACGACGAGAGCGGCGTTAACTTACGCGTGACCTGCTCGCGCACACGTGTGCACCGGATTGGGAAAAGCTGGAAAACGCGCGGCGCTTTTCCGATGACAATCAGACCGCAGCGACCGCCGACGGAATCCCGTCCGCGTTCCGCCACGCCCAATAAAAACCCCCCGCCCTCCATCGCTACCAGCCCCGCTTTCTACCCCTGCACATCCCCGTCCCTTCGAAACCATCTCGTCGAGCGGCCTAATAAATCCGACAGACGGGATTGGCGTGCGCTATCAATTAAAAATGATGAAACCGAACGGCGCGGCACGGCGCGCGGCTCGCCGTGACCGGGCGAGCGGATGGAGCAAGCCCGCTTGCGTCCGCGAGCAAAGCTGATTCCACAACCGTCTTGTTCGCTCTGGCGTAATAAGCTTAAGCGATTAGGTATACCTTGGGGGCGGCCCGAGACGGTTGCGGTGCCACGGTTAGCGAGAGATGGGGATGGTGAAAATAAACGAGAGGACAAGACGCACGCGGAGCCGTTCGGAAAACTGGGAAAAAGCACTCCGCGCGGAAGGAAGAGCGTGTCGGCAGCTCACGGTGGGTTTTTAAACGCAATTTAAATTTTTAATTGCGAGTCCGTCGACCCCGAGGAAGGCGTCGTTTCTTGTCCCCACGCGCCGTGTTGACGTTTTGTTCCAGAGCGCAGATCCGTTTTGTTCCTTTTTTCCGAATTTCCTCGACACTGATTGGACGAATGTGTTCTTGTCGTTAACCCCTTGTGCGCAACGCAAGAAATCACATTTTCTTAAGTATCTTAAGGTTTCATATAAATAGCAGCTTAGTATATTTTGACACGATTATTATGTCAATAATTATAACTTAATTTTATGTCGAGGATCTCGAAGCCTGTCATTATTTTACCCTAGTGAGATTGAAAAATTACGAGTGTAACGTGCATGTTGTACTTATTCTGGTTTCTTAATAACGCATTTTAGTATTTTTCGATAAGTATACGTTATTATTAGAATAATGATTTTCGTAACAGCGTATATAAAAGACTTCATCCATTAGCTTTCTTCCTTCGGTGTTTTACGCTACTGTAATTACATCTATATCACAGCATTCGCGAAATAATTAACAAAATAATTTTATTCTTATATTTTATTCTTATAAATCTGCATATTATAAACAGTCTGTAATTTCTCTGTACTTAGCTTCTATTACTAATTATCTACCTATCGTTTATTCGACGCAGAAAAGTACAAGAGAGATAAATTATAGGGCAACACTTTATTACTGGGGCGACGTGCTTATCTCGCAGTATAAACTGCTTGTTAATTGCAACAATGAAAGCTCCAGCTTTCTGCTAAGAGGTAGACGGTTCGTACGTCGCTCACTTCCAAGCCGCCTTCTTAAAGCCCATCCACTTACAAGGCGCGAAGATAATGCCTATGTTTCTCGCATTGCGTGCTTAATGGTAACTCTAACGAGCCGAATGCCCGCGACACTACGAATTAGCGTGGTCGCTTCGATAAAGCCCTAATTGCAATCGACGCGTAATCTTAACCATCGCCGGCAGGGCGAGAACCCTTCGCGGCAATGGAAACTCGAGGCGGGAGCTCGGTAAAAATCAATTCCGCGTTTCGAGGAGGTAGAAAGAAAAAGCAGGTGCTCGTAAGGCTGCCGGCCGGGTTATTATCCCATGTTGCCGAGAGCCCCGCCCAATAGCGTAACAAAGTGGTGATGCTGACGAGGCCTGTACCGAGATCTCCCTTTTTTCCGAAAGGCCCCTTTTAGGCCTTTATCTCATTGAGCAAAAAAGAAGTTTTTAAGAAATCTACAAAGGTAACTACATTGTTATCGCTCTCATATTGCGATTTGCAAATGTAAACTAATCCGGAAATTGTTTATATTTTGAGATATATACTTAATAATTGATCTCCTTTCATATTTTGTTTAATTATTTTTAGTTGATTGATAAAAATGCGGATCATGCTTTCTTTTCACTAACTTAATGATTAGAGAATAGCTCTCCATTTTAATTGACGCGTGAGATTAGAATAAGGGAATAACGTAAATGAAGAACTTGAGGATCATCTTTCGAAATCTGGATGATGGTCCTGTTGAACCATCGGAACCACCATAGCTGCGCCACTGGCGTATACGTGCCGCTCGCCAGCGTGCCCCCGGGAGCCTAATCGATGCGTCGTCGCACGCGACTGCGTGCTTTTATCGCTGTCACGCACATAATTAATTTAATTTAGTCTAATACGTTGGCCCAGCGCGCCAGGCAGCGATTGTCGTTCCGATTGTTTGCACGGAAACACTAGCGTTAACTTCGCCGAACACGATATTCGTATCCGTCAAATTTCGGCTGAGGAAAAATAAATCCTGCTAATCGTGATGCAGGTCGCACGCGCGCGAATTTATAGAATGTATAGAATTTATGGTATACCTTTGCAACTAGGTATGAGAAAAATGTGTTCGCAGCAACATACACGAGATTATTTACGTTCCTAGTCATAATAAATTTTGTGATATCTTGATAGCCCTGCCTTACATCAAAGTGTATATGTTTTATGTTACATTTTATTATGCTATTAATAGTCAGTGAGGCTGGCCTTCATTTTGTAGAATTATTAAAGTATTAGCCGTAGAGAGAGAAAGAGAGAGAGAGACAACAGGAAATGGTCATTTTAATGTTAAAACTCTAAAGGAGTTTGTTTGTGCATGTGTGGAGACGAGGCAATTTATAAATGTATTAAATATTCTCAGGGGGATGTATGTAAAAAGACAGTCTCAGAAAAGGGGAATATAAGAGAACTCGAAACGTTTCCGTTTCTTTTTTTACTTTATAAAAAGAAAAGATTTTTCAATCGGAGCGTCATCAGTTTAAAGTTCGAAAGAACGCTTTTCTTCATTTTCACAAGCACGTTACGCTCGTACGAATAAATTACCTTTCCCCTTGTCGAATTCATTCGGCAAATGACTCACCTGAACACGAACTTCCGGAAGGTTGACCTTCATGGCGAGTTCCTCCCTGGAGTATACGTCCGGGTAGTGGGACTTCTCGAACGCTCTCTCGAGCTCGTGCAGCTGGTAGGTCGTGAAGGTTGTCCGATTGCGACGGTGCTTCTTCTTGCCTCCGTTACCGTTTATGTCCTCCCCGCAGCCTGCGCCGAGCTCCTCGTCACTGCCGCCGCCGGTGGAGTTGCAGCTGTTCTCACCTGGAAGCCGCGACAGAGAGAGAGTGGTCAGGTCTCCTCGGAAACGATCGTTACGGGTAATAGGAGCGGTAATGGTGATCGATTTATCCGGAGTCGCAGCTATTACCTCCATTATACGCGCATAATAGTAGCTATTAGAAGTGCTGCAACGCGTGGCCGCGCGGAATCGCGTGCGTGCGTGCGTGCGTGCGTGCCGAAACGCGTTACGCATGTATGAGTGAATTCGGTTGCGCGCGTTTAAAGCGTTATTCGCACTAGGATTTCTTTCCTTTCTTTTTGTCTTTTTTTGTATTTCGTGACCAAGCAAGCGCGAAATACGACGCGTTACGCTTCGTTGAATGTAAAAGAGACAACGAGGATTAATTAAAGTGTTTGACGTTTAATGTACGCGATGCTTAAGGGTAACGGAAGGACTCCAGTTATGGTTCGACGGGTGGATTACTTTTCTCGGCGAACGAGAGCATATATACAGTATTGGTTGCCATATTTCCTTTTATATATGAAGATACAATATAATCTCACGGTGAGCTTGCAAAAATAAAATTGGCGGTAGCACGATGCACTATTATAGAAGTTAATGAATTCTTCCCATGTGATTTCGCCGGCTAACGAAGCGAATAAACTAAATTGCTGTTTTTTTCTTTCGTCAATAATTTGAAATAAATAAAAGACACTTCTTTCTTTACGATATTATGATGTGAAAGATTGGATATTGGTTATCGAAAATAAAGCTGTCGGAAAATCATTTATATTTTAAAGAATATATTTATAAAATACAGTAAGACGTTTTATAATCGGAAGTAACATAGCGATCTCTTTTCTCTAATAATTGTTTAAATCAGACTCAAATATTTGTTTAAACGGTTGCGTTACAAAATGTGAGGTTCTGTCTCTAATAAGAAAAATGTGAAGCCAACATATAAAAAAATAATGGTGTAGAAATGTATGTAGAAATTATATAATATAATTAATATTAAAATAATATATTAAAATGATTTATTATAAATATATATTTATATTATGTAAATACATAATACACATAATTACATAAGTATAAATATATATTTATATATAATAAATATATAATGAATATATTTCTATTTATAATAAATTTACTGTAACTATTATATAACAAAATATTTATTATAAAACTTTATATTTCTGGACAGAAATAGATCTGCAGGGTAAGTTTGTGTATTTACAATTAAAGTATAAAGCGAGTAGAGTCAGACCTAAGTCAAATCAGAAACGTTCTCATTTCTAGGTGATCGAAGGAAGGATGTCCTGGAATCATCTAATCGTTCACGAGAGCCGTAAGTGCGCGTTGGCACGCACGTGACACGTTGTATTTGCGTAACTAGGGCTCTATCGTTTCGTCGTCGCTGCTATATCCGGCGCTTTATTAAGGCAATGGCCACATCGCAGCGTTATCATCGTTAACGAGAAGGTAAACTCAACGAAAACGACAGGGATTTATTTACAATCACGCGATCATTTTCATCGCAAATAACGACGACGCATTCCGCCGTATTTGTGTATTTAGAAACGTGGCCACGGCATTCGTGCCCGGTATTCCGGTCGAGGTCTAATCGATTTAAGCGCGGAATTAATTGTCCGACCGACTACGATATGCCGTGCCGAGCGCGCACTGTGCTTAATTGTTTCACTGTCAAAGCGCAGGTGCGTTGTAATGAGATTTGCATTGGCGATGACAGCGCTGGCGATGACATCGTGTTTGCTATAATCTTGGAAAGTAGTATAAGCTTCTTTGATACGATATTGCATATTTTTATTTAATTTATTTAATACTGGACAGACATGTGATTATTTATAACTCAAACTACTGTGTGTCGTAGAAAATTCAAAAACATAACAGATATTTTGTCAGTGAATTTTAGAAGTAGTTACGTAGTGGAAATGTAATATATTGAAGACATGTGATTTGTAATGTTAACTCTAAATAAATCCATCTATCTACTTTTAACATGACAGAAGTTTAATTTTGCATCATTTCTTCGATTATACATAATACTCAGTTTTAAATTCCATTTTCATTTGAATTTTATCCCGCAAAGATTTTTCTTTCGAGGACAAATGTTGCGAGAGAAAAAATGTCACTCAAGTGGTCATCACACGGTTTGGAAAGTCCATCTGCTTTACTTCTCTGCGGGAAGTAAAAATATTACTACTGTGCCTGACCGTACACTTTTACCTACTTTCGTATAAATTACAATTTTCTTCGTAAATTACACGATCGTCGCCAGACCGTGCAATTTCGCGGATTAAATCATTAAGTGAGTAATCACTGGGTAATTTTCGAACACTTTGCGTCGCTGCGAGAGAACTTAAGGCGCGTCAACACGCGGCACTTCCACCGAGCTATTACGCTATCTCTTTCCTTGCAAATTACACCTTTCGTTGAGGTTGATGATTGCTCGCGTCTGAACGGTCAATCAGAATTCACATTATTTTCATTTTCAAGGTAATATCGTTCGAAAAGTTGGGAATTTCTCCGATGATTTGCTTGTATATTAGGTTGCTAAATAAATATTAATCATGCGAGAGATTCTTTAATCAACTATCAAAAATACATTATTTTAATTTGAAAAATAACCCAAATGTCATTTGTATGTTAAAGATTTGCAAGATACACAAATGTTACGACAAGCTTTATGAAAGTTTCGGATAAAAGTTGTAAAGTGAACAATTAAAAACAAATAAAAGTACATTTTAATCTGCCGTTTCGCAATCTTGATTCTGCTAAGATTAATACGACTGTACTCTATTACACAATGCGGAACGCGTTGCGCTCGAACTATTACGCGATCATTTTCCCTGCAAATTACATCCATCCCGGGTGCTGCGGTTACTCGTCGACGAACGCCCGATCAAACCTCGCATTATTCCCGTCCCCGAGTGTAATATCGTCCAAGAAACCGAACGGCACCACCGACGAAGAGATTGATCCTGCGGGACCGCGGCAGCAAATAGGTATTTTCCACCGTGCACCCTCCCTCCGCTATCCCTCCTTTCGCCCTTCGCGTCCGTTCCCGTCGTAAATCCTAACTTCATCTCGATCCGTCCTGTAGACATAGCGATCAAGGGAAGTTTCTCTTTTGGCCAGTACCCCCCTGCCTCCCCCCCTCTCCCCCTCCTCCGACGTGTATATTATGCGGATATATAATACATGTATCCAGGTACTCTCTCATTAACTGCATAATTAACCTTCTCTCGCGTCGTAGCACAGCGTGTTAGATCGAATTGTGGAGGGGTAATCGAGTGGCTCGATGGCGGCGGTTCCGCGCGCACTCGCGCGAGTGTGCGCAGCCACTAAGCCCGGCACGCATCCTACGATCACGCGCACGCACCCTACACGCACGCGGTGCCCACGCATCCCCGGCGTATAGCTTCCTCGCGAGAAGCTTCGCCCAGCGCTAACCAACAACCTAATAACCTCGCCTTGACTGGCGATTGACGCGCGCTTGTACCGGCTAATTATCAACAACAATCAATAATGGCCCTCTTTCTCCTCCCCTCCCTCGAGAGTGCCGTCCCGCCGCACTGCTCCCCATCGCATTTCCCTCCTCTTCCTCGGCCTCTCCTTCCAATCCTTCCCGTCTTCTTCGTGATCCTCCTACGCTATCTCCTTCGACGTACATCCGCTTCGGTGATCACTCTAGGTCGTTTAATCTCTTTTCTTTCTTCAAGCACGAGTTTATATGGAAGCTAATGAATTATAAACTAATGGACTCAGCTACCAAACGACTGCCGCAAAATAATTTTGAGTAAAAGTATTTAGCAGTTTTTTTGAGGAATTTTATTCTTATTGTAGAAACTTATCCCCGATAATTTCTGATTCTGAAACTATTATTCTATTTAGTGGAAATTTCTAGTACAGAGAAATGTCATAAATGTTGAGAATTTTTTAGATTTTACCAGGATTTTCTATTGAAGAAACGTCATCTGCTGTTTTTTATATTTCTACTTGATTCATGCATTTTTTATTTTTATACATTTAGATGCTTTGTTAGCCGCTTACATGAAAATGGAAGTAGTTCAAATCTGAATACATTACTTAATTTAATTATAACTGTTTTATACCAGAAAACGATAATTTGATATAAGAGACTTAACAACATTATTGCTATTTTAAACTTTTTCACTGAATTTTAACTATCCAATCGTGAAATTGCAAGACAGAAATCACGAGTGCTTGCAGATTCGTAGCGGTCGAAGGTTATTAACTAATTTAATTCAGCTTTCCAGAAGACGTGCAGCCATGCGTGCATGCTAAAAGTTTATTCGTGCATCATGTTCCGTGAAGTTTCAACCGCCACCCAATAAAAGTTGGAAATTTACACCTGGAAGTTGCGTGTCGTCATTCTCACTCTTAAGCATTAGCTTTAAATAAAAACATTTGAAAATTGAATTAGATTGTATAAAATAAGTTTGCAATTTATACATCTATTGATCTGGATGTATATATACATGTATTTTACACACCATACATATAAATAAATAATAAACAATAAATATACTTATAATACATACAACAAATACATATAACGCGGATTAAAGCGTCGATTGTTCATAATTTTTAAATATCTGCAAATAAATGATTGACGTATTACGGTGAGGTGCGGCCAACCCGAGCAATTTTGTCTCAATTATTTATCTGTCTATATTGAAAAGTTATAAGGGGGAGGGGCGGGGAATAAGTACGAAATATCCCACACTCATGTTTGTTTGCGCGCGACGATTGCTCCGTACGGATATTCACAGAAGCGGATTTCTGTGATACGGGTAGGCGTATACACGTCTGACTCGAATAACTGGATGCCTCGTGTGTATGTGCGCGGATACGTCTGCGCAATAATTGGTTTCGGTCGGGACAGAGTAACCATCGTGATTAAATCCTACGAGGCAGCTGCAGGGTGGCGGAGCGCCGTCGCTCTTACTACCTGCCGCCCTGTTATATCGAGGAGTACATCCCCGATATAACAAGAACGACCTGCATTTTCGTGGATTAAACGCGACACTATGCCCGGAAAGCGAAAGTTTATGACATTATCCGAGGGCCGAGATCAGAATTGGCTGTTGAGAGAATCAAAGAGTGTCGCGTTGACCACTCTCCCCGTTAAGAAGATTTACAAGAAATTTAAGATTGAAATTTTGACAAGTCTATTCTTGCATTTGACTTTGTAATATTCGTAGCAAAATTAAATATATAAATTTTTATAAAAGGGATAATACACAGATACGGAGAATTATTTTTGTGATGTATTATAATAACAAGTAAGTTTCACTGCTTTGCTATATTAAAATTTTACATTATAAAAATTTTACATCATGTGCAAAAATATATCATCGTATATACGTAACACGAACCATGTTTAAACCATGTCAGATTCTATTATAAAAGAAATCTATTAGAGCATCTCACACTGCTACAAAACATAGATTTAACTAATATAATTTTCACGTTGCTTCCTATCGAAATACTTATTCCGTTTATTATTAGCGTGGAACAAGTAGAACGTTTTCATCGACGCGAATAGAAACGTCCTGATGAGCAATTTTGTGACATGATCTCGGAGAGGACTGAACGAGACGACAGTTGCCGGTATTTCGCGTTCACGAGCGACGGAGGAGATGGTATCGCACAGATGCAAAGCGGTCCTAGTCGGTTCTCTAGCTACTTAAGAGATTGACACGACGAGATAGTATAATGGACGGAGCGGTTGGAGAGAGGAGAGATTCGTGGGCCTTCACTCCCCGGACCGGCCACCGGCTCTAATGGGCCAACACTGATCGCTGATAAATTTCAAAACGCCGTGGGGGCCTTTTGATTCTTCTCGGCGGCTTAATCGAGTTAAGGCGTCGATTGAGGAGCGCGTTAGCGGCGAGTTAATGCGCCGCGCGTCATTCCCCGGAGAACGATAGCACACGCGATCGTGTCTGTAAGTGCGTGTCTATAAAATGTCCGAAACGAAGCTACGCGAGTGGCTGAACGATATTTTCATAAGAGGCAATGTTCTATCTCACTTACTATACTATTTACTATATTATTTACTATATAGTTTACAGTAATTGCGATATATTAAAATTATTCTCGGTATTTTATATATCATATTTATAAATCTTTGTAAATCTTTTGGATAATGCCAATAGATAGATAGATAGATAGCCTCAGAGGTTACATTTAGTGTGGAAACAGAATAAATCATTAATCAACATGTGAAAAAGTTTCACTAATGTTTCGTGGTATTTTGTGAAATATATGTTCCAACTTTGATAGACAGCACTTTCGTAAACATCCGCAATATATGCAGTTTAATATCGACCGAATGGCCCGCGTATCCGTAACGGGAATTAAAATTTTTCGCTCTCTAAAATTTAGCGACGCGGTCGAGCGGAATGGGTCTTGAAAAAATCATCAGATATGTCAAAAGTTACGCATTGTTAGGTGCTTATTAACAGCGGCTAGCTCGGGTAGTTCAGTTCGTTTCCCTGTTTGTAATGTAAACCGCATATATCCCAAAGCGCGCATTTAATATATTTACCGCCAGCAAATGTCGCGAATGATGAATTAGAGGTAAACGAATTGATTCCAACAAATATATGAGCTTTCGCGGATCAGTCGTGGATGATATCCAGCTGCCGCTCAAATTAATTAATGTCCCGTTGGCATTTGTTAAAGGAGAGAAAGTCGTACTTTGGCATATAAAACGAGAAGCCGGTCAACCGCCAATCAAGTGTCAAGATAGTTGCATGAAACCGATGAACTTTCGCGCTTTTTTAGACATCCGTAATCCAATATTATTTCGCAATGACATTTTTTCGCTCGCTTATTA
This sequence comes from Crematogaster levior, assembly GCA_901521435.1. NCBI lineage: Eukaryota > Metazoa > Arthropoda > Insecta > Hymenoptera > Formicidae > Crematogaster > Crematogaster levior. The sequence goes on from CABEGB010000158.1 coordinate 477,445, forward strand.
GATCAGGCAACTCGGGGATAACGTAAAATTTCGTTAGAAGCTAAAATTCTGTAGTGATATTGTTACATCGATAAAAATCGCGGTGCGCTTTTCGTCGTCCTTACGCTTCGCAAATCTTTAATTTGTAATCGTGAGAACGGTTAATAATATTGTACCTAAGGTAGAGTGGAATGATGAAAATAGCTGATGCGAAAATTGCGCGAGATCAGCGATATCAAAGATAAAGAGGGATAGATGCACGATGATTTTGTAAACTCGGCGATGCCGCGTGGAATGTGTACATTAAATTCGTGCCGCGTATTTAATTGAATTTCCTGTCCAATATTGATACGACTAACACGGTATCCATAATCAAAAACTAGATGCCCAAAATGATTAATATTCCGATCTCGGTGCTATTTTAGTTAACTCGCCTGAGAAGAGCTGATAATCAGAATCGTTAAATCCAGCGTTAATATACCTTTAATGACCAAATACTTGGTTTAAATATCACATTTTTAGAACGTCATATTTTATTCAAAGTTTGACGGGTTATTTATATCGATTATTAAGCATTTTTTATGTAATAAAAAATAACATTTTTAACCATTTAAAATTACACTTGTTTTTTGCTCGTTTCTTCTATAGATATACATATTTAATATACAGTTGAACTTATCTAACGTTTTATTATGTTCTGTCACTACTTATTCATCACTGTTGCACTCAAGTATGCATTTACAGTCGCTCTCGGTGAAATGATATGTTTATTGCCAAGTTAATTATATAAATGTATCTCGGAGTGTTTCTCGACACGTACACAATTTTTTTCGTGAAAAACGAGATTTCTCCGCGGATACTGCTCGATATTCGATGCAGGATACACCACGCCATCGTTTGTACTTAAGCACGGCTGTCGATTTGGAATTTAATTTCCTTGATCGGCGTGGGAGGGAACGGCGGTGAGACGAGGAGAGACGGAACGGGGGAGGAAATAAGAGAAAGAGGAAAGATATGCCGTCACACAGAGGGCTTAGCTCGCCGACCAAAGAGGATTACAGAATTTGTCTTCTCGTGGACCATCACCGGTGTCGTTCCTTCCTCTCCCCGCTTCTCTCACCCTCCTGCCCTTGTGTCTTTCTCTCTTTTGGTTCTCCCCCCTCGTTCTCTACCCTCGTCGCTCTCCCGACTCTTTCAGTTTTTATCTCCGGAACGAAACGCAATGGCCACTTTGCGCGGCACAAAGTTTCGACGGAAATTTCTTCGTAAAAGCCACTGTCACCTGTCGCGCTCTTTAATCCGACGCACGTATCGATCGAGGGAGAAGTGTCTCCGCCCGCGCGACGATGCCCTTTTGCTCGCTCGAGACACAGCGGGGCGAGTGTTTTTATTACCGCGGTAGTACTTAATGTCGGCCAATACCACCCAGCAAATTTAATTTATTTAAAGCACTCGCAGTCGGATCATCGGGAGCTGTTAGTCGAGTTAATTGACGGGGGATTAATAAAGCGAGCGAGAAAGGGAAAGAGCGAGTAAATTAGCGAACTGGTTTCCGATCGATATCTCCGGCGAGGTTTTTCTTCGCCGGCGTAAGTGAATGTAAAACGCGTTATCTCTTCCGCACGAGAGAGAGAAAGAGATCGGACCGGTTACATTAGTACTCCCCCGGTTTGCAATAAATTAAATTTCTGGATGACCGATGCCGATGTAGGAGGTCACGTTAACCGACTTAACGAAACGGCGAGTGAGTAAATTACTTCGTAAGTTGGCGCAAGTAATCGCGGCAGCCTTTTTCTTTCCTCGTTGTTATACACACACACACACACATACACATACGCCATCAGCTGTTTACGAAGAAGCGAAAAGGCAAGGACGCGCGCGCGCTTAATCTTTTGTAAGATGAATATTGAGTTGGTCGATTATTCGCGTACGGGATATCGAATTATTAAATCGTCAGACGAGCGCGTGTATGTGTGTATCGTACAGCGTGCTCTTAATATTCTTAAGCTGTCATCGAGTTTTTGTCGCGAGGATAGAGTTTCCGCTTAAGCGGGTCAACGTGTCCGTCGAGTAGAAAATGCTAAAACAGCCATGCAGTAAACATATCGCGTGAAGCAGCTTCGAAACACACCATGCCGGCTCCAGAATGAAATGCAACGTTAATTAATGTATCTAGTTTTCGAAATTTTTGGAGAATACCACTAAAATGTTAAAATAAATATTATACTATTCCTAAAGTGTAAATCATAATTGTAAGATGGATTATAAAAACGCGCTTGCGTTTGTGACAATAACTCTATCCCCCAGCGGGGGTTCAAATGAAAATTCTTTCATTAAAATATAAATCTTGTTTCTTCTTTTTTTTTGTTTCCCTTTCTGGTTTCATTTCCTAAATTCTGCCATGTACATTCAATTAATTCTTAGTATTAGATTACAATCTCATCTTATCGACGTTTCGTCTAATTGAACATGTACATTCAATTAATTCTTAGTATTAGATTACAATCTCATCTTATCGACGTTTCGTCTAATTGAACAGCCGCAACGTCAGCGACTATCTGCCTGATGATGGACACTGATTTTTCGTAGCACGCGTCCGTTAATACCTCGCGAAGTTAAAATTCCGCAATTACTGCATGTGCAGAGCACGCAACCTTCTTTTAACATTACCGTACAAAATTCGCGCGGTAATCGACCCCGCAGGACTCTCTCGGGGAGAAGACGCATGCACGTGCGTAAAGGTCAAGGTGGACGAGGAGGGGTAGAAGGGCGAGACGTACGATTTATTTTGTTTGCGTAACTTTCGCGTGGTTTATAGCTCGTGACGGCGCCGGGGCCTTCGTTATAATAGTAATCAACGGGCGGGCGGGCGGCCCCTCGTTATCGTTACTAGTTAATAATTTAATTGTTCGGTGGCGTGCGGGCTTTATTGGGATATCTCTGCCGACATCGCGCGCGAACATGTGTGTGTCGTGGACGTACGTGTCTGCGTGCCGCTTTATCAGCCAGTCGAAAAGCCATGCGGATCGCGAGCGCGGTTTGCACGTGTATGATGTGCGCACGTGCACGCACGCACGCACGCACGCACGCATGCACGCACCCAGGCACGCAGGCAAGCAGGTAGACAGGCAGCCGGAGTGACTGACTGACGGCTCGCACACATATACCCGCGCTCTGAATTATCCAGGCGTCAATATTAATCGTGGTAATGACGTACCAATTGCTAATCGCTGCACAAATTACGCCAATACTGCGCCGCGCGAGCGTCTCTACTTCCGCCGTGTCTGCCAGTCTCTATCCCCGGTGTCTGCGCATCCCTCGCTCGCTCCCTCCCACACTGTTTACTCGCCCTATCTCGTGCTCACCCTCTCTGTCTTCCGACGTATCTCTCCTCGGCGTACTCTATATCTATGCCGATATATGCAGACTTCCGTCTCGGCGTAGTCAGCTATCGATCACGAGGCGTTTCGGTATCCGAGCGCAGTAAAATAGATTCCGCGATGCCCGGTGTACGATTGATCGGCGACACACGCGCGCCAATTACCACTCGCAAGCCTTGATCGCAGCGGTAATCCGGTTAAACCGACGCGGAACGGTGCCGCGCGTTTCCATCCGCTCGTGAAAGAGAAGAATTTTCACGTATCTAATCGTCGTCGAAATTCCGACCGGATCAATTAGCCTTGCGACGATTGTTGCTCGCGGAAATTGTATTTACGGGGAAAAGCATTGCGAAAACATTGATTTGAATGCGTCAATTGAACATAATGTGTTTGGGAAATTTATCCAGATAGTCTTCTTGATGTAGAGAAATATTAGCTTGAAAAGAAAGAAATAGTCTTCGTCAGCGCTTAACCATTATTTTCATTTTGCACGTCCGTGTCGTCTTGGCATTAATTGCATTTGAGAAAACTTGCTCGTTGCTGCTCTAATAACCTTTAATAACGTTGTATTCCGGAAAGAGAAGAAAATAGCATTGACGCGAATCTGGCGCGTGTAGGAGAGGTCAACGATTGAGTGCGAGACCCGTCCATTTCTTGCACGGCCGCGTCCAATTTGCGATCGGGCCAGGTAAGTGCGAAAAGTTTGCTGCCGAAAAAAACAACGAGACCCTACCAATAAATGGGTATGAAATTACACATAATCGCCGATACCCCCTCATTCACGGCCGTACTCCCGCGTTGTCACGCGATCGAAATTGCTCCCTCTAACAAAGAGCTTTTACGTGCGGCGTTCCGGCCCGACGCGAGACGTGACTCGCGACGCCCTTATGTTACGTTCTGTAGAACCGTGGCAGTTTTTGCAATGTAGACATTACCAATGGTGCGCACAAAGGTACTTAGGAACTTTAGGCGTAGATTGATTTTGTGACTTCGTCAAGGCCTTCATCCGTCCGCAAAAACTTTCAAATTGAAAGCTTTGAAAGACATTCGTTACATTCACTTGGAAAGGTAAAATATAAGGTAAAATATAATAAAATAAAATACGAAATAAAATATAAAAAATATGGAGAAAAATTGTGAATATTTAAGTCTAGAAATATGTAGAAGAGCCGGGGGGGAGAAAGAGGCAAGAGTAAAAAGCGTACGATTCTTGAATAAACGTGTAAACGCACGCAAATGAGTATACATATTGATTCGTATTGCGCTTACTGCAAAATGTAGATGTTGCATTTTAAGTTGTACGTTGATAAGTGCGGGTAGGTCGTATATCAGAGGCTGTGATCAGATTAGCGTCAATTTAGCGGTAAAAGCCAGGTCGTAAATATTTCCTACAAGCTCGAATCAGATGAAGCGGGGTAATGCATGTACACACACGCGCAATAAGTAATGAAATTGTGATAACGCGAGTCATACCAGCGAGGAAAAATATGAATTTTTCAAATGGGAAAGGTAAAATAAAAATAACAAAATATTTATTTATTTGCGAGATAATTGTTTCGGCAAAGTATATCTCGGTTACACGCATTCGAGCTTATTATTCACCCATTCGATGTGATTGATATCAGCGATTGTTGTGACAGTAGCTTCACGCATTTGTCGAGGATCGTGTAATTCGATCGTTAAATAATTAATATTTCACTTTGTACAAAGAAGCTATATTTATATCTTTTTATACTGCAAGTACGTACTTTACTCTTTATAAAATTTAAAATAATAAATTATATTTTTTATTTTTGTCAAATGTATAGATCAAGTTTTTCTAGACGAGTCAGTTTTGTCAGTGCGCGGATCATTTTGTGAAGTTAATTATTTACTGCGAATAAACAGCATGTTTGAGATCGTTGCAGATAATACGTCGGGGTAGTTTATCGTAATTAGTATGGATATTATCAGTCGCGCGCACGATTAATTATGGCTCCGTTCTCGGAAAGATGACTTGGTATCGGGAATTGAATTAGACGGAATAATTGTGAAACTTGCGAGGCAGATGATGAAATTACAAGGCGAAAAGTTAACGACGTTAGTACGGCGTTAAAAGGAATTAGACAATCGCTGGGGAACTCGTAACACGACGAAGAATTAATTCGAAATGTGTTAACCTTGCTGTTCACGTATGTCGCGGGATTGATCTCGTGTACTGAAAGCGATTTCACATTTGTTCGACTAATACGTTGTTTAATCGGCTTATCCCGCCATTATCCATCTTACGCTTTCTATCCTTTCCATCGGTCGGAGCAATAAGCGCAAGTTGCAATATATCTTTCCAATATCACAATATTAATGATTACGACGAATTACACGTAAAAGCGGAGAATTATTTACGAACAGTGGACACTCCGATTGAAATAAAAAAAAATAATTCTCTCTCTCTCTCTCTCTCTCTCTCGCGTGTGGTAGTGATATTTGATTAACAGTTGTGTGTACTGGTGTAAATATGTTATTATATACATCTTTATCTGATCTTTATTTTAAGAACAATAGTTGTGTGGAAAATAGTGTGCTATGTTTATCAAAAATAAAAAAGATGTGCAAAATTTTATCAATTTAATATCTTTATAAATAAGTCGCGAGATTTTATTAATAATATTAGTCTCAATCTTTTTTACTAAAATTCGTGTCATTCATTCTATAAAAGACAACATTTGCTAAATATTTATGCATTATACCTGCTATAAATCAAATATAAAAAAAACTGTAAAACGTACAGTGCATACGAAGATATAATACAGTAGCAATCATCTTGTATCAATAAAAGCTGACCTCACTATCTAACTTCGACAGCACACAATTTATGCTTAATGCGATTTGACTTTATTTCGGGAGACCGGAAGCTAAAACGAGCAACTGACAAATATCAAATTTACAATGTAACACGGTGACACGTGTACAAATAACGCGTATCGCGCTCGCGCGCACACGGTCATTCGTTATTCCAGCGAGTTAATTTCGATCAATCGCGGCCGCACGGTAGACGACCGATTCCCGTTGAGGATAACAGACCTGTTAGGTCCGTGTTAAAACTACAAGAGCGATAGAAGAGGTGAAGGAGGAAGAAGCGCGGGCAGAGGAAAGAAGACGAGGCAAGCACGATCCATTAGTAGGCACGTCAATTCACCTCTTAAGAAGCGACTTAAAGCCGCTTCCACCTATCTCTCCTCTTCTCCATTTTTCTCTCTTTTTCTGTCTTCCTCGTAGTTCTCCCCTGCCCTCCTTCATACTTATTAGTGGCGGCTGGCTCTCGCCTTTTTACCTCTTCTTCCTTCCCGCGCGTACGGTATCATAATTAATGATAATTCGATTAGCGGGACAAGATTGGGTCTCGACTAAGCAGCCTCCGTCTTTTTCTTAGCACATTTCTCTCGCGGTTGGTCCACCTGGGCTCTTCATAATTTCCTTCGAAAACGATCAACGTAAATCCTCGGGAATAAACGCCGACAATTAATCCTACGTCGAACATATTAAGCTTGACAGGGTTATTCAGGCTTGTTATAGTTTGAAATCAGATAAGAATGACTTTATTCTATATTATGCGTTTATTTATTTTCCAATTCGATGTAATTCCTCTTACGTTTTCACTTCCGATAAGATTACGTGTTATTTGATTCAATTTTTAATTTTTTATTTTTAATTTTTTTTTTATTTTAAATATTAATTATTAAATTTTTAATATAATTACGTTAAAATCGTGGACACACAATATGAATTCTCTTACACGTATCTATCAAATTGTTTTATTCATCAATTTTATTAATTATAAATAAACTGAGATTATGTTAAAAGGACCAGTTGGGGCCCTAATTATTTTAGAGTTTGATGTAAAAACGAGCAAGCACGTCAATATATTTCAGTTTTTTTCATAATTTTTTAAAGTGACCTCATAAGTAGCAATTTCCCATCGATTGATACGCGATAAGCGTTTCGATAGTAAGTGCTATGATATTCATGTCATTGTTAGTCAGAATTTAAGCTATTGTTATCGTGAGAAATAATATAACGCTCCGTTGAAAATCAAGCATCGCTCCAATCGATCCGCGTCCTCGTGGAGACACGAATGACACTCTGCGATGACTCTAATTTATATCACTTACGGCGATAATATCCGATAGCTGTTTGCCTATTTTTTTCGTCCGCGCACCGTACCAATAATGGTAGCGCCGGCACAAAATTGTTTTGTCGATTCCGACCCTTCCGCCGAAAGTGTTGCGTCGATAACTCACGCTCTCGCCCCCGTTGTGTGTGCGCGTACTTTCAGAATGACACGAACGACAGTTCGTGGGCAGCGTAGGCGAGCCGAGACGAAAGTGTCTCGAAACAGGAATTATCGGATATACGTTTCATCGAGCGGAGGCACGCTCTACCTATAACCGACGGCTCCAGGTCGGCTCGATCGCTCGATTCAGTTTCGACGCTAAATTAGCTTGTCCGCCTTTAGTTTAGAAAACGAGATCTGCGTCGCGATACTAACGATTTTCCAATTATATGCTAACGCTACCGACGAGAGCCCATGCCGAACATGACGAACGAACGGCGTGGAATTAGATACACGACAGGTGTAAGATTGGTTTCGCGCAGGAAATTGATGCCAAGACCTAAGTGTATGTTCTCAGAATAATTGGGCCTTAACACCTTATCCGTGCTTTTCTTAAGCTTTATATTTAATACATTTTAATGAAACAAGAGTAATTATAATTTATCTGTTTTAAGTGTTATTTAGACCGTTGATGAGATTAATTTTAATCGTATCTTTATCTATGTTCGTGTCGTTTATAACATAGGATTTTATCGAAAAATAATCATCTCGTTGTAAAAAAAAACAAAAACGTATTGTTTTCATTTTTAACTTAATTAAATAAAACGTTATATATCCATCTTTCTCTCTTCTTTCTCCCTTCTTAAAGAACTTATGATTATTTCAGCACTAAATGGAATAATAATAACAAAATATACGTAGAGTCTCACTATCTATGGATCGCATTTAAACATTGATCGCGATGATTAATATCTTCGCGGCCAGTTGTCTTGGGAAACGTATAGACCATTAATCATCAATATATGGACGTACGGTAAAGTGGTATAAATGCAAATTATTTCGAGGTAATAAAAGAAGCAGCGGCTGTATTGTTAGAATAAATTTTTACCGGTCGTGGAAAATACTACGCAAATTAAATAATGCGGCGCATAAGTGTCTCGTGAGAAGGTGAAGAAGTAGTGTGCGGTAAATTGATTTCATCAGTACGGTGGAAAATCACGCGACGAACGTAATTATTATCTAAATCTACACCTACCTATCTATGTTATTACATGTTATTTCATTAAATTATAACTTTCGTCAATCATGAGGCGTACATATGTGAATGCCACATTGCAATTTTATTTTATTTTCAATTCAATAACATAATGTGTAGTTTTAATATTTCTTTTTAACTCTTGCGTCTATTAGAAATCAGTTGGTGTGAAAATAAATTCAATCTCATGAAGAAAAAAATATAAACCTTCTAATGCAAAACTCTTCTGGTTTTAGGTTTTGTGTGTCTGTGTGTGTATACTCCGCGAGAGAGAAAGCAATTATACCGGCGTGCAATGACTTTTACTAGGAGAAGCGCGAAACATTGTAGCGGCTCGTGACAACACCTGGAGAAAAACAAGTACTCGTAATTACGTACTGCAACTGTCTGCCTTCTCAGAGAAGTGTTTTAGAAACGAGAACAGACGAGCGTCATAGTGGAAATTGTGTTGCCTTCGACGTCCGCTTTTCTTCGAAAAATTATTTAACTTACAGATATTTTACGTTGTCGCAAAGTTTTGATGCGAATTAGCAAGTCGATCCCGAACGTTCGTTTAAAAATATCGTTTTAAAATATCTGAGTGCACATCATCTCACACATACACACACACATTTGGAATTCATTCGCGGAACGTCTTATTTCCTTCGAGATGGATCGAAGGGTCGATTCGGGCTGAAACGCTCTTCTCCTGGATGAATTTTACATATTCCGGATTTTCCGTACAATTACCCCACACGGAGAATTCCTTCTTTCTACGCGTAATTACTCGCGCCATTGCCTGGCGCGACGCCACGTTAACGCGCGGCTCGTAATTTTACAGCGGAGAAATAATAAAGCTGCATATGCAAGAAGCACTAATTTATCACATCAGGCAGCCACTTTCGAAGTGACAGAAGTTATAATATAAATAGTTTCGAAAAAATTATAAAATTTCGCACGTGCACATCGTGATAATGTACGCTTGTGTAATAATAACTTGCATTTATACTACATAACAAAATATTTAATTTAACAGTATAAAAAATAATGGTTTTTTTCATTTTTCGCAGATAAAAGTATCATCATTTTTATTGCCAAATCCATAAGAGTTATAACATTTATCCTTCAAAATTGTTCTTGTACAATCTAGCCTTTTGTCAGCAATTTATAATACTATGAATTGAATGTTAAGACGCATAGTCGCAAGTTCCATAACGACTGTAAACATTATCATGACTAGAACTGAGAGAAGCGGGCGGCGCGGATATGCGAAAGCATAGAAAATTACAATTGTTGGGTCATAATGGAGTTGTTCCGAGCTTTGATCAAACGATTCCGTCAGTTGTCTCGTCAAGAACAAACCGCGACGCCATGAGTCTAGGGACGACGGTTAATGGGAGCCGTACAAAGGTTTGTCCGAAAACCGCAACATGTGGGAATACTCGCGAGCGTGTACGAGGGAGATTTTTCCGAGTACGCGTCGATGCGTTTCTCGTTAACGAACAAACAGGACGAACTTTTACGGTTTCGTAAATATTTGCGCGGCGTAAAAAATGTGTGTAACTTACAATTTATTACATCACAGAGAGAGAGACATCGAATGATATATTGAACATGATATATGAAATATTATACGCCGCCGATATCTTAATAATCGATGGCTTTCAACAAGCGCGATGACAACTATTGTTTACGGATTTTAGTGTAATTATTAAATATTCATTATTTTTGATGAATGAGTTTTTTAATAGCTATCAATTTTATCGCACGCCATATTTTGCGTTATATATTTGTTTAACGCTATTTTCAATATTACCTCATTTGACCTCGTATGAAAGAACCAAGATTTGCATATTGTTTTTAATTATAATTAGGAGTTAATTAACGCTTCGTTTTACACGAGTAGTTATTTATTCCATGATTTTCGTATACAAACAAGAAACAACTATAAACAACACAAGAACTGAGGGAGAACTCGTTTCTAGTGATCGAAATCACGCACGGCTGGGCAGAGACGTACCTTTACTACTTACGCGTTACGGTACTCATAAATGTTCCTCATTTCAAATAACGTGAAGACTTCCTCTCTCTTCTCTCTCTCTAAAATCTTTTTTATTTTTTTTTTATTGTTTGAACGCCACATAATAAACTCTGTATTATCGTTGTAATGTAAAATAAATTATAAGTATATTTAATTTTAAAATTACAAGTATATTTAATTTCTATATTGAAGATTGATTTTATCAGTAATTATTCACCACCATTCTCTCTTTCTGTTACAATATAATTGTAATAATATAATTGCAATAAAAGTTCTTTGTAAATATGAAGCCAATAATTAGACAAATAAATCATCAGTGTCGCTGATAAAAGTTTAAATTGACATTTAAATGTACTCATGTCGATGATAAGTAAAAAAAAGATTAAACCATGCATATGATTGGAAATGCCGATATCATAAATTTAAGGACGGCCGCGGAAAACAAATCGCGAGGGTAACGCGAAAGAAGATCGAAATGCTTTATAACATCGTAAACAAAGCCTCCTTCCCGATTTCACGATTCTCCCAGGGCGCGTCAGACGAGCTTTTTACACTCCCACGGCGTCGTAAATCTTCGCTCTCGCATTAACGGCAACGTGAAAGCACTGAGAAGAGCTCTCGCACGAGCGAATGCGGATATAGCTCGTATTCGCCTCAGATGTTTTCACTGTTTATACCGTCTTACGCTTTTCTCTCATATCTGATAATTTTATACAATAATCCTTTTACCCAACATTTGCAACCTGCTGCAGCTTGCAACTGTGCTGTTCTGAATTTTTTACCGCGACATATTTAAAATGCGGTATCACATTGAGATTCGAATAAAATAAAATAGCATGATAAATTCAATAAATCAGCCTTTATAACAGACTTAATACATTATTTGGTTCGTTATTAGACTGTTCAATATAAATAAATCATCGGCACAATTATTTTTAATCGTCCCTAAACTTTATTATTTAACAATCGTTTCGATTTATCGACCCGTCTGGCCAGTTATCTTCATGATTTCGATATTAATCGATGAGCTGCGTGTCAATTTGGTTTGTCAGATTTTAAACGCAGGAAACACCAACTTTTTTCTTAAAATCAACATAAATTTTAATTTTTGGTATTCATTCCCCTCTTCCTTGGATAAATTTATTGTGAAAAATATTACCTCAGCCAGGATTCGAATCTGGAACTCCCCCATTCCGTGCGGGTGTCATACCAAGTTGGCGCACAGCTCATCGATTAATATCGAAATCATGAAAATAACTGGCCAGACGGGTCAATACACCGAAACGATTGTTTAATATTTACTGGCGAAGTAAAAGTGTGAATCTGTTTATTATTTAAATGTTTACAAAATATATATTTTTCACAGAATTTGATAAACCTGACAATTTTGCGAGTACAATTTATGTTCCCTCAAAATTTAAATGACATGTTTTTGTACTTGCCATTTTGCAGTTTCAAACTAACTTTATTATATTTTATTTATACTACTTTATTCATATTTTATACTTTATCACGGCGCAATTGTTTTTGACCGACCCTAAACTTTTATTAGCAAATCGATTAAATCGAACGTCGTCATTCTCCTAAAATTTATGTCGGATGTATGTAACGTATATATAACGTGTATATAACATGCGACTGTGTATTTTCAACATGATGATCGTCAAACGGAGACTTCTTCATTGGACAATCTAATTTTAAGACTACCACATACACGCAAGCCATCCGCGTGAATATTTCAACGATTAATTAACTTACCTTCAAGGGTGGTCTCGTCGGATCTTTCCGTAACTCCGCGAAACGTGCCTCGAAACTGTCGTCCCAGTATTCCCGACTTCGCATCCATGAGGGCTGCAAGAGAAGGTAAACAACCGTTAGAAATTTTGTGGCTCAACCCGTATATTGCTTCGTGGCTAATAAAACGAAAACACCGTAAAGACGTAAATTTCGCGGATGCCCGCGCACTTGCCGCACAGTAATGCCGTGCAGTATTGCAATAATATACGTATAATATGTGTGTGTTGTTATGTTACTTTCGTTCGGTGAAGTCAAAAGAGAGTTGACGGATGTTGGTAATTTTCGCGAGGAAAGATTAATCGATCTCACTCGCTTTTAATTTAATTGCGTTTCACGCTTATTACTTGAATGTATACAAAATATACCTTTCAGGAAACTTAATTAAACCCGATAATTTCGCGAGTATACAATTTTAATGTTCCTTCAAAATTTAATCCATTTTTATATTCGCCATTTTGCAGCTTTTGTAAACACTAACTTTATTAATACTTTATTTGTACTTCGCATCGCGATAATACGCTCTTGTCGTGAATTACGTAACGATTAGAGGTACATGTAGATCTATTCGTGGCTTTTTTTCACGACGTCGCGTGCGTTATTCATTCTTTTTATTGCCTCGTGTTAATAACAGCTTTATCGTGGTAACAGTTTTGACGCGATACCTTGTCGATAAGGTAAACGCACGTAGCGATGACGTTGACTTTACACGAAAGCCTTTTATTGAGATTCCCTCGCGCTGATCTTACGACAAGCGTGGCTTTAGATAACAAGGTCTACGACTTTGTTTAATTCATAAAAAGAAGGTGCACCAGAGAATCTTGAACGTGTCCTTGCAAATAAAAATATGAAAATGAGAAAAATAATGATGTTTTAATAATTCAAGATATTCTACGATATAAACTTTAAGAGATTTTTACAAATTAGATTTTGTGAAGGTCGAACTGAAGATAAATATGATTTAACAATGTTTAAATTTTGACTTAAAAAAAGATTTGTTAGATTTAAACTAAATTAAAAAAGATTTAGACAAAAAAGAAAGAAAAGAATTTTTATTGGCTCGTTTAGTATATATTGGCTTTTTACTTTCCTTTATTGTTTGTAACGAGTCTTAGATTTTCTAGTACTAAAAAATCTTTTTATGAAAGATAAACAAAAGATAGACAAAAAAGAAAGAAAAGAATTTTTATTAGCTCGTTTAGTATATATTGGCTTTTTACCTTCCTTTATTGATTGTAACGAGTCTTAGACTTTCTAGTGCTAAAAAAACCTTTTATGAAAGATTTAACGTTGAAAAGTATGGGCGATAAATGAAAGTCACTCGGCAAAAGCTCGATTTATCGCGGAATTTGTGCGGGATGGATCTGGTTTCCGGATCATCCTGTAGAAGCGGCAATAATACCGCCTGAATACTGTCTACGGCGCGAATGGGCTCGAGGATGGGAAGTAATGAAGTAGAGCGAAATTGGAATTCGCGAGGAATCTGATCCGGTTCTAAACATCGATTACGCAAGTCCGAAAGCGCCGCGCTGCGTATCGGTAAAGCTACCACAAAATTCGAAGACTTCCAGTTTCGGCGCGCCTGGCAACCGCGAAAATCCTGAGCGGCTGAGAGGGATGTAATATAATATCAATCGGGCCATTAAATTTCAACGGTGCCTGCCTACTTCGTGCCTGCCAATCAAGATAACGTTTTAACGGGTGGAACGCTGTTGCTGAAGTGACCGCAGACATTCGAGTGAGCGAAATAGCGTGAAATCGGGTCCTACACTGATAATTAATCACCTATGCATTTCTCTCAATAAGGCGATTGCGATACGCGAAATACGAGACTCATAAATTGATGTTGTTGCGAATTGAATATCGCATATTACGCTAAGCGATGAAATTAAGATAATCGATGTGCTCCAAGCACTGAGAAATGTAGATTATCCAATTTACATTGTAAAATACGCATTAATGTTATGAAATATGTATTTTTTGCAAACCAACGAGAGATAAGGCAATAGAGGTTTTTTGTAGGAGAAAAATAACGGAAAAATGTTTATTATTAAATTGTTATCGATTCTTAGCAATTAAAATGCCGATTAAAATATTGAATTTTATTGGTTATGACTGTCCTTCTATCAGCTGAGCAAAAAATTTGTCTGCAAAATTGTTTGGAAAATTTATCTGCAGAAGAATTTGAGTTTCATGATTTTTATAGAAGTTATTTGAAATACGTTGAATGAAAATTTATTGCAAAAATTAGAATTATCACGAGTATTAGAGAATAATACATCACATTAATTGTGAATCTCTCATATAAAGCCGGAAATACCATTAAATTCTTTATTATTATGAAATTGACGTATTAATTTCTGACTCGTACTTTGTTATTCAAAAAATAATCTCTCGAAGAATAATGGGGCAATGACACAATTATTGGATATTAAAACAAATCGAGAATGGCCAACCGAGGGATCTAGGATTCGTTTTAATTTCTATCAACAGCAAACCGAGCGAATTAATCACCATAAATCCGGGGTCGACGGCAGAGATAAAGCCGAGTCAAAATTAAATCCCAAGTGAAGAGCTCGTCCATCGAGCCCAACGGACTCACCATCGAGATATATATCCCCCGGAAAGGTCTTCTTCCACGAGGCTTTCCGATTATCCGGCGATCGGTCGAGCTTTCTTGTAACGGAGCTTATCCCGTCGACGTTAATTAAACATCGAAAAGCTTCGCTCCCTAATCCATCGACCGAGGTAGCTTCTTTCACCCGGGATTATTTAGCCGTGAAAGAGAAGATATTTTCGAATCTTTTGGATTCGATCTCCCTTCGTCCGATTCTTCAGATCAGATCGAATCGCTTTCTTCGTATCAGCGATTGCGAATTGTGAACAAGCTTTTAACTGAAGACTAATTTGCATTGAAAAAAGTTTCTTTGCACAAGTCGATATTTTATCGCGAATTCAACAAATTATTATGTTAGCTGCGAAAGATTTTTGAAAGACTTGAAAGATTTTTGAAAGAATAACTAAAAAATTTATGAAGAGAATAATTTTTCGCGAATTTAGGTTAGAGCATAAAATTTCGTGCTCTCTATCAATACTTAATAATTCGACTAAATTTCGTGTAGATTGATTTAGAATTGTAGGATCGTTATTTTAAGGTCAATTTTTAACGGAACTACGACGTCGGTCGATCGGGGAAAATGTTCTTTTGCTCCAATTGCACTAACTATCCCGTCCGTCCGGCTCTCTTCCGGTACACCGGGAGCGAATGAAGATGAAGCGTTTTACGGGGGTATCCCGGAAGGAGAGGATATTTCCTCGGAGGATAGGAAGATGCCGGGGGATGAGAACTAACGGACGGGTCTTAAAGGGATATCGAAGTAACGCTATCTTATCGACACAAGTCCCGCAGGAGACTCTCAGGCAACTACGTACGGTTTTACAAGAACCACTTTAACCATTTTAACGGAAGCTCGTTATTCGCCTGAAAGGCCGATTGGTACTTCTTTCTTCCACGCGACTCATTTGAATCCCAACAACAACGTTTCTTGAACTCCGTTGAGTAAGTATCGAGTCCAGATAATACATACAGATCAGAATTAGCTCTTCTTAATATTTGCAAGTCGTCCCTCGAATTTCTTAAATACAAGTTACTTTCAGTTTTTTATTTAATGCTAACGCAAGTTTAGCCATTCCTAATAAAAACCTACTTTTTTATCTACTTCTCGGCCCATAATTCTCTTTCAGAAGTATTTTAATTTCTCTAACTGAGATACCAAAAGACAAGTTCAGCCAATTTTTGTCCGAAATTCATTTCATTTCTTCAAATAAATATCTTTTTTTCAATAGTCACTATCAGACTATTTTTCTGAAAGTGTTGTATCTCAAGAGTGTCCAGTTAATTTTTTAGCTTTTAATATAAAAATGGAAGAGTTTTGAATTTTTAAGTGAAAATAGTCATTCTTTCGTTCTTTTATCATCAAAAAATTTTTTTTTCGCGGTCACTATTAAATTTGATCAAAATAATCTATAGCACATGTTAAAACAAGTATCAGAAAATATCTGAGAATTTTTTCAAGTAAAAAAAAATCAGTATCTTCCTCCCAGAAAGTATTTTTTATACCTGGGGTCTCAAACCCAGTGTGTCAGCTATGAAATTCTGGAAAAGTGTGCGAGCTAAGAGTTAATAATGTGAGTACTGTTGTGTGTCGCCTTATCTTTTTATAATATTCGATGCGCTATAGATGAAATTTTATTTTTAGACATCGGCTAGTAGAGATAACGTAATGTATTCTAAAGGTAATTTTAAAGAAATAAAAAAAGAATAGAAAACAGTTCTCTAGAGAGCGTTATTCTGATAGTTCCGTGAGGCTCAAGTTTCATTAATTTTCATTCACATTAGGGACGATGTGCACGTGCTAATGTGTATGTGGACGTGTACAACGTGGCGCCGTAGTTAACGGCTGCATGGGCGATGTACGATTCGGTGAGATCATGAAATCGATCGAGCGTCGGTCGAACCGAAATACCACCGTGCCGATCCGTGCATTTGCGAAATCTACTGCACTCCACAGGCCACGAATGGAGGCCCGGAATAAGTTTGCGAACGGCGGGTAGATTGACGTCCCGCAGATACTCGACGATCGATCCGCGCGCATCGCCGACAGTCTACTCAAAGTTGAAGCGATGGATAGGATCCGTGCAATGTATGCAGCAGCGGATTAATAGGCATACGAGAGGTTGTCAGCTGAGATTTCGAAATTCGTCGAACCCTCAAAATTCGTGGAAAATGCGAGATTCAAATTTCACAGTTATTAAAAACTAACAATGCGTTGCATTTCTTTTTCTCCTCGAAAGTTTTTTTTTTTTATACTATTATCAAAAAAGGATTATTTCTAGCGAGATGCAAGTGAAATAAAATCGGATGAAAGGTATAAAATTGGTTTTGGAACTTTTGAAGATTTTAATACACTATTGAGATTAGATAGGATAGAGATATAGAAATGACTAGGAATAGTCTGTGGATGCGAGCTTCTGTGTCGCATCCTTTCCAAAGCATCTTGAATAAGTGCACCGCGAGCGTTTCATGCTG
The DNA here is from genome assembly GCA_901521435.1 of Crematogaster levior. Classification (NCBI taxonomy): domain Eukaryota; kingdom Metazoa; phylum Arthropoda; class Insecta; order Hymenoptera; family Formicidae; genus Crematogaster; species Crematogaster levior. The sequence goes on from CABEGB010000158.1 coordinate 495,052, forward strand.
CTTTGATGCGTGTGTAAGAATTCCTTCACGCAATTTGTGAAAGTACCCCGACGTCGTTCCAACGAAATGTTATTTTCGTTCGTAAAGCCAAACCGAGCGCCATTGCACGGGCGTAACTTTAACCTAAAGCGTGTACTGCATTTTTGCAAGAGTAGATTACGGCAAGTGCCGCGGCTAAAAGACGACCGACGCGATAAAAGCGTTTCTATCCTTAAAAACTACTGCTACTAACTGTATGCTGCACGGGTTTGTTCCATTAATCCCGCTTTCTTTTTGCGCTTTGACCGCAGCATATCATCGTCACGGTCGCCGAACGACGTCGGTAATCCTATTTGCGGCTCGAAAAATATGGGGCGATGTTAAACGGCAAGATGCGCGAAAATATTCCTGATTATAAGAAGATTTTTAACGGATAGTAAATCCTACTGACGTATGTAATTTCAGTTAAAGACTAATTGATTTATTATTTTTATATCGATACAAGCAAAGATTCCTAATGTGAATAGAAATAGAAGCACCGAATTCATATATCAGATAATATACGAGCTTTTAAAATTGTACAGTAAAAAGTGGACATAAGGACACATCTAGAATTAATTTTCGTCATAAAAATTAATAAATTCAATATAATATATATATATATATATATATATATATATATATATACCTATGAATTACGTATTAAATTGTAATTATGTATCAGACCAAGTACATCATAAGTAGATTGGGAAAATGTTCGATACACGTATCAACATTTTAATGACATTCAGTCAAGGAGTAATTTCCAGAAAATGAAATCCGTGGTGGAAGATTAAACGAACGCTGCTTTTCCATTCATCGACATGTATTTTTGTGTCAAGCTGCATTGTCCGGGTATGAAGCCGGCAATTTAATCTCGTTTCGACAAAAAGAGAAGGGATGAGAGAAAGAGAGAGAGAGAGGGGGCGGAGGAGGAGGAGGAAGATGTTCTCATTTGTTACAAATGACGCGGAGAGAAACCGAGCTTGTTGGACATGGAGATGTAACAAAGTGACAATGTAACAGCGCGTGAAATACGTCGAATTAATTGCTTCGAACTGCACTTGAATTACATGAGGACTTTAATTATTGTACATGAATTATCAGAGAGAGAAAGCAAGAGGGGGGAAGAAGGTAGGAGAGAGAGAGAAAGAGAGAGAACAGGTGACTCATTAAAATCACTGCCTTCGGTATTATATTTCGGTATAAATCGAGGGTACTTTTTATTAATTTAATTCTTCTGCTTTTAATTCAATTTTCACACATGCGTGGCGTGGAACGATAATAATAATAATCTTTATTATGATTCTCTCGCTCCAAGGGACGTATGATATTAATATGAAGAGAATATCTGCGAAATGTTAATTTGCTGAGAGAGAGAGAGAGAGAGAGAGAGAGAGAGAGAGAGACCAGACTTTAAATTTAACTCAAACATTTATATTCCTGTATTTTCGTACGCCGCACTGTACAAATTCGATCTCGTGTTCCATTTAAATTTTTCTTTCACATTCCGAATTGTCTAGGAAGACAGAATAATACTTAATACCTACATCATATTTAATTACTACTGATTTAACGGTAATAAATAAAAAAATTAATTTACCCCCTTTAGAATTTAGAAAAAAAAACTCTCAAGGGAAATCAATGTTCTTAAATACGACAGTTATACACTACCGAACAAACTTAGCTCTCCATTGAAAGCGGAGTGTTTCACTGAGCAAACGAAAAAGACGTTAAAAGAGGTAATTATACGCGGCGGAGTACTCGCCGCGAAAAATAAATTGACGACGAATGAGACTCTTTCGAACGAGGGGATCTGCTTGACGGCAGTTTACAATGCCCCGGAGAAACGACAATTCCATGAGAGAAATTCGATATCGAGCGCGACAGGGCAAAGGGTGGGGGATACAGTTGGAAGGGGCCCAGGATGCCGCTTCCAGGTTTATTTTCCTCCTCGTCGTCGTCGTCGTCTAATAGCGCGTCAAAGGAGACACGTAAACGACGGCAATGACGGGGCCGGCGAAGCGAAGGCAAATGGGTGCATCCAGCGCACTAAAGCGCTCCTTTGTTCCCGACACGTGATTGACGGAGAGTGGTTCACGGTTTCTCTCCCCCGACGCAGGCGAGAAGAGATTACCGTTGAACGCATCGGCGGGGGGGACGATGCACTCGGCGCGACGCGGTGCCTCAGCAAGGATGCACTCCTGACCCCGTTTATCGCGTTTATCGTCGCTAATTTACGCGGGGTTAATTTCGCGAAGAAAAAGAGCCATTTACATAGCTCGCGAACTGACGTTTTGTATGCGAGAGAGGAAGGGGGGTGGGAGGTGGAATATTCTTAACTTCCGACGTCTAATCGATTTTTCACCTTTCGACATCAAGAGCATCTTAATTAAAGACGATCAATTAGCACTTTCCAGATAGTTCTGTAATCTCGGGAATTTTCTAAAAAATTGGAAAGTTTGAAATTTTTCAGTTTTCTAAAAAAAATATATATTTTTACGTTGATATAATTCTTAATTGATTCGAAAGGACAATGAAATATGGAACGAATCTATATCGTTTGTAATTTAAATTTTATTGACTTGGACATTTTAGGAAGATTAATTTCGAAATCGGTCGGGGGATCTGTCGTTAAAATAACGATGGGCGTTCTCGTGCCCGCGCGATTGTCACGAAACGGTGCAACGTCGGGACGCGGACAAATTATTCTATGCGAGACGCGAATAAAATTACTCTCTTGCCGCATTATCGCGCGATCGCACCGGTCGCGATCATACGGCGAGCGAAACAAAATTTACGACCTGTAATGCGTGTAATGCACCGTCAACGATGCGCAACACGTTGCCGCCGCGGTGCAACGATGACGACATGGGATGCATTTTGTTCGACGACTCCGCGATAAATTGCGTTTGCCGGAAACGTCCGACCGTGGGCGTCCGATGGCGTCGCGACGCCCTAATTGCTCAAACAGTGGCGCCTGGAAATTTACCGGGAAGATCGACCCATTGAGCCTCGGTGATTCTTTTGCGCGCGTGCGAAGGTTGTTCGCGTTACAATGCGAACAATCAAGCGCTACATCGGAAACGAACGAAGAAACATTCACGGAGAAAATAAATCGCACAGTCGAATTCGTAGTGGTAGAATGGTCGAGAAATTCTACTCTTTAGAAATTCTATTCCTTAACAGAATGTTCCTGTGAATTTAATATTATAAGATTACAATTATTGAAAATAATATATAATATATAATATATAATTGATAATATATAATTGATGATAATGATATAATTAATTATACTATAATAATAATAATAAATAATAATAATAATAATAATAATAATAATAATAATAATAATAATAATAATAATGGTAATAATACATAATTATCATAAATGTTGAATATGCTTTTGCATTTGTCTGAAAGAGAATATAAATATCCAAGTTAAAAAAGGAATTATCAAATATGTGTTTCTTACAATGATAGTAATTACATATTATTAGTTTGATATAATATTATTCGTCTGGCGTGTTAATTTTTATTTTAAATTAATTGTGAAATTTTGGAGTCTGATTCGAAGTTGGATTTGTTTGAAACATCGAATTTAACCCTTTGACTGGAGTTGCTAAATCGACCGGACATGTAGAATGTTCAACTAATGTATTATTCAGACAACTGTTTAGATAGACAATTGCTGAGAATGATTACAAATTCTATGGTAATTTTATGGGATGAAAAAAAATCCAAAAATATCACGGATAACATTACTGAATTAATCGTTTTTTTAACTAAACGACAAAAAATTTCTTAAAACAAATTTGTTTATAAACAAAAGAATGCTGTGGTTATGCAAGCATCACAAGGAAACGTTAAAATAATTCTGAATGCCTTAATAATGCAATGCTATTTTATTAGTAGGAATTGATATTATTAATAAAATGATAAGACTGTGTTGATAGATGCAGTATATATGGTATAATTAAAAATCCTACTAAAAATTACTAAAGCGCATAATAATCCATATTGCTGATACACTTCGACACGTCAATCGATAGACCGAGATTGATGACTGTAATTTAAATATATTAAAATGCTATAAGATTTTGTGTCTGTGTGTGTGTGTTTATATATTATATATTTATATAACGTTAGAGTGTAATGATATTATCGATTATCACACGTCACGTTGTGTGAAGATGATAATATGTCGAACGAAGTTCAATTCGACGCGTCACTTCGATGCTTTAGGCTGTTTAACAATATGACGCACAGATTGCACGCGGTAGATCAGCAACGCATGCACAATATAATGCGTTTAGAATGTAATAACGCGAGTGACAGAAAATGCATGTCATTGATGTATATTGCTCTATTAACTATGTCAATTGGTGATTCTCAGGACAATAGAAGATTACAAGCAGAATAGAAGCATGTAATGAATATTTTAAAAAATCATTTATTTATGATTAAACGATATTTCTATTAATTCTATTGATTCTTAACACAAAATTGACGAATATAAATAATATTTAAAAAAATATTTTAATAAATTTAAAACGTAATTAAACATGCAAGAAAAGTTAATGCAGTTAAGTTATAATTTAATAATAAAATTTAATAAATTGATAGTACCATTAATGGTTTTGCGTCTTTATGGGAATTCACTTAACGGTGATTGAGGACGAGATTATAGATTTAGTTATTTACATTTTTACTTTCGCGGTCATTATTGTGTCAGGACATTACCGAAATCGATCAATGGAGAGGAAACACCTGATAGTCGATAACCGAGAGAGGAATTTTGGTCGAGAGAATTTAGTGTATAATATCTGAACACACAACCGCGATTATGTTTCATAGCTTCTGCAGTCTACATGTCTTCTGCTACATGGAGATTATCACCCACATAGCTGGATTATCTTTGCTTGTTAGAAATATAACGTTTGCTAGATAAATATAATTCCGTCGACTAAAATATTTATACATGATTATACAAAATCAAATTATTAAGTCGGTTTTATTAACCACGAGACAGGGGTAGAAAAAAATTTATCGTATTCCCTTTAAGAGGTTAATTATATAGATATTACCCATCCTGATAAAATTAGAAAATGCTAAGAAAAAATGCACACGACTCTTCGTAATACTACAATTTTCTACATTAAAATATACAGTTGAAACATATAGTTTAAACATGACTTCACTTCGATATTGTACGAGTTCCTTTGCTTAAAGAAAGTATGTGGTCAAGGTTCACGATGTAATGTATTTAAGTGCTTAGTTGCTATTTTTACTATATCTTGCCCTAGTGCAGAATTCTAACGCAAGGTTAATTCAATGACTAAAGGCAAACATGTAGATGGAATCAAGCGTTAATGTTAGAAACCTTTCGTGAACATTTTCATTAAATTCACTAATCCCTTTTACAAATCGCAACTCGTCTTTTTATTTTCTAAATATAGATCTAGATTAATTAAAGAGAATAGTGAGAGAAATGAGAAACAATATTAACACAGCGAATGTGTGTAATTAAATATTTTTTTACCCATCATTGACAATTCTTCTGTATCTTACGGTAACGGTATCATCCAAGACATGTAATATTAATAATTATAGTATATATACAGTATAATAGTAATAATATTAATACAATGTATAAGTGTAATAATTTCTTCGATTTTAATTTTATGTTTACTGACGAAAGCTTTAATAACAATTGTTTTGGCTCACCAATTTAAACTCTTATCTTATATTATTTATTTATTATATTACTTTGATTGTCTTATTCGCTCGTTTTAGCCTCCTTTTTGGTTTTTGTTTATTTTTAATATATTTATATATCCTGTTATTTAAATATTTTTTGTAAATTACAGAATTTCTTATGCGATATTATTTTTATGAAATTATAGATTTTCATACAAATAATGTCGTCCGTAGAGAAATATGTAACAATAGCTCGCTCATGCGTAACAAAAACATAAGAATGCACGATTCGTGTGAAACATTATTGTTATATATACGGATAAATGGTAAAATTTCGAATACAAGCTTTTATTCGCATAAATCGATAACAATATTAGTAAGTTTACAGATACATGGTATCTATTGTTTGAGGCTTTATTATATTTGTCCAAAAGAGAACAGATGAAAGATAAAGCAAATATGAAACGAATGATATGAAACGAGATTAGTGTGTTCAATAATGAAATAAATGTGAATATCGGCGAACTGAATATTTCGCAAAGAAGACAATCAAAATTTTTTACTGAAATTAAGTTATTTGGAAAATATGTCATGCGTGGGCAATTTTTGTATATATTTTATATTTTCTTTTAGAAAATTATACTAATACGAATCAAGTTTATGAAAAATAATGACACCAAGTCAGAAAGAAATATTTATCTCGTGATAAATGATTAAGCTAATACAAAATATCAGCCACATTATTTCCCAAACAATCCATTAACAATTATTTATAGAAGTATTATATATATACTATTGCAGCCTGTATTGCAATATTTCGAGGAAACACAATTTTAGTTATTAATCATTCGATATATCGCTTTTCCAGTCGATATCAGGTCTGTATTTGCAATTCTAAACCAAGTCGTCGGACATATAATATTTAAAATACGCCTTCCTATTTGCAAATTTAATAAAACCGTCGTTTTTACCCTGTGAGATATCGCTTCATAATTCATAGAGGGCACGTAATCGTTGACACTTTATCGACATTCGCGGAAAAAGGAAGAAAAATTGCGACGCGAACAAAGAGTCGCGCGAAGCAAAGTACGCGATGTAATCAGATTTTATTGAGTGATATACAAACAAGAGCAATCCATCAACGTATAGCAATAATCGTTTGAAATCCGATCGTCTTTTATCTTGCAGCGCAATTTCGTAAAAGCGTCGAGATTCCTCAGATATCGGTTTACATTGAGCATCGCGCATCATTGTAAGCAAGAATGATCGATACAGTTATCGCATATAAGAGTCCTTTTTTATACGAGAGTTCGAATTTCTCTTATTATTACAGAAACGTGGAAGGAAAAATTTTTACCGAAAATTTTTTATCATTAGATCATTAGATTCTTTTTTTCACAAAGTGTGTTGTGAACAAAATGTTTCAATCGTTTAATTTCAAAGCAAAGGTTTACTTGCGATGTTTTTTGCAATGTAACGTATTAATTCGTCATTAATGGAAAATTGACGATGCATCTTTGCCAAAGTAATCGTTGAATTTAAAAAGCACGTAATGTCGAAAAGTAAACCTCTATTTTCCTCTCTTTATGCGGACTGCACCACTTCTACAAGCTCGGCACGTACATTATGTCTCACGTAACATATGTTCTTTTTTTCTGCAGACCGCAATGATGGTAAAGTAACTTGAGCCGAAATAGGATCCGTTGATCAGAAGACCCACCTTTCACGGATCCGGAACGTGTTCGATGACAATGACAGCGATGAGGTAATAAAGAAAGTAAGGAAACGGAGACAACGGTTTCCGTCAAATTCTAAAGTATTGACTTTTCAATTGGGTCGCGTATACATTCGATTCTATTATATGTACATTCGCGCTACTTTAAGTATAGGGTGACGTAACATTTATATAAGTTATGTATAAGTTATGTAATTACATGATTGAGAGTCAAAACGTCGAACTAGTAATGACACACAATGGCAATATCTAATTAAAAATCTCCTCGATATAAAATCCCAGATTAAAAATTAAAAAAAATAACAGATAATTTTAGATCACTTTATACGAAGAAACGGAGTAATGTGGAAGCATGAAACGTAAGGAGAGCGCGAAGAAAAATTATTTTAATGGAACGTTTTAATGGAAATTGAAAGTACGGTGACAAATGAAAATGGATGTTTTCTCGGAAATTTTTTCCGTGCGCGGAATATTTTTGTGACATAAAAACACAGAAGAGAATCTTGAGGACTTCATACATGGGAATTACAAGATCAGATAAAAAAAAATATCGCGTGTAGCTTATTACATCCCTATTTAATCAAGTTAAAAAAAAACAGAAACATATCTTAATTTGATCGATAAAAATTTACTACGGAAATCTGAAGGTGCAGTGGGATTTATTGAATGAAATTTGAGGGGAACCAGTGGATCGTATACTATTTTGCGTACACGATCAATTCGTGTGGAAATCTACCGAAAAGAATTCACAGGTGTTGGAATCTGTGCGGCAAAGTGGAAGAGGGTGGATTGGGTCAGCCGGCGGAAATGTATTCCTAGAAAATGTGCGGCAGGACCGTGCGACAGTCCTCACATTGATGGCAAATGGATACGCACGCGTACCGACTAAAGCAGGTTGCGAGAGACCAGGTCGAGGGTCGACCTCTCTACCTCGTGTATGTGTGTACGTGTGTGTTTGGGAGCTCATGTGTGCGCGCATACCGCATTATTCATTCGAGCAGTGAACCAGAGTAGGTACGACATCACGCTGTGCGAAACGAAAACGGGGAGAGAGGGTGTGCAGGGCCGACATGTTTCGGTATGTCGCCCTTGGTGACCGAGATAATGCGAGGGCTAAACAGGAATTACTTAACTCGCGCCGGATTTTCGTCCAGCGCGTGATCCGTATGCCAGTTTTTGTGGACGCTCGCAAACGAAGATATTCAAGACACCAGGAATTTACTCCCGAAAAATGTTTTGATTGATAAGCTTGTGTCGCGTGGATAACGTCGAATGAAAGATGTGAGGGTTGCGTGACGGGGCAATCATTTGTCAATCGTTTAATTATGTATATGCATGAATTTTTAATTCAAGCATACTCGAAAAATATTTTTTATATTTGAATGTGTATATTGTGTACAATTAATTTGCAGACTGAAATGAGAGATGTAACAAAAAATGAGATTTCTTATTGATAAAAAATAAAAGGAAAAAATAAAGGAATAAAAGAAATAATAAAGGAAAAAAGAAAGTATTATTCTCATAATTCTTGCTGTCGCTACCTTTGAACGAATGAAAAATTAATTAATATGCTTCTTTAATCCTTTTTAATAGCATTTCGTGATTGTTCCTTATGAGAAAATAAAGAATAAGTAGATTATCTCTAAAGACATATTCCATAAATAAACTTTAGGGTGTTATATGTCTTACACGTTTATATAACCGGTTTATATAACCAGAAGCTTTTTGGAACACTTCCGGTATTACAGGCGAAAAGGACACGACTCCTCTGTGGTTGTTAATGATAATTTAATAGTATGGTCGGAGTTTCATTAAAGCGGCACGTGTCGACCCACTGTCGGTGTCCAATGCTTAAGAAACATTTAGACTGCCTTAATTGAATTCTTGATTCAATTAAATCGTCGAACAGGAATTTGCTTTTACTATTGAACCAGTCAAATTAAAATTGATTAAAAGTTAATTTCACTTGTCGTAAGATGCTTGAAAATTAAAATGACAAATTAACTTGTAAATTTGTGATAAAAAGTTTTTTTGAAAAAATTTGTCGAAAGTTTTATCAAATTATAAAAGACACTAACATTTCACGAGTATTTTTTTTCTTAAATAAAATAGATATGTGCTTTACGACAATCGGCTCAAATTTTAGAATGATGGCGTTCGATACTTTACGGAGATACATGGTATGTTACTTTTATATGCCGTTTTCTTGCCGGAATAGTTTCGCGAGCCATGAGTAGTAAAAAAAACGTTATAGAGTTTCCATACACACTCCGGATAGTTCGATAGCTTCCTTCGAAAAGTTTCGCAAAGGTAATAGAAAAAGTTTCCTCATCCGTATTACGGAAAGGGGAAACGTCGTCATGTCTGCAATATACGTTGATGCAACATTATTACCGATACTTCTCTCATTGATGATGAAACATACGAAAGTATATGTAGCCCCCCTCCTCCGAAGTAGTACGTATAAAAATTAAAAAAACAACAATGATCTTTTCCGCGCGGCAAAAACTTTCCCTCGGACGTCTCCGCGGGATATTTCACGAATGCGCGACGAAAGTCGCAAAAACGTGTCGATCGATTGCGAAAGACGAACGGAAAAAGGGGGACAACAGAGGGATGCGGAAAAGACCAGGCGAGACACCGCGAGGATGTGCGCGGATTCCGCAGCAACAGAGGGTTGGAAAATTGATGGTTGGGCAGAGTCCAAAAACTTTCCGCTGCAGTCGGCTCTGGGATTTCCATTAGTCGGTACGTCGCACGAATCGCGACGCGATATTTATTCGCTGGACTCGCGCGTTTCCAAATTTCCGCCGGCAAATACGGCGACATCGAATAATAGCGGTCTCCCCTTGACGAACGATGCACTTTTTCCCCTATCCGATGGTCAACGCGACTGGGACGAGCGAAACGAATATAAAGCGAGCGACGATTTGTGGAATCAAAAGAAATTAAAGTGACTATATAGAGAGGAATGTTAATTTAAGATGGTAAAGACTGTAATTAAAACTAAAAAATAAACAGAGAGATTAAAACCGAAAAATAATAATGATTTTTCCAACTAAAAATTTTATTATCTTAAGCTCGGCAAAAGAAAATATTTAAAAATTATCATAGAGTCGTGTGCGGTGAAAGAATTAAAAAAAAAAGTTTATTTAATAATTATCGTAAAATCGTGGTAAAATTATAGCTTTAACACATTGCGTAATTATTACATTCATTTTCATCTAAAATTATTCTAATTGATACTCGCAGAATTAAACTATTAATTTTATTTGCATAATATAATAAAGTTCTGAAAGATTAAAAGTAAAAAGATTTGTTTATACTTATCTCTCTCTCTCTCGACAGTGCAAATTTCACGAGCAAGATTTCGGTTAATTAACTGCGGCGCAGTTCGAACATGCGAATGAAGAGTGACTCTCACAAAAGTAAAGAAGCACATCAGAAGATGAGAAGGGAAGGAGTGGATGAAAAAGGAATGAACTTGATTAAAAGCCGATAATACCTAACCCGAAGCGGCGCACACGGAATTCGATTTCCCGATTTGCGTTCACGGGCGAACGCTTCGTTTCTTTTCCGACAAGAGTCCACTTCCCGCTGAGGAACTCAGTGGATTAACCTGCCTGCCACTTGGCAATTTTTAGAGAAAAGATACCGAAAATATTTCCTTCTTCGTATTTTATCTTGATCCAACTTACTTAGATGAAAAAACTTGCAGAAGCGCTTGTGGGAGGCTAATAAGATCGAACATGACGTAGAAACGCGATTTCCGAATATATATCATATTTTCTTATGTTTTTATTTTATGATTTTATTTATTAATTAAAGAACTGTAAAGAATTAAATTATTTGAACAAGGTATTACAAATTGTTACGTAAACGCAAATGTTTATCAGTTGTTCGATATTATTTAACGTTAAATTTAGCAATAATATTTAAATTTAAAATATATACCGTAATATATCTGTAATAGCATTTGGTGATTGTATTTTTAAAGTTAAACTTGTAAAAAATAAAATTGAAAAAACTGTTCGATTTTCTTCCGAATAACCGATGCCATACATACATATCGCACTAATCCCCTCCCCCTTTCGATTTGTACATTTGCCAGTATCAGCGTATTTTTTATCACCCTAGGGCCGTTCTCCTCGTGTTTTCGTGCGATTAACCACGATTCGCCGTCGTTTAATTCGTTCGATCGACACCGAATATATCGCTCCGGCCGAAACGCGCTCGTGTGTAAAGTGCGCGTTAATCGCTATATATGCACGTACACGTAACGAATGAAAAATTTCGTCGCGATTATACGCTATCACGATATATTTTGTACCGTTGTCGCTCCTCGCTTACCAATTGCGCCGTTAAAATATTTATGCGCAATAAAACCGAGACATGTATATTGTGTGTGTGCGCACGCGCGCGCGTGCACACACACGCACCCACACACACACAATATATGTCTCAGTAATTATAAAATAAATTATCATGTATGTATGTGTGTGTATATATATATATATATATATATATATTATAATAATTTTTTATTTTACAATTTTCAAACGAGGCTTTATTTATCCTCAATGCAGGAGAAAACCCGATGTAATAGATACCGGATCCGAGAGGGTTAAGCTGTTATGGGACATCGGGAAGCCGGCAATGAGAGTTTGTTAAGCGAGTCGTTCTAATCGATAGTCATTGTCGCGATAACCAGAAAGGGTTATCGGCGTGTACGATCGCGCGAGAAACACGCGAGGCCTGGTCAATGGCAAATTGAAATTAAGTTCCTCATTTTTCAAACTCACACGAAACCACGACTAAACACCGGCTGGTGTGAGGTGGCGTAAATCAACTCGATAATCTTTCACGCGATACAATAGTGACATGCTTATGAACTTCAGAGAGAAAAAAAAGAGAGAGAAAGTGTTGCAATAATTTAATGATATCCTTTTTTTTTTAATTAATTGACAGCGTGTCCAGATAAAATCGATTATTATAATTTGTCACTCTTCTGATAAATAGTATAGACATTCTTTTTTCATTTATCTACATCCTGTCCAATAATTAATAAACATTAAGTGTGTGTCAAATAAAAGCTTGAATTATAACATTCAACGAAAATAAATATATACGAAAAGGTGACGAGATTTGTCAAGCAAGTAAAATCGAATGCTTGTGTTCGAGAAACGGGCGTTTCGCTTAACGACGTTCCGATTTATGGTTAGCGACACGGGTTTATGATTACGGCTGTACGATTCTAAAACGGCATCGTGATCGAAGGCCCCTCGTGTTAAGTCGTAATGTCGATGAAAAGCGCGAGTACGCTGCTAAAACGACCGGCGTTTGTTGCCGCAGGAAACGGAAATGCAGCGGCAGCAACGCGATTAAGCACAAAAGCGCCGCCCGCCCGCCCGCCCGCCGGTTTAGCGCTACGCGTGAGTATTTAATTCCATTTATCGGCTAAATCAATAGCGAATTGTTGTTTCCGACTGGCGCGGTGGGTATAAAACGACGTAGCTGCAGCAACGGATTGAAACGTGCGTACATACGTGCATGCTCGTCTAATGGCAAGCTTAATTAATTCGTCCTTAACTGCGAGTAGCGGAGTACACAGTAATAAGCGTTACGGGCGAAGAACAGGCAAGCTGCCGTGCGAGACGTCTAATTAAATATCGATTGACTTGCATGTGCCGTGTCATCTATTTGTTTGAAAAGTATTCAATGCATATATGTACATAAAACATTAAACACTTGGCTAGAAATATTAGACTTAATTAAAAGAGCCTTTGAAAACCAGTGATATTTTTCTTTCTTCGCAGTACTATTTGATATTTTTTATCACAATTAAAAATTTTGCCTGCATTGTAATATATTAATATATGTATATAGCACAACAATATATTATTAAAATTAAACTTTCTTTTCTATTAAACTTTTCAGATAGCTCAATCGTATTTTTCTCGTTTTGTTTGTTACATTCGTTACATATTAAATATTTCTAAATTAGCACTTTTTATGCACTTTTGATTGGAAGATTATGGATAAGTTAAATATGGAAATAGCATTCGCAACTGTATTTTTATGTAGAAAATATGAAAATCATGATTTTTATAGATTAAAAAAGATAAAGGATTTTCTATCGAGAAAAAGAGTTATTATTCGCATGTTCCTAAAAAAATAATTCACTTATAATCCAACGTGATCAAAGAAGTCTTTTCAGACTTAACCGTGATTTAAAAAATGGTGCTGTCAGCGCATTTCTATTTGGTGATCCACTCCGATGCAGAGAAAAGAGAATGAGATCTTATAATACCGGCATTGTGAGTCGTAATACTCACGAGCGTAAAAGCGATATTACGAAAATTCATTTTCTCCTGAATAGCCATGATATCAAGCTATGTTGCTTCTCCATAAAAAGCGTTATTATACGAGGACAAACGATTCATTTTAAATGTAATCTTAAGAATATTCCATGTCGATCGCTCCCTTTCTCTTTGAGGAAAAGATAAATTTATCGCTACGATTTTGGAGACTTATTTGAGGAAGGACATTAATAACCAAAATTAATTGCTCATCATCCCGTAAACACTTAGGCTTTCAAATTTTTTCTTAATGTCGTGTACGGATAAATAACTACAAAACAATATCCGAAGAATGTATTTTTGATGCATATTTTTGCGAAATATGCCAACCTCGCGCATCAGATTTCCGGAAATTTGACGGTGAAATTTATAAAAAAAGACCGGCTGCCAAAACACATTTCCGGCCGGGCGCATGTTTTTTTCCGCTGTGCGGCAAAAAGCAATTCAATGTGTAAATGCAGATGCAGTTAAGAAAAATCGGTAGGAAAAATCCGACACGGGAGACTCTTATCTCGAAGACGCCGCAGAACGAAAAACTTCCGTGGCCTATTTGACTTCTTGTGAGAGATGTCGCCGACATCTGAAGAATGAGAACGCGAGTTGAACAAGGTCGCGCCAGGAAGATGGAGGAGAGAGAGCACAGGCGGAAGCGTGAGCGTAACGAAACGCGATTACATAATTAATGAGAATGGCGCACTTCCACGGAGGAACTAATTTTGCGAAATGCGACGAGAGAGAAGCGCCGATTCTACGAAGTTTCGACGAGCATGATCCCAGTTTAGGAATCTTTGACTTGCTATTTAAGTGCTATATTTATTTTCGCGTAAGCCGTTCGAAAAGTAATGTGCCTCATTACATCGGAATATCGAGCGGAAATGCTAATTATGCAAATTTTCGAATTAAATCATGAGATTAATGCGAAATGAAGAGCAGAAAATATTCTAGATATACACTAGAAATTGACTTTTTCTTAATGCATTCATGGATATTATGTTAAGATGTCATCAATGACATTTTAATTTAGGACTCTCCTACATAAAGGAATAAAAAATTTTTCTCCCGTAAACATAAAGTTTCAAATAGAACCTTGCTCTTGTCATTTATTGTTGGCCGATGTTTGATTTCCACTCCTTAATAGCGCGACGGGGTTTCGCCTTTCGAGACTGTGGTGATGACGAAAAAATATTAACCTCGTAAATTTCCAGAATTGCGAAACGTCATCTGGCACGTAAAATCGATTCGTCGTCTACGTTCGTGAACCACGTCGTGGTGACGAGCGTTGTCATTAGTGGCGCCATTTACTGCAAAAGTTCCTTCATCTCATGTCTTTTTATCCAACTTTTATTCGATGTCTAAGTATCTTAGTAATTAATTTTTTACGATCCTTACAGTTACTCGAAATGTAGGTTAAGAGATTATATCGTTGGCAAACTTTTGCGCAGAACGTTTAATTTTACGCTGTCAGAAAATTGATGATTAACGACAAAATAAAATATCCCTGCATAATGATAGTAAAAAAAATATTCAGACATGACTAACATTTCAAAAAATTATTATTCCAGTTTATTTACTTAATGTTACTACATTAATGTTTACTCAATGCAATATTGTTTTTTAATACATGTGAAAATTTATTGATAAAATCTATGACTCTTATATATATATAAAAGCAAACAAAAATAATTTCCTTTCTTAAAAAAACAATAGTTTAATTTTTCAATCTGTGCTATTTATACAGTTCCTGAATATTTTGAAAAAAGCGTTAAAATAAAGAGTATGTGTTTTTACTCCGGACTCGATTCAAAAGAATCATAATTATTTACATAAAAAAACTATTAGGCAGCATATGCATTTATCACATATCGTAATCAATTCGTTCATAGTGTTCACATATACATATATTCATAAAAGAAACGTAAAATATTTCCAACGCAACTCTGCTATAATAAAAATTGGGAAAGCGATTATCTTTTTCAATTATTCGTTCTCGAGTCTAACCCTTTAATCTACGTAATATAAAGTTGTCCCATGGGACACCAAATAAACGATAAAAGTAGTAATAGAAAAGCACGACGAACGATATCTCGATCGCGTGTCACGCGAGGAAAAGAGAGAAAGAGAGGAGGGGCGGGATATAATTACTTTGCTGTCGCCGTCTGGAAAGCTCTACCGCGATCAAGGGCAGAGAGCTGAGGGCCACCGAATGGAGAAGGGCCACCATCGCGCGCGGAGGCTGATAGATTAATCGCGAGCACAAAGAGCCGCCGAACAAAATCCATTACCGTAGTCTACGTCGGTCTCGGACCTCGCTTCACCTCCAAGAATGCAACGCTGCCGACACGACGTCGG
This sequence comes from Crematogaster levior, assembly GCA_901521435.1. NCBI lineage: Eukaryota > Metazoa > Arthropoda > Insecta > Hymenoptera > Formicidae > Crematogaster > Crematogaster levior. Next base: position 511,216 of record CABEGB010000158.1, read on the forward strand.
CTTGTGTCGTCGTTGTCGGGATGAATTGCGAACGCGGGTCAAAATCCTCCCGAGCACTCCTTTTAACCTGCCACACACGTGCACGTACGCGATACACGGAAAACTGAGGCAGACGGTCCGGCCGACGACAGCAATTCTCGTCGAGAACTGGGCAGATCTCGAGAGGGTCTTTCGAGACCTTCCTTTCCGTTAATCCGACTGGAAGTCCTAAAAAGCGAGTGATGAACAAACACGAGGCAATTAACTCTTGTGTATTCATCCGTGGACCTAAAGTGTCTACTTGAAGTCGGTGTTTATAAATATACGTTCCTACAGGAACGCAAGGACAATTATGTAGTTTAAGAAAAAGAAAATTTGAAAGAATTAATAAAAAATGACATTTGAACTCTAAAGCCTATACATGTTGTAGCGTTAATTGCAATTTGTTAAAAAAAAAAAACCGATCGTGCAAACAGCAGCGATGAAACGTTTCGGTCAATTCCTCAGAAATTAAAGACACTGTCATTGTAATCGTACATACCGATTTTATTTTAATACAATATAGCACAAGCAAATGTAATGGCCGATATGTCGCGTCGGAATGTCGTAAACTCACGCGAGAGCAAATAAAAGTCAGAGTCTTACAAGATACTTTCAAGTAGTAAAAGTCCGACACTGGTAAGACGCTCATAAGTAGTAACAGTCAGATACTGTAAACTACTTATACATAAGTAGTAAAAGTCTGACAGTAAGACGGCCCAGGCGGTTTAAAAAAAATTCATACGACGGCGATGTTGAACGGACGAGAACTGTAAAACAACGCCCAACGTTTCTTAATTAATTTCCTTCATTGCTCGCAAATCTCGCGATACGTCGATTCCAGTCTGTGGAAAGTAATTAAATAAGTTTGAAACTTGAGTCAAGAGAATCTTCTCGCTTCCCCGAGCGCTATCTCTTTTGACCCACCGTGAAATTACCGTAACGTATACTTTCCACGTTAAATCGCACGAAAATACGCGTTTCGTCGAATCCAATACGATTCGCGTGTTGTTTTCAATTCACCTGTAAATCCCATATTGAACCAGCAAATATACGCAGAGCGCACGTCTAATCGAGACAAGCCGGGGGTAGGATTGAATATTTCGTAATCAATGTTTTTGCATTTCGCAGATCGGATGTGGTGTATCCAATTTTCGGCCGATGAATTATTTATGCCCTTCGCTTTTTCGTCATCATAAATATCCAATTAAGCGATTAATCGAACGGTGTACGGTTGAGCGGTCACTGCGCGGGACGGATAATCGTACTTTTATCCGATTACCTCTTGAACTACAATCTCTCGTATGAACGATTCAATGGGTTAAAATGCAACTGCGTTTCGTAAGTCTCCGCGGGGTAATCTAGAGCGACGTATTAGCGCTGCAATCAGATCTAATCGTGTAATCGCGATTTAACTCGCCCGCGGCACGCGCGCGATACGTACGTTAGATAATTGAGAAGTTCAAGCGCTGTAATAGAACGTAAAATGTTACTTGTCGTGAGTAAATTAGTCGAGTTTTCGGAGTAAATGAAATTTTCATATAAAAACCCCGGAGTGCAAAAAAAAGAATAATCTAATGTAACGTTTATAATTTACAGCAATCAAACTTATGTTAAGTGACTTTTTCATCTTGGCTGAATTATTTTTAGCATTATTTATTTCGTACAGCAAAAACGAGAAACATTTATGTTCTGGGAAACTCTGTCGGATACAAAATCTGACGTCAGTTTCACGAGAAAGAAGAATGAAAAGTTAGAGGGTAAGATCGTTAGATTTTAGACATGCGGGAATTTGCGCAAGATATTCGCGCAAACCCTGCGCGCGAATTTTGGAATACGGAAAGATCGGAAGGTTTTATAACCCATGCACGGGCATTATTTCTGGGCTCCATTGCGTACGGGGAAGAAAAGGGCGGAAGGCAAGCAGGAGGCGGAGGTAGAGAGAAAGGAAGTGGGAACGAAAAAGAAAAAAAAAAGGGAAGAAAGGCCGATATCGAGCGCCATGGAATTTCACGAACGAGCGATCGCAGCTGACGTGAGAAGTGCCGAGGAACTATGCGGAAGGAAAATTCCACGAGAGTAGACAAGGGGGTTGAATCCGGACGAAGGGAGAGGGACGGGAGGGGAGTTGAAAAGGGAGAGCCGGCAGAGAATATGTTGGGAGCGGCGCTAGGAAGAGAAAATAAGTGGGCGCCTCCGACGTGGCTTTTATTGCAAAATTCATGCGAGGCGAGGCGAGAGAGCACGCAATCGCGTCTAAAAGTCCATAACACGCGCGCGCGTGTGTTTAATCCGCCGAGGAGGATCCTTGCTGAGCGCGGCGCGTAACGAAACGGAAAAATTACATGCCAGCGATACCGTAAAATCGTTATTCCTTTCAAGATCACCGATATGCATATGCAGCACGCTGTGAATATTGCTAGAAGGATAATATTAAAAATTAACATGTAGATTGCGAACGCAGGAATATCGGTTAGCCTGTCGTGAGCATTCACGAGCGATATTATCCGGGACGGAGTTAAGGAAATGAATGTGATAGTATTAACATAGAGAAACGTGTAGATCTAATAATGCCATTATTTAAATTGATTTGCCAAGCGGTTTAACTTCATGAGACAGCAAATATGTTAATCTCCTGATACTTATACTGATTACATTACTGATTACCTATTTCGCGAAATGATACAATGTATATTTACCAAGTTAGACAAGAGGTAATGCTACATAATTTTCCAGCTTTTGTGTCTACTGGAATTAGTTGCTAAGTTATAGTTAGGTAATTCGATTGCATTTACGAGGTGGGGAATTTTTCAAGCAAATATTGGCGCAAGCTTACCGAGATAATATCGATAAGCTCCGTGATTTTCGAGAATCCGACCGCTCGAATTAGGGGTAAATATTTTAGCAAGCCAACCGATTCCCTTCTACAAATTATTTAGCAGTATCGCGCGAATCAAGCCGGCAGCTCGTCTACGGGGAATAATCGGTGAGCAGCCGTACGTAGATAATTCCATATGAGGATTAACGTGGAGTACGGGCGGTGCACTGGTGCGCGTGGTGCACGCGCATTCCGCCCCCTTAGATTTCAATTCCGACGGCGATTAATATGGCTCCTATAATAATCGGATTGTCACGAATGACATCGTTAATCAAAGATGACTGAGCACTTTTCCTGGTTCACGAAATCATGGTGTACGGTCGGTCATCGCATTTTTTCGCAAAATACACAGAAAGATAATTTAATATAATTATTTTGTGTATATTAATTACAATATCTCGAGGTAACAAATATAAATCTTGACTATCTTATATCGTGCTAGAAACACTAAACTTATTAAAATAATTAATACGTCGAAATATAAGTATTCATAGTGATTTTTCGTGACGTATTTTTATAATATTGAAGTCAGTCACGCACCAAAATGTGTGCTAATTTAGTTAAATTGTTATTACACTGTGCTTAATCTCTTCCTTCTCTTCGATGAAGCGTCATCCGCTTTCGTAATAATTTAACGAGCGTGAGTACCGCGTGCATTACGAGACCGTTGATCAAAACCAGTTACATAAGTTATCATATTCAGACGATCGAGCATAGTTGAGTGGCAAAAATACATTTCGAATAAAATTCTTAATACGTTTTGCAGAAATATTAAGGTAGAAACTATAATTCTACTATAATAAAATTAACAGTAAGAGTAACATTTTTTTATACGATTCAATATCGTTCATTCAATTTTAACTTCTTGTGATATCACCGGCGTGCAATATTGTGATATATGTTCTCTCTCTCATACCCTTTTATTCCGCACGGATATACGAAATAAATTGTGAAATATGATAATAACTCTTTATAAGAAGAAATATACGTCGAACAGTTTTTATCGCGCATTCTAAATTTAATATTCGTTTGGAACGCTTCGCGCTAACAATAAGCGAAATTAATTTACCGTATGGCTTATATTTTTATACCGACTCCAAGTTCGATCAGCACTCGGTACGGTTTCACGAATGGCGATCAAAAGAGTTGTCTCCCACTCCCCGCAACCCCGTCACAATGCGCTGTTGCGAACTTTTGACTGTGGTCACGAAAAAGGAAGGAAAGCAAAAAAGCGAAAAAAGGAGATATTCGTGAGCGTCAGCAACGAGATGTCGATGCATAGATGAGGCGGGGGACAAAAAAAGAAAAGAGGGAAAGAAAGAAAGAAGGGTTCGCAGAAGTGCTTCTCGAATCAATGGTCCCCTCGTACTTTTCAACTATATACTCCACTAGTATATACATACGTCACGGGTTCGCACGCACAACACGACGGTATTCAAGGGTGCTACATATATATATATATATAAAGGTAATAAATATAAATCTTGACTATCTTATATCATGCTAGAAATGCTAAACTTATTAAAATAATTAATAAACGTCGAAAAAGAAATATATTCATATATATATATATATATATATATATATATATCACTTTCTTTCTCTCAACTTACAGATAGAATTTTTCAATTATTTAATTCTACGCAAAACTCGCAAAGAGTAATATAAGTGATGGATATGATGACTCGATATCTCTAAATTCTCCTCCTCGCGGTATCGATCTCGTTTCTGCCGCGTTGCATTCCTATTCAAAGGAAGATAGCCGATGACGTCATCCTGCCAGCGATCAACTCCGGTATGTCGAGTGTACAGAGACTGAGCTAGATTGCATGAGCTTCGGCTAGATACGCGAGCTGTTCATTAAGAAAATAGTGTAGAGATTTTGTTAATAAAATATATTATTTAACATTGATCACTAATTTTGGATTAATTATACCATCGCGTTTAAGAACGATTTGCAGAATTCACATACATATCAATAAAACATTATTATTGACACAAAAGTATATGTATTTTTATTTAGCCGAAGTTTAAAATTTACCTATCATTTTCCGCTTCTTTGATTTGCTAAAGGGAGATTATATCGAAGCCAAGCCAAGGTATCAAGTTTTCCGCCGAGAGGAAAGATAAATAAGACAGATCCTTCTTATTCTTTCTCTTGATTGCGGCATAAGCAAACTTCCGACTCTGAGAAAAAGCATGGTAAACGCGAAGAAGCGAGAGAGGATGAATTTACGTGGAGAATGTCGTCAAAAGTTCACAGAGACTCAGATGGAAAAAGAGGGAAGAGCGAATTGAAATTGCAATTTCCATTTTAAAATCTTCTAAATCCATGCAGGAGTTAATCACGCGATATTTTAGAAAATTAAAAAAAGCTAAAAAAGGTACAAAGATAAGATACGCAAGATGTAGAATTACACAGAATACATTATTAATTCTGAATCCAAACAAAAAGAATTTGCACAGATAATTGCTAAACGATTCTGAAAATTGAAAAGCTATTGCATTAATTACTTTTTCCCTTGTCTTTTTGTTATTGATATATCTTTTTCCACAGTTTTTTATAATTTTTTAATCAAATTAATAGATTGAAAAGCATGTTCATTATTCGATATCTCTTCCATTCTATTTATAAGTGAAATTAATTTTATATGACATTTTATAATTATTTTATAATTTTGCAAAGATTAATTAAATTAATTTATTAAATTACTTTAAAAGATATAATTTATACACCGAAAATAATATATAAAGAGTGGTCATTTAGTTCTCGAGAAATTTCATTTTTTTTATTTCGCGTGGCAAAACCTGCCGCGATCCATCTTCATTTCTAGTTATTTCAGAACTGCTTTACGAGAAACCGCTACTTTAACTGCTTCGACCAGACAGAAAAGTATAGGTATACCTTTCCACCAACTAAAATATTGAAGTCGTTCAAGGTCAGGATGTTTGCCAAGACCGGAGCGACACGTGCAAAGTTCACGAACGGTTCTCGGCTTCTTGGAGGTAATCGAAGTTCGATTGTATCGCGACACACGAGACCAGCGACGAACCTCGCCTTTCGAGCAAGCTCTCCGTCGAGTCGTCACCGACGAAGTTATCGGTAAATTCGGTGCATCGCGCGTCAAAATCGAGAGAGCCATTCGCACCTAGTTCGAAGGTAAAACCGAGACGGGAGCAAACTCGAAAACCAGGACTCTGAGTTGGTCGGGCACCGTTCGAGAAACAAGTTAAGTAGTAATGCTCGGCGACTGATCGAACGGCTTGCCTCGAGCATCATTGGCGACAGCACTTTGGCCAAGTACTCGATGCAAGGACCGGGCAACTCTATTCTGCGATAAGAGGGATGAACGGTCGAATGAGGTCGTGTCTTTCATTATTTCCGAATATTAACTGTTGGCAAGTAAATAAAACGTCAAAGTGAATTAGTATATCTTGTTAGTCTTCGGTACAAATTAAAAAGTAATATAAATTCAAATTACAAGTGATCGAAATAATATTCTCAACGAGCTATAAAAATCAATAATTTACCGGTGTGTAAGCGTAGTTACAGTCTAAGATTGCAAATACATTTTCCTATTTTATGATATAATGTTATAATATTATAATACTTATAATATTTTATTCTAATTTACAAGAAAAAATAATACTCATTTCCTATTACTTTCTTATTAAAATATTATCTATTGTCGACAAGAATTATGTTAATATTAATAAGTTAATATTATAAATAGTAGTAAAATAGAATATATGAGGCTTGGAAATAAGATAAATAAATTGGACTAATTTTAAAATAATAAATCCTTCCAACATCGCTCTCGCGCTTTAACGCCTTTTTTATGCGCAACGTCGTGCGTTTTAATGCACGTTTCTTATTATTATTACACTCGAAAGTTCGCAGCACAATGCGAAGTCGGAGAACAATGCCGGGTGCAGGCAAACAGGCTCAAAAGAACGGCGCCGCGTTTGCCTCATTGTCGCGGTGTCACGCGACTATTCTTGAATGGAGGAAGTTGCTGCCGCGGCACTGATGGAGTTTCTTGCCCGCAATAGATTTTGCGGAAGGCCCCACGTATATCTTGGCTTGACTGCTGAAATGAATTTC